>JAQFVV010012412.1:6901405-7501405 GCA_028023455.1 Epiperipatus broadwayi
GTTTGCTTGTTTACATTTTTCTTTGGATAGTGTATAACTGAAATCATATAGTTAGATGTAGCATAATTTGCAACTTTATAATATATTCATTAACGATATATTATATTTAAATATAAAGAGGTTTTTTTTTTTTTTAAAAAAAATAAAATCTTAAAAAGAGTCTCAAATCTCATGATTTATTTATGACATTTATTATACAGTATGTCAATAATACAAAAAGGAAGATTCTTCTTGAAAAATGAACCGGTTATAATTAACTATTCAAAACTAGATGGTTGATGGGCTAGGAAGGTAAGAATAAGTCCTTTTTATTAATAATGATAATTATTACAATATCATGCTATTTTTTTATGATTTTTTTTCTTCTTTTACAATCAATAAAAATGAGTAAGTTAAAAGAAACATGTGTTTGCTACATACTCTGGGGTATCTCAAAATACCATGTGGATTGCATCCATAATAAACAAACAATAACACTTAACAAGAGTTTATTTATTCCTAACAATGTAATAATATATATATTTGTAATGGGATAAAACTAAATGTTAACTTTTGGAAAAGATAACCTCTATTGTAGAATTATATTCAATAAAAGTGTAATAATTCTATACACAAATATTTTATAACTGTTCATTTCTCTGTATTATTTCAAAAGAGCTTCTTATACGTGTACACAGTTAACTAGATTATCTGCCATTCTATATTAGTGCGTCATAATATAAATAAACTAACATATATTAAGAAAATCCAGTGCACTAACAATGTGTAAGTTTTCTAGAATGAATTTAATGAGGATTTATTCATGTGTGTGTGGTGGTAATTACAATAAATAATATATCTTTATTTACAACTATCTAAATATACATGTAAACTCATATCCGCACACACTGCATTATGTTATCACAAACAGTTCAGTGTTCAATTGATATCATCTTCTAAGTCAACTTAAAAAGGAAAAAATAACTAATGCATCCTTATAAAGAGAATTCTATGCTAAGTATATAATATATAAGTATTCCTTTAAGATTATTTCTCATAGTTAACACAATTAATCTTCTTAGCATAACAATGTAACCTAATCACTGCTGTTGCATTTTGATAAGGTCTGTATCTTGATCCAGTGTTTTAATCAGTTAGAAATGCTTATAGAATCAAATGCCTTTTCATAATCTACAAATCCAAAGTATAATGGCAACTCATATTCTACTTTTCTCAATACTCCACTGTATTAAAACCACTTTTAAATTCAATTTGTTCTTTTGATTAGTTAGAATTCAAAGTTCACTGAAGACAAGTTGTAATTATCTTGGTAAAGATTTTGTAAAGAATTGATAAAACATATTTTATCTTTTTTTTAATCCAAAGCTCCATATGGACATTTTTTGTTATTGCTGTTGTTCGCCGTCCCTTTTTTTCAAGCTGAGATAAGACTGCAATACTATTTAAAAGTTATACTTTATCATAGATGGTTAACAAAAAAGCTTTAATGCATAGTAATTCCTCTCCAGTTTCACTTTTAAATAAAACATAAATATCAGTAGAAGATTTTTCGTAAGAAATTTAAAATCTTAAATCAAGATTTCTTTATGTTTTGCTATTTGTAAAATTAAATAAATTAAAATCAAGATTTTAATCTATGTAATCATTATATTTAATATTAATTTTTTTTTTTTAATATTATAATCTAATTAGTGTGATATATATTGAGATGCTAGGATCTCATTGATACTGATTTACATAAATATAGATTATTCTTTTTTTAATGGTAAATTTTTAGAATTTAATTTAATTATTACAGATAATAGGAGATATAAAAAGTAACAGTTATAAAATTTCATATATCATAATAAATTATTGTAAAATTAAAAAAAAACAAAACAGATTTCTTCTTCCAAAATAAATTTTATGAAATATTGTTTGTACCAATAATTAAATCTGAAATATGATATAAAATAAAGCATCTATATTTATTTTAAAAACAGTCAATTAAGGATTGATTATTTTGATAAGCAATTATTTTTGTAAAAAAACAATTATTCTTAAAGCCAAGTAGTTAATAAACAAATGCATAGAGCTATTAAAATATTTACAAAATAAATAAATAAACAGGACAATAATAAGAAAAATAAAATAATATTTTATATATTTGTTTTAAAAAATATTATTTTGACATTATGGACAAGCATATATAAAAGAAAAAGTTTCACTGATTTAATCAATTCTTAATAACTTGTTGATCAGGTTTTGTAACTTATTATGTTCAGTTATCAGAGAGAAAACTGTTGTATTGTAGCTGAAAAGTTCTTAACCATTTGAAGTGTTAATTATAAAAAAAAAAATCATTGGAAAAATGCTGTAGAATCCACACACAAGTAATCAAATATGTATCATTATAGTCATTATATTTTAGCAATATGGATTATTCATAACTCCAATTCTCTTGTATATAAAACTTATTTTCAAGTAGCATCAAATATAGGATAAAGAAGTCTGTGGAAATGTCTGCCTTTAAAAAAAATACTGAATAAAAAGTAAATGCTAGCATACAGATAAATATAAAAATGAAAATAAGAATTACATATATGGCATAATAATCTTTCTAAAAAAATAATATACTAGAAAAAGTAATGAAAAAGAATCTCCAGGAATCAAATGATATAATCTGAAAGTGACTGAAAATCTAGTAAACTTATGAATTCATATTATTTCAAGATAGAAATAAATGGATCCTAGTAATCATTTTTCTGTAATAAAACAATTTATAAAAAAATTCATATTATATTTAAAATAAGATATATAAATACTACTGATTAAATCTTCTGACATAGGTGTGATTATTAAAGAGTTTAATATCAATATTTAATGATATTAAAAATAATTATTTTAAAATTGTGTCCCATATCAAGCATTGAGCTCAGGTTATTGACAGATAGGTATCGGATCATGATGGAATAACCTTAGAAAATCAACTACGAATAACAAATAAACAGTGACCAATTAAGAGTACTATCTGCTGCCTTGTAGCACAGGACATTGGTTCATCAAAGGCTAGGTATTGTTTCTAATAATATTTGCTGTCTCTTTTTTTTTCTTTTTCAGTATTTAAGTTAATGAAAGGCCAAATCTTCAAGACTCTTATGTCATTGGATCATCTCCCTATATTGATTGTGACAATGGTATTGTCTTTATGCAATAACATTTCCATTCATTAGCATTTCTGATTCCAATTATCTTTTTACTCTTCTCAAGAATTAAAAACGCAATGATGGTGGCAGGCTTATTAGGCTGGCATTCCTTAGCAGTGATCTTTGACTGAAGCAGTATAATCACTACAGAGTCTATCTGAAACTTGACTTGAGACTGAAGTTCCAACTAGCCAAGGTTGTATGTTTAGGCAACCCTATTTAAGAATTCCAAGCCTAAAAAATATGATCATTTTTAGTGGACTATCTCACACAGTCTGGCTAAGTTGTCATGCTAAGCAAATTACTTATAGTGATAAAAATAATATCAATAATAGTGGAAACAGTGTAATACTGAAGATAAATATTATAAATCTAATTTTTTCCTTAAGTATATGAAATATGCGTATTCTACTTGATAGAATATTTTTTGCAGGAAAGAAGTTTAATAGAGCAGGTGGATGGTTATAAGGCTTTTTTGGAAGAGCAGATCAATCAATAGATAGTATTGGATTTGCTGCAAAACCTAATTTACTATCTTCTACTGTTGCAATTTCTCTTTGTATCAATGAAAGACTAATGATATTAAAACTTTACCTTGTACTATGCTCTAGTTTTCATTTTAGTAATGTATATGCTCTAACCTTAGATTCAGAGAAAGTAAGATTTTATTCCTTACCTGACATTATTACAGCAATGACAGTAAAAATCACATTTTTCTACTTGGAGACTTTAATGCATGTGTTTTTACAAATAAAAGATTTTGACCAAAAGTTGTTGTAAATTCAAAGTATGTAGTTATTGAATTTTTTGTCCAACACATATACTGATTATTACTACCACTTTGTTTAGATAGGAACAATACTATAAATGAATATGGACATATTCACATTCAAAACAATGACATTTAACAAATTACATTTGAGTTAGAAGTCAGAATACAAGAGAAGTTCATATTCCATGATCAGTTACAAGTGCAGATTGCTGGGTAGATCATAGATTAGTACATTCAGAGATTAAAATGATAGATGCATCAAAAAGTATATCTTATTCCAAACAGATTACAGGAAAATTAATGTTCACTCTTTAGAAGTATCCTATATATAGTAAATTCCAACAGCTATTTATTACTTAAATTACTAATTTTGAACATCCATGATTGTCATATTATTGAAGCATGGAATTCTCCCAAAGAGTGTATGATGGATACAAGTATATTTATTTTTGGGCTAGTTAAAAAGCAGAGCCATAACTCATTTTCTGACATTTGATTTAAAAAAATGTTTGTCAGAATAATAAATTAATTGTGGAATTTCATAATAAATATAGAGCTCTGAAGGCAGATATCCAATGGCTGACAAGAAGGCTTAAAAATGACTGCTCGATTACAATTGCAATGAACATATAGAGGACCTGAAAAACATTTTCACAATTCTGTTAAATTCAGCAATGGCATTCTCTTATATGATGACAATGATGAGATGAAAGGAGTATTTTAATCATTTCTTGAATAATGTTACAAAAATTAAAATGACAAATGATATATCCATTTTATCTCTTCATTTAGATTTAGGCAAAGATATCCAGTTAGTGAAGTCAAAACACCTTTTTGTAATCTTAAAAGTGAAAAAGATGTTGTCCTAATGAAATATAGGTTAGCTTCAAAAATAATGTTGTTTTTTTTAAAAAAGAAAATATGGATCCATGAAATTGTGCCATCTAATCTTAAGAATGCTTCTCTTGTTCTAGTTTTTAAAAATAAAGGGAATAATCAAGATTACATTAATTATTATGGAATATCAATACTGATGACTATGCTTCTTTTGCCAGTTCAAAAAACAATTTTCAGAATGCACTTAATTTTTGAAAGTATCATTTAAAGACTTTAATTTAATAATTACTATTTAAAAAACTCAACATTTTTTTCTCATTCAGTGATTGAAAAAACATCCTCAGCAATTTTTAGTTTGGATCAACCTGGGAGTGCAAATCAATTTAAATACCTTGCTAGTTTTATAAGTAGAAAGATGGATTTAGATATTGAGGGAAAATGCAGATTCTAATGTCTCCACTACTTTTAATAAATTAAAAGAGTTATTTCATCTCAGAAAAATAAGTACTGCAATTAAGATAGCCATATATAAAGCATTAGAAAAGTTTCATTTACAGATGGTTTATAAAATTTTTAAAATATAATGGCAAGGTCATAAACCAATCAATATATTCTTCAGCTTGCTGGATATCATACTATAGAGTCTATTATTCTAAAACCACACCATAGTATTGAACATGTAAAATAAATAAACTATGCAAGATTTTTTTAAAAAAGTGTGTCATGGTAAACTTGGGCATGATTTTCAGGGAGAGGTATTGTTATAAGAATTATCTCAAAGATATTCTAAAGAAATGCAACATTGATCATTTCCATCGGGAAGATGTGGCAGAGAATATATTGCATTGGAGAGCTATAATTAGACAAGAATATATGTTTAAAGCATTTCAGAAAGAAGGTTTTCTGCTGAAGATGTTGAAAGGAGCATCATAATATATCAAATATACAGAAAAATGGGCTAGCATGTTCTACATGTGAGCATATTTATTGTTCACAGATTGGTTTCTATAATTACACTCATTTCTAGAGTAGTTGTTTTTCTTTTTTTTCCTTTCATTGGAGTTGGAATGGCCACACTCATTGAAAGAATTACATAATAGATAATAAACATTATGGTAAAGAAGAGTGAATTAATATACTTGAAAGTAGATTGATTAGATTATGCTTCTCATATAAATCATAGCTACCATATTTTATAATATTCATATTCATTTTAATTTACTATTAAAAAATATCACTACTAAAACTACTTTCATATCAAATAGAATCATTTTCTCTTTATCACATATTCTTTCTCTATATAAATGTAACATACATATGGGGATGTGTAATCCTATGTAAATTCATAACCCAGGCTCAAAGATAAAGATTTGTACATAGGAATAAGTATACATGGAAAAGTGAAGCTAGAGCTACATTCTTATTGAAAAAAAATTAAATCTTTCTAAAAGTTTAGATGGTGGCATTTTCTAGAACAGAATGATACTGAAATAAGATATTATAAGATTTTGATCCAAAAAGTCAAATTCACAATACTTAATATTATTTAGTTAAGCAAGCCTTTTGATCACCTTCCAGATACCTACACTTTTTCTTCAAAAAAGAGCTATATTTGAAATCTATAAAGCCATGGAAACTTTAACATAGTAAACCATATATAAAATTTGGTGCTTATATAAATGGCCTTTAACTTACTTAATAATTTATCATCTGATCATTATCAGAAAAAGATTACTCTTGCTCCCAGCAAATTCCAACATATAAATTTCATCACTGATGTATGATTATTTAAAGTATATATATATATATATTGGACTTCATCCACCTATTTCCCTTATTTAAATCTGACTTTGAACAATGAGACTTAAAAATTCACTTAATGACATTTATTAAATTGGATTCACAATATATTTTAAACCTCCTAGCTGATTTCATTACAAAATAAAAACCCATTTTGGAAATAATGGGAACAGACCAATATTGAATTATAAAAAATGAGTCAAATTCAAAACTTGTAGTTTACATATATTTTCGAGAATAATTACCATTAAATTGTTCTTATCTATAATTTTTTAACACCTGTGAAAAGTGTATGCATAGGAGCGGGAGGGAGTGGAAGGAAGAGATGGAGAAAGGGAAAGGGAGAAAGAAAAAGACTGCATGGAAAAAAACAAATTATAATAATGAACATTTTTACATACATATAAATAGGTACATTTAAATTTTTTAAAGATGAGCCAACCGAAAAATCTAACAATGTCATGATTAATAACATACCTTACATTATCCATCTTGCAGAGAGATTTAGAAACTTTAGGACTAGAATGTTTGGAAGATATCTTGTTCTTGTCTAAATCATGTGAAAACAGATTATCGTAGTTAGGTGAATTACTAGTCTGAGTCATATGACATGCTGGATCTTCACACCCTCTGTATAAGCAAACAACAACAACAACAAAAACATTGTTTTATTTTTAAATAAAAGATATATAAATTTATAATTATGATATTATACAAAATAAAATGTATAAACACACTATAAAATTAATTGCTACACATATTGTATAGTTATATCGTAACAAATATTTATAGAACTTCTGTTTTCTTGTGAGACAATATTTAGCATCAAACCTATCAGCACTGGAAGCCTCATCATGTCTTATAACACCTTACAACTCAGTTCTATTTCTGAATCTTGTAAAAACATAATAAAATATTCTTCAAACCATTGCACTTTTTTTTTTTTTTTTTTTTACAAATGATTACCTCCTTAATGCTATCATCTATCATTTGCTTTTGATTAACACTAATTAGTAAAAAGTTTTTATAGTTCATAACATTACAACTTAAAGAGTTCAAGCAGAAATTCTTTTCCCTATCTATGCACTTTTTAAACCAGTGATATATACTGAACTGAATTTAAATCACCAAATCTTTTCCAGCTTTCTCTTTTAGAAATGATCTTTTTTTTTCCATCCCAATACTGAATAATTTTTTATTATTATTTTTCTGGTTAATGAATAACCCATAATGACTAAATGTAGAGCTATAATCTGTATTTGATACCATTCCTAAAAAAAAGTATTATTCCAATTTTTATTTTATTATAAGCATTATTTACATCAAGTATTATAATATTTGTATTAAAAAACAAATTATAAAATCGCAAAAAATAAAGATATAAAATGCTTTTTGTTTAGATTAGCTTTTAACTGAAATCAGTTGATTGCTTTGTTTATACCCTCCCAAGTAGGACGATTACTTTCTTTTAGTAAAAAATTACCATCTGTTATTACAATGAAATAAATTTGATTTTTTTTTATTGTATTATTTATAAATAATATTTGTTTTAAAAAAGTAGACCTCCCCCCATAGACTGCATGTTGTACTATGATTCTGACTATCAACGTTGAAAGCATGCTCAGAAAATTATAACAACAATAATAATGGTATTACTTTTTCATGGTTAAACATTCAAAATGTCTATATATATATATAAAAGAGAAATAAAATTATTTATGCTTAACTTCAAAAAAGTAGCATAAAACTTACAATATGCAAACTAAATTCAAACTAATTTAATTTTGTAAAACACAGATATACCTAGGAAAGAAGTGAGATGGGCATCTGTCCAAATTTAAAAATTCTATAAAATTAAGGCATATGAAAGTTTATAATGGTATTACATACCAGTTGTAGCTGCTAAGAGTTCAAATTAATATTTGTAAGCATATAAAAATATTAAAATAAGCTAATAAGTTGAACAAATTGCAGAAGAAAAAGTAAATGTAAATAAGCTTAAGCTTATAAAATTTAACAATAATGACATGTTTTACTCGAAGCTAAAATGCTGTGAAAAATCTTATTTCTATTTCAGTTAGTAACAATTGATCTAAAAAAATTTATTTCAATCAATGATATTCATTAATTTACTAATTCCATGCATAGAACTTAGTTTTCCACCACATTACTGGACTTTTAAAACTTGTATATATATAGTAACAGTCAAATCAACCAGGAAGTCATTTCCAACAGTAAATTAACAAAGATGCTAAGAAGATATGACAATCGTACCTCTGAGAGCTGATTTGTAATGCTAATAAAGAGTGGCTATATTTGTAAATACTAAATTGTAATAATGAATCAAATCTTCTTAACCTAAACTAGATACATAGTACCAACATTAGATCATTCACCAAAAAGTGACAACACAAATCTTAGTTTAACCTTTTAAAACAATAATATATAACAAGTAAAACAATTTTCACACGAATAATGTCTTTTACTACACTACTATATATGAACATTAATATTTTTAATAAATCTCAGGACTTTTACAGCATTTCTGACACTATATATATATATGCTAATAAATATATAACTATTCCTTAAAACTTTATACTTGTGACTAGTATAATACCACAATTAACAAATAATAATTTAATCTATATTATTTCTTAGGAATTTAAACATCATAAAGACTCATATATTTTGTATAATACAGTTTCTTAGGTTATGACTTTAACACAAATGGGCATTTTGTAATTGTATCCAGTTCATATATCCTAGCATATAAATAAAGCTGTAAAAGAAGTGGGGATGAGCTCTCGCAAAATGTTTAAAATAAACAATATTTACTCAATTAATTTATTTAAAGCATAACTAAAATTAGATGATTGAAATTAAATTTATATGACCATGTAAATGAATAAAAATGATAATAATAAATAAAATGCAAAGTCATTATATAAAAAACAACAATTAAATAATTTTATTAACAAAATAAGAATGCATAAAATAGGTATAGCAATTAAATAAGTGCTATTATAAAATAAAAATGGACAGCAGATAGATGAAATCATGTGTAATTCTGTGTTGCTCATTCAAATAAAACTTATTAAAGAAGGTTGCCATTTAATAAATAGGATTTAAATATATCTTTATTACCATAATATCTAAAATAGAATAAGAAATTTATCTACATTTTATAGATCTTAAATATCTCTATCAGAGCACACTATCAAAATGGTATAGCAATTTATTCTCTCTAGACAAATATAATGTCAACATGACCAATTTATATAGCATTAAGGTCCTAAACGATACATTCCATATATTTGACTTATTTATTTCTTATAATCTACCTTTATTAGTAACAATTCTATTTTAAGCACTATTTATTCATTAAATAAACACATAAGAAAACAAAATAAGACAAGAGCATCTTATAATCAATAAGAGAATTTAATAATATTATTATATAATAGTAACAACCATACATGCAAACATCTTTTATCAATTTAAATACTGAAACCATACTACCTGGTCTTCTTGCTAACAAAAACATTGATAAATATTAATGCATGCAATTAAAATATTACACAAAAATATAGTAAAATAAAATAAATTATTAAACCACCATTAGCTAGTAAAGTTTATGAATAATTTAATCCAATTTCCTTGTGCACATTTTACGATCGGTTCCATTAATAATCTTCCTTTCTGTGAACATACTCATTATTCTTTTTTTAAAATTTCCATATTATGATGTATAATTAGTTCATTATCATTAATTTTCCAAAATTTTATTGGTAGGTGAGATAAGATTTTTTCAGTGATGTTGATCCACTTATGGTATGGTGTTTTACTTTAAAGAACATATCAGTATTGTTTATCACAATTTTTAAATCCATTCCAAAGATAAATAAGTAGCAGATTCCTAAGGCAATAAAGTTTCCAATTAATCATTCTTTTAAAAAGTGAGGGATGTTATTCTAATTCGATTTTCCACAAGATTCATGTAAATGGGAAAACAAAAGCAAAAACTGATTTACTTAGCATAGCAAGTTTAATAATTCCAAAACTATTTGAAGGCTTGAATCTTTTGGATTATATTTTTAAAGAATTCCTAAGTTAAATTAGAATTTATCCAATTAAAATTTTTATTGGCATTGTAAGATAAACAATTAATTATTCTACTATTATTAAGTCATATTTAATAATGATGATCACAAAATCTTGCATCCACTTCTGAAGGCAAATGTCCAATGGTTCCTCTAGCCAGCCATGGCTGGCTTCATGTAGCCATAATGGAAAATTAAATACTTTAAACTTATAAAGTTACTAGATGAACTTTTCAAACAGAGAATCTCAAATTTCATAGAATGCTTGCTTTTTTTATACTGTAGAACACATGATTGTAAAATGGCGTAGATTCGAACTCTTTTTTTTAAACTCAAATTTAGTTTTTACGTGAAACTTGGGAGATGTTTAGCAATAGATTCTTTCCAAATGATTGGAATCTTTCTTCTAGCTTTCAGTGCAGCAAAATCAACAATATTCTTTTCATTTTAAATGCATAAAACACTTTTAAATAAAATTATTCTAAGAATAAAATATACAATTATTTACCCTCATTTTGATGTGGAATAATATATTAATACTTTGCCTATCAAAAAAAAAAAAGATTTAATCTTTAAATTGATCATTCTGGTATCCTATAGGATTTTCTATTATTCTTATGGCTTTATACTAAATATATATTTTTAACCTCTAAAAACATTATTTTATTATAGTTAGGCATTTAAAAAAACATATGTAGATTAAATTTGTTTACAAGTGATTTTAAGTCAAACATTAACCATTGAATTTATGATTATATGTTGAGGTCGATTTATTCATCTTAATAAAGAACATTTAGCAATAAAATGTTCTTCAGTGTAATATAGGGTTGGTAACTTAATTTTGTTAATGAATGTTTTCTGTAAACTTTGAATTTAACTATAATTTTAAAATTTCGATACATGTTTTAGACTTGTTTTAAACTGTGTTCGCCATCTTGGATCTCCCTTATCAACGCTATATATTGTAACTTAATAAAAGGTCGCTCAAATAATTATAGATGGTTACAATATAACTATTACCATATAAGTGAAGGAGTTCAAATATCAAAAATTATAAACAAATTATTAGCAAATTATAGTATTATAGCAATGTATTATAACTCAGGTATATGAAATCACGTGAAGTGAGTACACTAGTAATTCAATAAAATATAACTCAGGTATACAGGCAGTAGGTTTTATCCATTTTCATTTCTTGGTTTGATGTTAAGTGCATGTTTAAACAAATACTAAGTGAATATGGTCTAGCAGGGCGCCACTAGATTATCTGAATCTAGACACGGTTATATCTAATAACCTTTTACATGTACCGGGTTTGAATCCCTTTTTGGTACTTTATTTCTAATAAAAAATGAGAGATTTTGCTTTTTGAGCCATATCACTATACGCACTAATATTTAGGTAAAAGTAAAACATCTTTAAACCAAAGTGGAGTATATTAGACATAAATCATTTCTCAGATCTTAATATAACAAATGTTTTCAATATTTTTATAAGTTCACTAGCTCAGATTATATATAACTAATTTAGATGGCAATTCACTCATCCTTATAAATAGATGATGGTGTGGTTATAATAATACTAAGAAATCACTAAATATTATAAAATCAATATTTATTTATGCTTTAAACAGTTAAACAGATCATTAATTAAAACGTTGATGACGATGATGATGATGATAATAACGATAATGACAAGGGTTTCAACTACAGCTCTAGGACTAAGCCTAAACATAAAACTAAATTTTTATAAAGAAATTCATAATTATTGCTTAATTTTAATATTTACTTATATCTTAAATAACTAATATTCAACCATTGATATGATGAATAATCACACTTAACAAAGACTACACTTAATGAAATATATCGCCTCGTTTAATAAAACAAACTAATATTTATTACTACATTTCTAACATATACATAAAAATTTCTAGATAAATATGAAAATTGACATGAATAATAATAATAATAATTGATTATATAACAATCCTCAGATTAATTTTAAGTTCTTCCCCCTTTCCCTTCAAATGTATTTTGTATTAAGTTGGACTCACATTGACCATGATTTTCACTCCATGAGAAAAGTATTTCAAGACAAAAAATATTATCTGCTCATTAGCACACTACTTTAAAAATCTAACATGTAAATAGAATGTAAAAAAAATGTTAGTGAATTGAAAGAGCAAGTTTTAGAAACAATTTTAAATTATTTTCTCCCCCTCTCTTCTACCTCTGAAATGCTATACTTAATGAAACAAACTAATCTAATATTCTAACACTACTTGTTACTCCACATTCAATCGCAATTATACACATGTAAAATATCATTAAGTATGTGCGTGTTTTATCCCATGATAACAAAATATTATTTAAAACCAAAATAATAATATATTAGTTAAAACTAAAATCATAATACCATAAAAATTTTATACATTAATTTTTCATAACTGTAAAATTAATAAACAAATATTTCATACATTCAAGATAATTTATGGAGCTCAAAGTTATTTTTAGTAAGACATTCTTGTTTTAATCGATCTGAATAGTCTTTAAAAGTTCTTTAAATAAAATATACCACTTTATTGCTAAAATGTTTATTAAGACTGATATCATAAAGAAAATAGATATAAAAAGTCATATTACCGATCTTTTGTTTGTGGCAATTTCCAAGGGTTCAAACTTGTCTTGTATAATGTCTATATTTCTGCAGCTACTATTTCGTTTATGTGGGAACAATCTCTTTCTGGGGTAAACTATTTGATGATGATGACTCTATTGAGGTTATTTGCTTTAGTGGACAATTTGGAAATCATTATATTAAATTTCTTCTCTTCCTGTCAAGCATGTGGATGAAATACAGCAGTTGTTTTCCCATTTGTAAATTTTCTTGAGTTTAAAATCAGTTGTTGTAACAATTAATTGGACTTGATGATTAATATTTATCAGTAGATTAATTCATCTTCTTTGAATGCAGGTGAATGCTTTCTTCCTTCTATTAAAAACATCTTATTTCTCTGGTCAGTTGAAAGGTGTAGAATATTATTTTAGACACATCTTTTCTTTCCTATGTGATGTGCAGCTTCCCCAGATGGTCCGGAACCGATGGGACATACATATAATTTTTCTAGCCAGACATTTCTTATATTTTCAGCATTCAATTGGATAGTTTAATAATCTGAATCATAAACAATAATCATAATAATAATTCAAGACAGCTTTTTATATCCAATTTTTAGCTAACTTAACCAATCAGAGATAGCGTCACTTGCTATTTTTGGACAAATTTGTTTTAATTAGATCTCTAATTTATTTTCAACTAAATTATTTTTCAACTGAAAAGTTTAATCCTTTTTCCAGACACTTTTGTTTAAAAAAAAAAATAGACTCAATCCTTATTTCCTTTCTTTTCTTTTTTTTTCTTTTTAACATCCAGGTAACACTTCAAATCTTTGAGCTTCCTACTTTAGATCTTGAGATAAGACAATTTCAAAATTAGAGTTCCCATCCAAATTAAGCTCCCAAAGTGACAAACAATTATTTACAAAAAAAAACAATTGCTACAAAGATCGATATCTGATTAAACAGATTTCCTCTTTTAACAAAAAAAATTGTACAAAAAAAAATAATTTGACAGATTTAATCCTTCCTTTTCTTTCAATATTTAGGAAATGTAAATTTCTGTATGTAATGTACACACATCCTTCATTCTTTCAAATCATTCATAAACTAACATTAAATAATATAATTGCTAGCTTAGTAATTATAACCCAATTATTTAATTAAATCTGTAACTTTTAAATCCCACTTATAATTAAAGAAAAGCAAAATAGAAGTATAGAATAAAATGTTAGAATTGATCAAGCATAGCTTAGTTTTAAAGAAGTTAAAATGTTGAATATTTGAAATATAAAACAATTAAATAATTTACACATACATTGCCTATACGTATGCATTATAACTTTGCTTTTTTAACAGAAAAACTAAATATTAAATAGTTTAAATGTGTGTATTACCTTTCTATCAACACACAAACAAATAAAGCATATAATTGTTGTCCCACTCTCTTTCTGTTTAAAGCTTTTGAAATTTTGATCTGGAAGGGTTTGAACTTGGATGCCCTACAGCTTCTTTTATGGTTATATAAAATTGTGATGATGATTTTTGGTTTACCTTTTCTACATGCACATTGCTATAAATTTATCTAGTGACTAAATTGTAATGGCACAACTTATATAACATGACTTGAAAATTACAATTATTAAAAAAAAAAAATTTAAGCTGGTTATTTCTAATATTGAGCCTGTGGGAATATTATCACAATATATATATATATATATTGACATTAATAAGATTTCAAATTTTATTTTTATGCCTCATGATTAAATTTACTATATTCTATACATTTAAAGGGAATGTTTTTTTTTTTTAAAATATGTTCAATTATTCACAACTAAAGAGAAAAAAAGTTAAATAAATTAAATTGACAACAAAGGGTTTTCCATCAGATTACTGGACTTTTGTTTCGATTTTTTTTTACATATATATATAAATCAGTTTTCAAATTTTAATTAAGTTTATGCCTCATGGCTAAATTTAATACAATAAATACACCTAGGAGAATACTTTTATTTTGCTGCTGTTTTTAATTTTTTTTTTTGCATAAATATTAAGTCACTTTCAAATTCTGCTTTTATAATTTATATCAGAAATTATTGTAGTATCAGCAGAAGAACCTAGGAAAATACTTTTTAACAAAAATATTTGTAATATTTTTACTATTGGAAATAGAAAGAAGTAAAACTAAAAACTAAGTTACATGTAGCACAGATGTACACACATACTAGTGTTTGTTGTATTAGCTATTCACTCTAGATGACTTTATTAACTGTAAAAAAAAATAATTTACTTATTGTATTTTATTTCAAAATATATATTTTTTAATTTCTTATCATAAAAAAAAAATTATTACTTTATTTTAAACAACATTGTGAAATAAACATTATAAATGAATGTTTTGGACAAGTGCAGCATACATTTTCTATTTGGATATTAAAAAAAAAGTCAATACAAAATAAGTGGTAAGAAATTCTATATCAACAACTATGACTGATTATTAAAAATATATATATATATTTCATCAGCAAAATTCTGTATTTCTATTACTATGATCTTCTAAAAATCTATAAGGATTATGTTCTACTAAAATATTAATTGTCAATTCTAAAAATTTATGATATCAAAATTTGACAATTTCTGCTTAACATTTTAAAGCCCTTTGGCATATTTTGTCACAGTTCAAAATTTTGTGGATGTAATCAAAGTCAATAAAATAGAAAGAATTCACATCTTAAAAAATTGTGGTTTGTAAAATTTACTTACAAAATGGTTTAATAATGAAATACTGACAATTGTAAGAAAAAGACAAATGACTACAACTCTTGCTATTGATAGTGTAGAGAATTATTAAAATTCTACACAACAACATAACTTCAATACAACACAAAATTCTTCCAACAAAGTCAAGATATAACTATGGTTTCACCACTAATCATCCTTGAGTAGCAGTATTTACATAAAAGAACTTCAAAACAGTGCCACAAATGTTAATCAATCTCAGTCAAAAATCTGGTTTCTCTTTTTTAATTATACATTCGATGTATGGTAACATGGTGAAGTATTATTATAAACATTCTGGACTTCCATGAAAATTATTTTTCCTTCAATTAAATTCACAACACAAATATAATAAGAACTAAATTGGCATATTTCGATGATTTTGTGACAAAACTACTTGTTTAGAGAAAACCCATATATACAGAAAAATATTTAGCATATATATCTAATCATGATAGAAATACAAAAAGTCAAGTTATATTATCATTATAGAATACAGCAAAATAAATTTGTTTAAAAGTCAGTGACTATGAAAACTACAATATAGAACTAAGTTTCACAACAAATAGTTATCCATCATCTATCATCAAGAAAAACTTAAGTAGACAACAGAAAAAAAAAAAATCAAGAGAAAATACAATGATCCACACTGTAATGCATTTATACATGCCATGAATGGTGAAAAACTAAAAAAAAATCTGTGATCAATATAAAGTCATAGTATCCTGCAAGGAATTCTAATCTCTATAAAATCTGAATTTAAAATCTAAAAAATACTAAGTGAACATAGAAGAATATATATCAAAAATAAATAGCCATTCATCAAAAATGATTAAAGGAACATGAAATAATATTAAGACAGAAAAACAGATGTATCTAGAGTAGGAGACCAGGCATGTATCAATGACAATATGCTCAATTACAAAAACACAAGAATATTAAGCAGAGAGGAAAAGTAAAAAAAAATTAAAGAAGTTGCTCACATGTCAGTGCAGATAATTCTTAAGTCAGTCTAGTATGATAATCCGTAATGTTTGGAATAAACTTATTAACTTTGGTTTTAAAGAAGAAAAAATGAAAAAATTACCATAATCCTTGATATAAGGATATAAAATGTCCACCAATTGTTGCTTTTGAAAGATTAGTTTAGTTAACACATTATCTTAAACTGAATATTAACAAATTTTAAAAATCAAATCCTATGCTAACTGTCAAGACTCCAACCTAAAGAAACGAAAAGAATAATGCCACTTAAAATATTTTTAGTAACCCGTGAATTATTATTAATTAGTTGAATGTATTTGGAAAAGTATAAATAAATTTGAACTTTTTTAAAAATATTTAAATTACAAATCTCAATAGTTGATTCACTATTATTATTATCAGCAGATATTTCTATGCATATTTTTTATTAATTGTTCCTTATAAATCATTTATTAATTTGAAATATAATCCTTCAATAAATTATCTTATTATTGAAAATCCTAGAAACAAGCCAAAAACATTATTATCATCAGATATTCCATGCATATTTTTACTAATTGTTCCTTATAAACTATTTAATAATTTGAAATATAATCTTCCAACAAGTTGTCTTGTTGTTGGAAATCAGAAACCAAAAATTTACTCCTTTAAGGTACTCTCAATAATCTGAGCATTTTCCCTAAAGTATAATCTATACCCAAATGACTGACCAGGAAAACTATAATGATTAATAATAATAGAAGGTCTAGCTAGAATAAAGATGAATGCAAAAGAAATATTCATCATTAATTCATGTGAAATATCTTCTGCAGTAAAATATAACATTTAATTAAATCTGGAATAGCAAATATTACATTTGAAATTACATATTTTCATATCAATATTTTGCCAAACTTGGATATTTATTGATGGGACCATTTTCTAAAGTACATTTATATTCTTCCTAATAAGCACTGCAAAGAAGGCTTTTTTCTTAATACATCTTTTAAAGTAGATTACATTTAGAAGAAATTAATAAAATATTAAATATGATTCAAAATTTCATTAGTTATAAAAATTTAAATAATGTGATACATTCTCACAAATGCTATTACTTTAATTGTCTCACTTATTAAATACTTTAGCAATTGGATTATTTGAAGAAGCACCAACAGGGACTATATCAATATATGACCGTAACTAACGGCATTCCAAATAAAAAAAATCCCATCTTAGAACAATTATCCACTCCTTAGATAACACCAAAATTAACCCTGTGTCCACAAATATCACAGCTTCATATAATGATTTTTACCATCTAGATAAAATAGTAAAATCTTTACTGAATGTGACATGACGTTATTCTATTGCCGTGCTTTACTACCATCAGAAACAGCAATATTTTGCAGTCAATGGAAATTATTGTAAAGGTCATTTAATATTCAAGCTTGCTTCGTCTTTGGTTCACTATGACTTATGATAACAATGCCTGAAATAGACAAATGCTTTCTGCAATCCAATTAGTGACAAATTTGACAGTCATCAAAGTTAATGTCAGCTTAACTGAATTACTACTTCTGGCCTCTAACACATTATTTGCATCTCAAGATACATACCTACTATTTAATGTGCAGAGCAAACAACTATCTAATGTGATATAGTCTCTTGAAGCATTTTAGATTTTGAGATATAACAGTACTCACGACATTTTGCAACATGTTTATGTCATCATCATCATCATTATCAACCATTATCAATCCACTGCAGGATGAAGGTCTCTCCAAGTTTAATCCATCTTCTCCGATCTTTAGCTTCTCTTCTCCACATCACCCCTACACATTTTCTTATTTCATCCATCCATCTTACATGTGGTCTCCTTCTGGGTCTTTTACAATCTCTTGGAATCCAGTTTAAAATTTCAATTGTCCATCTATTATCATCTCTTCTAGCAATATGTCCAGCCCAACTCCACTTCAATCTTTTAATTTTTTCAATGAGGTCAGTAACACCTGTTTGTTCTCTTACCCATACATTGCGTTTTCGATCTCTTCTTGTTACTCCCAACATACATCTCTCCATACTTCTTTGAGTGGTCTGAAGTCTCTGTATTGATCTTCTACTAAGTGTCCAAGTCTCAGATCCATAAGTAAGAACTGGTAAAACACATTTGTTAAAAACCTTTCTTTTCAAACACATAGGCATATTTCCTTTTAATATCAAGTTATTTCTACCAAAAGCACTCCAACCAAGTTTAATTCTATGATTAATTTCCTCTATTATGTTTCCATCTGTATTAATAATCTGACCAAGGTATTTGTAACTCTTAACTTCTTCTAATTCATCATAATCAATCTTTATTTTCATATTTTGAGCAAATCGATTAAACATTACTTTAGTCTTTTTAACATTTATCTTTAGTCCTACTTTCCTACTTTCATCTGATAACTCCTGCAACATTTCCTGCAGCTCGGAAGCATTATTTGCAAAAACAACTACATCATCTGCGAAATCTAAATGACTTAAATAATCTCCATTTACTTTCACTCCTTTAGTTTCCCATTTTAATCCACAAAATACTTCTTTCAGCACTGCTGTAAAAAGTTTTGGAGATATGGAGTCACCTTGTCTTACACCTTTCTCAATGTTGACTTTCCCAGTATCATTATGTAATCTAATTGTTGCTGTTGCATTTTTATAAATATCTAATTTCCTGGATCTATACCTTGATGATCCAATGCTTTAATCACTGAAGAAATGTTTATAGAATCAAATGCCTTTTCATAATCTACAAATCCAAAACATAATGACAACTCATATTCATTTGTCCTTTCTATAACTTCTCTCAATACTTAAATATGATCTACTGTACTAAAACCACTTTTAAATCCAGCTTGTTCTCTTGGTTGGTGAAAATCCAAGGTTCTCTGTAGACGAGTTGTAATTATCTTGGTAAAAATTTTATATAAAACTGATAAAAGGCTGATAGGTCTGTAATTTCTAATATCTTCTTTATCACCTTTTTTAAATATTAATATTATTACTGCATTCTTCCAATCATCCGGTACATCTTTATCATTTAGACATTTGGTATATAACTTTGCTAATATTTTTTCTGTTTCTTCACCTGCTTCTTTTAATATATCAATTATAATTCCATCATTACCTGGAGCCTTTCCTTTTTTCATACATTTAATTGCATTTCTCACTTCTTCATTTAAAATTCTGGGCAATTCGGAAGATGTAATAGATATAGGAGGTACTTGTTCTTTATTACTATATAATTCTTGATAAAAATCTTCTACCAATTTCATAATGTCATCCCTCTTTTTAGTAATAATTCCATCTTTTTTCCTTATTGCAGATATAAATTTCCTACCAATACCAAAATGTTGTTTTACATTCTTAAGACTTTTATTTTCTTCTACAGCTTTTCTTGCTAGTTCACAATTATACTTTCTTATATCATTTTCAACTCTTTTCCGCACCATTTTACAAAATTCGAGATATTCAATTCTTTTTAATGCATCATTCTTGCATATCTTCATATTCCTACTTTTCTTCATAAGTTCTCTAGTCTCAGTAGAAATTTTATTAGTCAATTGCTGCTTTTTTCTACCAGCTATCTTTGTTGCAGTTTTTAAAAGTGTATCAGTTATTTTCATATTAATTTCATTCAAATCTGAATCATGTTCAAAATCTACTAATACTTGAAACCGATTTGTAAGTTCTAATTTAAATTCATTAGAATGTTTCTGAAGATTAGGAGTATCAACTGTAAATATAGTTTTTCTTAATAATTTTTGTCTCTCTAGTTTTACATTAACATGTATCTTACCCCTTACTAATCGATGATCACTTCCTGTGTTAAATTTATTAAGAACATTACAATCTTGAAATATGTATTTCCTGTTAGTCAAAATATAATCCAATTCTGCTGTACCTTCATTTGGATGCTTCCATGTCCATTTCCTTCTAACATTTTTCTCAAAAAAAGAATTCATAATATAAAGTTTTTCCTTCTCTGCAAACTCCACAAGTCTATGTCCTCTCTCATTTCTATTACCATAACCAAAATTACCTACAACACTTTCATCTTTCATTTGTTTACCAATTCTAGCATTAAAATCTCCCATAACAATTTTAAAATGTTGTTTACTCTGATCAAAAGCCTTTTGTACATCCATATAAAAATCTTCTACTACTTCATCACTGTGAGAACTTGTTGGGGCATAAACCTGAATTATCTGCATTTGATATCTGCTATTAAGTTGTATAACTAATCTTGCCACTCTGTCTGATACACCATCAATCTCCACAATATTGTTCTTCCACTTTTTATTTATAATGAATCCTACTCCACTTGTATTTCCAATATTTGTGCCTTTATAATAGAGCATATGTCCACTTTTTAAATCAATTGTCTCTTCACCTTTTCTTCTAACTTCACAAAGTCCAATAATATCCCATTTAATATAAGAGAGTTCTTCGTCTAATTCTTGCAATCTTCCTTCACTTGAAAGTGATCTGCAGTTGTAAGTACCTAAATAAAAAGTCGTCATCAAATGGCAGCCTGGGTCCGCCTCCAGGATATTCTTAGCACCCTCCGCCTTCGGCCACCAACCGCTGCCTTGGTTGGTGACTTTACAGCCTCCTGGGATTAAGGGCCATGCTTTATTTTTGTCTGTCATAATTGTATAATTGGGAAAAATCTTTATCATTTACACAAACATTCATTCTGCCTTATCAGGCACTGAGAAGAAAGACCATGGTGTTTCTTGATCTTAAACTCAGAGGTAAAAAGCCAATAAACTCACCACGCTGGCTAATGCGTGTTGGTGAGCAGCCCATCCATGTTCGTATACTATATGAATAAACATATAGTAATAACAGCTGCAACGACAAGAACGTATGGAGTGGACATTAGGAATTTGCCCTGCTCGGTTCCTTTAAGGCCTCCAAGAGGAATCAAAGGGTCTCCTTTCAGTTAATAGCAAACTCCTTTCTGCAGCCATGTTTATGTATCTCATTTTAAATTTTGATAATTTGCATATTTTAGATGCTGGTTCACAACTAATTTGCAGCTACTAAATTACTTTCTTCTTGAGGCTCTCTGTGCTAAATAATGTATTGTCAAAAAAAAAAAAAAAGTGGAATTTCTTTTGTGATTAAAAATATTGAATTTAAATTACATACAAAGCTTTAAACTTCAAAAAAATAATATTGTATAATAATTATCTAATATAAATTAAGTAAAATACCTCCTAGGTACACCATCATCAAATGGTGGGATGACAGAAAGAGTGATTGTGACAGATGTCTTCAGAAGATCCATCATCTCCTCATAGTTCAAACTACACACAGCAACTTTACAGATCTTAAGTATATATAAAAATGGGAATATGGATTAATATCTTTTTATGTAATAATTTAAATCAAGTAAATCTTATCCAAAATACAAATATTCAATTTACTATTTTGCATGGTTAAATAGAAATGTTTGAGTATACAGTATGTATTCCACAATGTAAATATACACAAACAACATATAAATATTTTTATAATAGTTTTATAATCACACACACACACACAAAAAAAAAAACCAATATCAAAATATATATAAATATTTCAAAAGTTCTGTTATATTTCACATAATACAAAGATGAGTAAAGAAATACTGGAATATATATACAGTATACACACAGAGAAACTATTGCTATATGGCTGGTTTCTTTCATAAACAATGAGCACTTATTGTAAAATATATTCAAAGAGTTTTTATATTTTTTCGAAATCAAGTCACAATTTCTTTCATAGATTAATTCAACTCAAAAATTAATCTTTAACAGTTTGTATATATCAGTTATAGAATTAGTAATACAAAACATTTATAAAAATCATCTAATAGAGGGCTTTTTTTGTTTCACTTCTATTTTTCTCTACCTCTTAGTACACACATGCATATAATTCAGTATCTCTTACAATTCTTATATGTTTTCAATAATCTTGTTGAATTTACATGTTTTTGAATTTGACCTAGCTTATCAATCACATTCCCTTCTATATTCACAAGTCAGAGGTTACAATCTGTTTTGTTTAAGCAAATCTCTGGTTTACATAGACCCCTCCCCCTCTATAAATAAAAATCTTTATAAATCACTTTTTTTCAAAGAAACAAAAACAAAAAATTTCTTCAAATGTATAAATCCTAAACAATTACCATTACATTTCAGTAAAATTAAGCTAGTTTTAATTAAAACTGCCAAAATCAGCAAATATTTTACTGGTAATATTTCTAGCTTTAAAAATATCCAAACATTAATATTCTACTCTCATTATAAGCTTGTTTGCTATTTTCACTAATTATAATTTTTTTTTTCATAATTATTTCCATCATTAGCTAACTAACTTCCCAAATATTTAAAAAAGGCTGACTTGCTCTATTATTATTAAGAACTCATTTATTCTCTTCTCATAGTTTCATTACTTTAGTTTTTAGTTGCATATTTTCTCATTTCACATGTACTACAAATTTCCATTATTAGCAAGAACAATCTTGTAGTATAAGGCAACTCCATTCTTATCAAGAAATATTTATTTAATGATCTAAAATAAGATACTTGGACAAAAAACAATGGTAGAAGCCTGAAATCCGGGCACGGCCACTTGGGGCATTGTTTACGTGTCAAAACACATAAAAATGCCGTTTCCGGCGGCCGCGGCCTTCTAGGCTAATACAACATTTACGTATTGTATTAACCCATTGAGATAGGCCGCTTTATATGACATCGCACAAAAATATTACGGCTTGTTTTGTGCTTCGAAGCTATTTACGCGTATTCGTTCTTTTCATAGCTGATTACCGTATCGCTTGAGGGTGTTTAAATTTCAAGGCGGTAAAACTTTTTCAAATCTCCTTAATAGAGTAATGTCATTTCGATTTAAAAAATGTTGATAATTATTAAGAATTGTCATATGGTCCCAACCCTTCCCGAAAAAAAGGTTAATATGTAAAAAAATTGGCAAAGTGTATGTTCGAACAGGCTTCACCAAAGCTCATGCGCTAAGTCACGTTTTGGCATGGTGGGGAAAAATATTCAAGACCACTAAAAGATCTGAGACGAATGTGCAATTTTGAAACTTTTCTTCAGATAAATTGCCGAGTACAGAAAGTGTGTGAGATTGTGTTTTTTTTTTATTTTGTCAGGCACACGTAATGTCCACTTTTTATTACAGCAATAAAATCGAATAAACATTAGAAATTGACAAGTATTTGGATTCAATTTTTTGTAGCGGGGTTAAAATAAATGACAACTTTGGTTGACTTTTGGTTAAGAATAACAAATTATGAAATACGCCCCACTCCCAAAAGCAGTTTATTGTAGAAGGCTAAAAAAAAAAAAAAAAGGTAATTCGAACGAAATAGAAACAAAGTAAAAAGTGAGAAAAGGTTGTTTCAAAAAAAGAAAAAAATGGTTAAATTCTTGACTTTTTGGTTACAATTCTTTTTCCGAGTGTGGGTGGGAGTGGGTGTTTGAAAACAATTTTTGAATCGGCAAAAACACAAAAGTAAATTGGGATTTAATATTAAGAAAAACAATTACGTCAACCATCAAAAAGAAATCAAAATTCAAAACAAGTCCCAAAATTGATTCTTCTCTTTTTTCAGCGCTGTTAAAATAATTGACTATTTTTGTTGCCTTTTTGTTAATAATAAACAGTACGAATTCCCCCCCCTCCCCCGCTCAAAAAGCTGTTTCTTGTAGTAGCCAAAAAAAAAAAGGCTAATTCGAACATAATCTAAATCAAAGAAAAAAAATACAATTAGCAAAATTTGTTGAAAAAATATCAGGTTCCAACAAAAAAAAAAACCACAAAAAGTAACGAAAATGAATATCAAAATTTGTTTAATAATAAAGAAATCATGTTCTAAATGAAATAAAAATTATTCATTTAATCAATATTAGAAAAAAAAAAAACGTATAAAAAAAGGAAAAAGTTGCGGCGGCCCGGTAATGTTATATTTCATTGATTTTGTCTAGCATCAACGCTCCAAGCGGCTTTGCCCGGATTTCAGGCTTTTACCAAAACAATACCCCTGATTTTATATTTCTTTCTATAATTATTTCCTTTGAAAAAAGACTTTAATCATGTTAATATCTGCCATTTCATATAAAAATTTCTGGTATTTGCAATAGCAACATGCTGTAGTTGTGACTTTTTAATATGGCATTCTGATGTTGCAAATATAGGTAGCAAGTCTAATACATAAGTACCAAATTTCCTAGCAGATGGATCTCATTTCCATACAATTTTTAAAAAAAAATCAAAATCAGTGATTATAAACTATCCTGTTTTTAATCAAAATTTTTTCTGTTTAAAGCAATAAAATAATTTATTATTAGAAATAAAAGATCAATTTTTATTTTTAGTAAAACTCCACTTATATAAATGTATATGACTATATAACAGATTTTCTTTTTTAAAACTGTGCTGTAGACATTTATAAATGATATATTCCAGAAAAATATACTAGAGTAATAATCAATACACCCTTCAAATTTTCACAAATATCAAAGTTGATTATTTGAGTATGAGTTATGATTAATCTTCATTACACACACATTTAAAAAAATAAACAGCATATTCTAAATAAATTAAAATATAACATGCTAACATACTATAAACGGATCAATAAATACTTGTAATTGACAGTTTGCCTTTTTAAGTTTGTCTTGAATATTCAATTTAATTCATGATTTCCACCACCTTCCCACCCCCCAGAAAATATATAATGACGAAATTATTGCAATTATTAAGAAATATATATGCTGCATTAAATTTGCAATGAGAAAACAAAATGAAAAAATTGATAATTTTTTACTTAATTTTTTAATCTTTAAAGACGTGGCACCAATATAAAACTAACTGTTAAATCTACAGATTATATTATAAATGCATAATCAATAAATATGGACATTTAATTATAGTTCTGTTATTATTTAATAAAGTGGAAAAAAAAAAAGCAAAAAAAAAAAAAAATGTTTTTTTATTATTATTATAAAGATGCTTTACAAACGAAAAATGTTTAATAAATAAAAAACATATTGTAAATGAATATTCAATATACCAAAATTAAATATATATTTTTGTTTCCAAAAGTATATAAGCACTTGAGAGATCCAAGAGGTTAGTAATGACAATGTAAAAGATGAATGATTAAACTTACTGATAAATGTTCTTTTGATCCAAACAATTCATTAATGTAGAATGGATAGGAAACCAAGAATGCCAAATTTATGTTATAACAATTGTATATAAGGTAAAGAAATATTCATATTGATCTTCCAAATATAAAATTACGTTTCCTAAATATTATCATTATATGATGAAGAAATAATACAATCTTTTATAAGGCATCATGGCAATATAATGTTGACTAATAATACAGATCATAAGCAATTATAGCACAAACACGTCATGTGATATATGATTTTAATTTTTATTGACTATTTATAGTCTTTTGCTTTTAAAGTCTTAAGCAATGTTATATTGCTAAGGCTATTAATATATGGTTTGGCTGAAGATCTCTCAGCCCCATATAGCTATTTGAGTTGGATAGCTGGATTTGAAGTCATGTAGGTGTCTGAAAATTTCAGATTTTCCACTCAATAGATAACTTTTAGATAAATGCTGGCTTTGGGTTGATATTTTTAGATCTAGTGTCTGAAACTACCCTAGTGCCCTCTGAGAAGTGCCAAAGCATGAAACCATTGGTCTGAGATTAGGGTGTGGTTTCTAGATAGATTTTAAAATGCTTTCTCTTGCTGGTATTTAAAATAAAGCTTGTTAGAGCAATTAGCACAGTTCATTATTTTTTATTTATGTACAAGCTTAAAAAGATTAGGTCATGTGACATATGACTTTAATTTTTAATGAATATTGTAAACATATTCCAAGAATTAAATTCAGCATAGAAAAAGAAAACCATCATGATGACAGAAATAATCAAAATTTTTGAGGAATAAAGAAATAAAAGAACAACAATGAATTAAATTAAATAATGTTTAAATTATTTAACAAAAATGACAATAATTGGTACAAATCTGAAAATATTATATTTTAGCAAACAATCATTAAAAAACAAATATTTTCAATGAATATGATCAATGCAAGCATTCTGAAAAAAATTAAATTAGTAATGGGAAAAAAGACAATTCAATAATAAATTATATTATAAAACCAATCTGTGAATGCTTAAAAAAATACGTAGTTGATTGATTACCATGGTGCACATATATTTTGAAAGCAAACCTGAAAATTATATATTTAGCTATCAAACTAATGCACAATAATTAAAAAACAAATATTTTTAATAACTTAATCAATGCAAACATTCTGAAAGAAATTAAATTAGAAATGAGGGCAAATCTGGCTTTATCTGTTTGAGAATAAATTTCTTCTTTTCTTACCATTCAATCTTTTTCTTGGGTGAAGGTTGTGGATAAACAAACTTTTGGGCACATGTTAAATCAAACTTTCACAGTATTTAAACACTTTTCCATAAGCTTTTTGACTGTCAGTACAGTTATGATGAGGACAAAAACTAAGTTCTAAAATTTCAAACAAGATCATATTAGGAAATACTTCCATATTCAAATGCACTTCTGACAAAACAAATTTGTCTAATAATCTTTCTGTGGATACCGCAGAAAAAGAATACATTTTCCTTTCAAATTTTTTCTTCACTTTTCTTGCATGGCAGAATAATGGTTATTAAGTTCCACACTGACACAGTCATTCAAGAGATTGTGCTGGTGCAAAACTACCAATATGCTCTTTTTATTTCTTTTCACTATTATGATTTATAATTTTGTAATATCAATTAGCAGTCCAATATGAAAATAGTAAAACTTGCAGTCTACCCATAAATTGAGAAAAAATAATTTTTTGCCTTTGTGCATTTTTTGATGCAAACATTATTCAATTTTTCCATTTTAAGGATTTTTTTATGATTTACATTTAGCATTTTTATTTATCTTTATGATTTAATTACATGAGGATTTTTGATGAAAATTTAACTTTTCACCTGGTAATTTTTATGACATAAAGATATTCCATAGAGATTGAACACTGAATCTTTTTGATTTCAATTTCTTATGGATTATTGCTAGTGATTACCTCCTTATTAATATTACTTTTATATGCAATTGTTTGCCCTCATCATAAATTAATTTTTTCCCAGAATGTTTACATTAATCACTCTTACTAAAAATATTTGTTTAAAAACATATTATGTATTCATTACTAAATAATTTTATAATTTTTGGCATATATTTTTTACAAAAAAAAAAAAAATCAAATTATCAATTAGCTTGCTTTTTTTTTTTGTCAACAATATGTAAAATTAAATCCATCAACAGAGAGACCCATATACACAAATAGTAACAAAAAATTGTACATAACTTTTAATTAAAAATTGGAATTATTATCAGAATACTAACATAAAAACAGCATATGAAACAAATACTAAAACTGATAGAATGAGTTTGCTAAAATTAAATAGATTAATAACTGCAATGATAATTGGATACAATATTTATTCCCATAATAGGTAAGCATTTGCATATGAGTTATTTAAAACAATTATAATAAAAGCAACAAACAAATAAAGACTATATCCCTTTTCTGGATTTCTAAATAATGAAAAATTTATCAAGTATGATAAATAAATTATTAACAGATTAATCAAACACAATTATTGATCATCTACATTGTCAACCCAAATTATCAAATGGTAATTCAATTGAAGAGACATTTATACAAGTTCCTTTTTTTTTTGCAACTATTTATTTTACTTGTAAGTGTGCATGCAATTAACAATGAATAGTTAATGGAATATTTTCTTACTTAACATACCTTCATATAAATTTTGAAGCTTCCAAATTTAAAAATATAAAGAAATGACTTGTTCTATTGAAACACTAAACATCACATAATCACCATTCCTTATGCTTACACAAGATGTTTACACAGAGGCTAAACTCATCATACAATAACATCATTCAATGCAAGCCAGAGTAATCAATGGATGCAGGAAGATTTGTGCATAAGCTAGAATCTGGTCTGGCAATATTGGATGAGTAGGCACTAGCTAGGGATTTTATGTACAAATCTTCCTGCATCCCTTGATTACTCTGGCTTACACTGAGTAACGCTACTATATGGGGAGTTTAGCCTCTGTGTAAACAGCTTATGTAAGCATAAAGAATGGTGATCATATGATGTTTAGCGGTTTAACATCAATCCTGCCCAATAGGATTATGGTGACAGTGGTTATTAAAGAACCAACGACACCAAAAAGATGCTGAATTGAATTCAGATCTATAGAACTATACAAGCGAGCTTGAATTGAAAATATTATTGTGTTTTCATTTAAACTCAAAGTTTTACAGTTAGTTAAAAAGGTAAAAGATGGCAGCTGGAGGGTTGCATTAGATTCTAAGATCCAGGTGCAGTACTCTCAGACAAGCTAGTCTGGGGATATTGGATAAGTAGGCACTAGATAGGGATTTTATTCATTAATGTTCCTGCATCCATTGATTACTCAGGCTTGCACTGAGTGGTCCTATTGTATGGAGAGTTTAATATCTGTGTTCTATTGAAACAGTAGATAAAAATACAGAAAATGTTATCTTCACAACTGATTCAAAAAATTTGTCTTAACTAAACATCATTCCAGGAGAACCAAGACATTACAATAACTGTGGCATCATGTCTATGGAGTGTATGATATGAGCATTAATCTTTAGGATTCATTATTATAAATTGACAGCACGATAAAAGTCTTCATGCTGGCTTATCTTCTTAACTCAATTACAAACTAAAACTTAATTTAAACTATTAGTATTACTTTTTATATATGTTTTTTGCTTATCAAAATAAACAGATGTATTTATTTTTCTGTTCACAAATATGTTCTATCAAAAAAATTTAAAAAAAAAAGTTAATTAATTTTGGGACTTAAACTAAATCTTGATTATGAAAACAAATTTACAAAGATTAAAAAACAAAACAAACCAACAAAAAGAAAAACAAAATTAAAACAATTACTGTCTATACTAATGAATTAACATGTTCTGTTTAAAAATATAAAAATGAAAGATTATAAACAATGTAAAGTAAATTTAATAAAGTACAACTCTATGAGTACCAATATTTAAATATATTCTTTTATACATATATAACCAAATCATTAAACTTATTTATCATCATCTAATGTGAATATATAATCTCATTATATATATATTTAAAAAAAACAAATGAAAACTTCTTTAACATAATTGTAAAAATAAAATAAAAAATTTCAACAAATGATGATAGAGTTTAATTGTGTGGGTTTTTTTTGAAGATCCACTCTTGAAAAGAAAGAAAAGATAGTTGTTGAATGTGCTTCTAAATCCATTTAGTTATAAAACATTAATATGATGAGAATCTAAGTTAGTTATAAATACAGTTACCATAATATTTATTCTTTAACCTGCATAAGAGCAATCCAAGATGAAGTAATCACATAATTCATATCAGACTTCATCAAAAAAGTTTATCATACTCAAATTCTAGTCATGTTTATTTTTCCAGATATCTAATTCCTCATTACTGACCATTTTTTATTTTTGACTGCACTAGAAATATATGCCAATACTTTAACTTGTTCACAAGAGACTTTGCCAATAATAAAGATAAAGGAAAAATTATATTGCACCGTAAAATTTATAATAAAATTTAAAATAACTCTTGGAAGACAAACATTAATATATTATCTCTAATGATATTTGAATATCATAAAAAGTAAACTATATTGAAGTTATATAAGTCTTTCAGAGAAATAAAACTTATAACCCATTCCATATTGCAGAATTTGTAATCTACAAAACATTGAAATGGCTTATTTTGAAAAGATAAAGGTTATATGTATGATGATAAAACTTGTGAACTTCATATTAAGACCTACTGGTCTGGAAATTAGATAAGACTACAATGCAAATAATATTAAAATCAAAATTTAAGAAATGCAGATCAAATATATATGCAATATAAAAAACCAAAACCTGAAGAATTGCAAATTAAATATATCTATAAGAAATTATATATCTGATAAAATATATTACTGACTTCGAAATAATTTCTATAAAGTGAAAATATGGAAACTGTGAGACAATGATCTCGCAAATTATAAACCAGTTGTACAAAGTAAAGTTTAGAATAATTATAATGCACTAAAAATTCAGATAAATTATCAGTTGCAATCAATCTTGAGACAAAGCCTGAAACAAAGTTCAAAACAGTTGAACATTAAAAAATTTTTTCCCCTGAAACTTATAGGCTCTGTTTCTAATGATTTACAAAGTAAATCAGGGGCAATCTTTTTTTGTTTCTCCCAAGGAAAGGGATCATGAAATAATGCAGACTTACAGACAACAATGTTCTTATGATAATAAATAAATTCAGTATTTTATCTTGGCGAATGATAATTTGATATATATAATAACATTCTAGTAAAATTTATACATTTTTTTTTTTGTCTATTCTGAAAAAAAATATATATTTTTTTAAAAACATAATTAAAAGATGCCTATTTGACTTCATTTTTTTTAATTTTAATATTTTGTATAAAATATTTTCAAGTGAAATCTATAGCTTAAGAGTAGTTAGCATGTTATTTTCATTAAAGCCTATTGTAGTATTGATCAAATTCCTAAAATTAAATATCTAAATGTTTAACAAATTCTTGAGTTAATCCAATTGAGAAATGGATGTCAATAAATAAATAGATAAACTACATATTGAGGTTTCTTTATTGAATCATTTGCTTCATGGTTATTTCATCACTACAAGCTGTATGAATATCTATGGAGAATTAGCATCTTAAAAAATAAATAGAAACTCTAAACCATGAATTTTGAAAAATTACAAATTACCATCAGTCTAAACAGAAGTTACTTGAAAGTTAGCTAAAAGCTATAGTAAACTCTACCATATTACATGTGAATTATAAACTAAATGCAGTTAAGTCATAAACAATTCTGTCAATGGCTATTATATCTGTAATGCTGAAAATATATAATATTTATGAAGTAATATAGTCCAAATAGGTATACTTTACAACTTATTCTTATGGTATGCACATTCAGAGTTTATATTAATATTTATGAAACAATATTAATATATACGCATAAAAAATAAATAATCAATTGGTTTGTAATTCAGATAATCATAAGAAGATCAAGCACTAGAAATGATAGAGATCGGTTGTGATCCACAGATTTTCAGCTTTAAAGTCTATCACTCCATGAATACATCAAATTACAAAAGGCTGAATGTTATGAATTAGACTTTAAACTATGTACAGAAATGAAAACAAACAAATATCAAAAAAAAAAATGACAGAATATAATTTTTACAATGCATTTAAAACTACATTTAAACTTAATATATTTTTGACAACAAAAATATAATTTATTTTGAATCAACTTCAGTCATTAAATTTTATTTGGGGGGGGGGGGGACTTGGGATTTAATTATTTTCAAAAATTTTATATTATTTTAATAAAATAATGTAATAAGTAAGTAAATAAAATATTGTAACAAATTAATTTCATTTACTCTTCAATTTGCAACAGACTTTTCTAGTAATACTTTAAAAAATAAAATTCATTAATTGAAACAATTCATAATTTCAGTCAACTACATAATCATACTAATAATAAATATAACTCATTAATTACCTCTACTAAACGACTTCCAGGCCTTAAACCTGCTTGATAAGCAAAACTATATGTTTCAACATCAGTCATCACCCCATCTGGTTGAGTATGAAAACCTAATTGTCCGACGCTATTGCGGCGAAGAATCATTTCACGAGTTTCACAGCCCTGAGTAACAGCAGATAAACGACTAACAATTTCCTGTATTTCATCTACTTCAGGATCTTTTGTCCGAATTACAATATATTCTCCTTTATGATAATAAATGCGCAAACTATTAGTATGTGATGACCATCCAATTACTGCACGACAGGGAGTAGCAAAAACAGGACTTTTAGTGATTTCCTCAATAAGTACAAGCATATCTACAGATATTCCAAGGAAACAATCGATCAGAGTATTCTGTGAAAAATCTTCCACCTACAATAGACAATATATAGTTAATAGAATGTATGAAAATTATAATGAAAAATTTTCCCTGTATTAAATTAGAATACCCATTCAGAAAACATGTCCCAATATAATTTCAATGTTTACATCCTAAGTCTATGAAAATATTTGATAGTTAATACATTTTATATAAAAATTTCCATTAAAACAAACATTCTTAAAATATATACTTTAGCTGAGTCAGTGTTCTTCCATCAACACAGATCACAATCTTTTACAAATGTTCTCATCATTTGTTCAGTATTTACCAATATCAAATTTATCACAATTGTTCTATAAATATCAAATTTCCTGCACTCTCATTTTTATCACCATCCACTTTAAATAAATACATTAACTTACTATTATTATTCACCATTTGTATATTTTGTTTTAATTAATAAATATTTAATCATATTTTAAGTCTGTAAAATGATTTTGGGAATATGAAACCACATTCTCTATACCTTGATGATCCAAAGTTTTGACCATTCTGAAAATGGTTATAGAATCAAGCAACTTATATATAAAATCTGTATTTTCTCTCCTAACTGATTGGTGAATGTATGTTTGTCCAATGTCATGTGTCAAATTCAACCACTATTTTTATGTGAAGTAATTCCACTATTAAATTTAAAAAACCCTGGGGAAAAAATCAATAAGAGTGCTTTTAACTATAGTATATATATTGTGGTAAAGGTTTCCAGCAAGTTGCATGGTCTGTCAATCCTCTAATATAGTTCAGATTAACAACAACATATATGTTTAATTTAAATTGTAACAAACTTATAAACTAATAATGTTTAATAAAAAAATATATTTACATTAAATCTTAATAAAAAATTGTTAAAGCAACCAATTAAAAAACAATATTCCAATATATTTAATATTTAAAAAATCACAAAAATGACTGGAATTTTTGTATTCCATCATTAATAAATGATAACTAAGCTTAAAAAACTATTATGATTAGTTGCATTGCTACTGAAAAAAAAAAATTGAATTTTTTTTATTCAGAGAGCACTCAAGTAAATATATATTTGCACTGTCAAATTTTAAAATGCAAATTTTAATTTAGCTTTATTAAACTTCAGAAATTTATTTATATAATATTAAAATGTTTTGTTTAATTTACATTAAATCTTTAATATTTAACACAGCATTACGCTGTTGCACATGCGCTTTGAAGATTTTAACTATAAATGAATGAATACTAACACTCAACCACATGATAAAGTCTTTGGAAAAGATAAAACGGCCATTCTATCTTTTCCAAAGACTTTATCATGTGGTTGAGTGTTAGTATTCATTCATTTATAGTTAAAATCTTCAAAGCGCATGTGCAACAGCGTAATGCTGTGTTAAATATTACAGTTTACAAACATCGCGCTATAAAAAAAAAATGTAAACCTTTAAAAAAATTTGTTTAAGCAACAAATTATTACAAAAACCCTGGACTGAAAGCCCAAAGCTTTTGTATTCCACTGTAATGGCAGTCTTTCATTACCCGTGTACAATTCTCAGATTTAAATATTTGAAAATAGGCAATCTTCATATACCTGGAGCTTAATTGTAAATATAGGAGGTTTGAATTCAGACTTTCATGTACTCATCAACTGTCGACACTATCTCATACCACTGATACACATAACCACACACATCGTAGAAAAGATAAATAATTACAAATATACGTATTTCATGCTAAACCAGCACTCATCAGTTAGTCCAGATTATCAACTCCCACACGTATATATAATCGATGTTCAGTTTATAATATTGGCATCAGCATGGGATTTGGGATTTTCATCATCCGACTTTCAGTTGTATGATATCTGAAGAGTTGGAAGTTTGAGTAGATTGAAGCCTGTCCATTAAAGTATGAAATTTTGCTATCTTAATATAAACTGAACACTGATTATTTATATATATGTGGGAGATGATATTCTGGACCAACTGATGAGTGCTGGTTTAGCATGAAATACATATATTGGTGATTATTTATCAAAGTCTGAGGTCAAATCCCCTATATTTACAATTAAAAGCTCCAGATATATGAAGAATACCTGTTTTCAAATATTTACACATTAAGCTTGCATCCTGCACATCCCTCTTCTATGTATTTAAATGGATAAGGTCCTATACATGAGGGGTCAGAGTGACTTGAAGTCAACATGGGCATGGCAATAATATTGGCAGTATGGAATTTGAGCTTTTCATCGTTAGATTTTCAGTGGTATGGATGACTGAGGAATTGGAAGTTGGAGTTGATTGAAGTTCATTAAAGTATGATTTGCTATCTTAATATAAACTGAACACTGATTATATATATATATGTGGAAGATGATAATCTAAACCAACTGATGAGTGCTGGTTTAGCATGAAATACATATATTGATGATTATTTATCCTTTCTGCATGTATGTGGTCATGGATATCAGTGGTATGATTGTGGATAGTTGATAGATACTTGAAAGTCTGAGTTCAAATCCCTATATTTACAATTAATGTGTTTTCAAATATTAACACATTAAGCTTGCATCCTGTCCATCCTCTTCTATGCATTTAAATGGATAAGGTCCTATACACAAGGGGTCAGAGTGATTTGAGATCAACATGGTCATGGCAATAATATTGGCATCAGCATGGGATTTGTACTTTTCATCATTAGATTTTCAGTGGTATGGATGGCTGAAGAGTTGGAAGTTGGAGTAGATTAAATCATGTCCATTAAAATATGAAGATTGGCTATTTTAATATAAAACATTGATTATATATATTGTACCGAAGTACATTGATATTTAATTGATTTTATGAGTCTCATGTTTTAAAATATAAAAATTTAAAATGGAGAGAATAAAATGTAAAAACTAAAGAGCAGGGGGGAGGGGGAATTTGTTATTAAATAAAAATAAACTGTAAACGCTTTTAAAAATAATAAGATTTTTTTTTTGTTTAAGAGGAAAAAAAAGTCTTGTAATAAAAAATGATTTTAATATTCTTTAAATGAATTTATAATAAAATAATAAAGAAATTTCGTTTTATCTTACAATAAAATAATTAAATATATATGTGTGTGTCTATGTAATTTTTAATAAAAAATAGAAGCAAAAGCTGATTTAATTTCACGAGACTAAGGACACTACTGCTAATAAAGTTTTCCATTGTTTAAAACAGTATAAATAGCTCAACATTTTATTATTCTGGGTCTGACTTTCTCATTTTTTAATAAAATATTTCTTGAAGTAATATCTCTAAAAAATGTTGCATTGTTAAAACCAACGTGTTTGCAGTCAACCGAAGCCGCTCTCTATGCATCTAAGATCTGCAATTAGTTCGGAAAGTGATCATGTTTAAATAGACTAAACGAACAGCGGAGTGTGCGTACACCAAACCAGCCACAAAAATCATACTATGTCACAGGATCTACAGAGGAGTCGTTTACCAGTTGTAAATGAGTTAAAAAATAATTCCATTATGCTGTTTCCATCACATTAAAAATCCTAGGTAATTATTGACTTTGATATCTTAACATTCCCGATTTCTTCTTAAAATAAAAAATAGACTTTATTAGAAAGAACTTTGAACTTTATAAATTAATCTTAAAAATAAAACTTTAAACTTCAAAAGATAATATTTGCAATAATAAAATAAATAAAATCAGCTTCTATTATTAAATAATATTTTTGAAACAATTGCGTGCATGTATGTGTGATTTGATTTTTTTTTAAAAAAAAAGAAATAAAATATAATGTAGTGTGTATACTTTATTTGCTAAAGTAATATATTAAAATGCTTTATTTTAATCTTTAAAAAAGAAGTGTGTGTGTTTCATTATAAGATAAAACGATTAATTTATTTTAAATAAAAAAAAAACAAACACTTAAATTACTTTTCTTAAAATATTTATGTTTAATTTGATACGTGCGGGTGCGGGTAAGTATAAATATTTATTTTTTTAATAAAAGTAGGAGGAAAAAAAATCTAATTATTGATAATAGTATTTCAGGAATAGATTCGCTAATTTAAAGATATAAATGTTTTGGCATTCAGTATAATGTTATTATTATTGGTTTTAAAGGATTGAAGTATTATTTTGAATGGTTCAGGGAATTATTTAGTTTTTTTTTAAAAAGTAGTAGTAGCTTCGAGGGGGCATTTAAGATACTTTTTGTTTGTTTATTAGTGGGTGGTTGAAAACCAATTGAGCTAGCGGGAATTCAGGTACCAAATTATGCTGATCAGATAGACATGTTAATTCTAACGTAATTAGCTGGCACCTAAGGGATTTTCTTTCTTCTTTTAAAAATAAAATAAAGTGTTTATTTGGTCAGTGTATATTTGGTAGTCGAGCGTTGGATGTTATTGGTAGTTCGCTACTGATAATAGTTGACACTTTACCTGAAAACCAACCACTTTCTGGGAGGGAAGTTTAGGAGGACAAAGTATAATAAAAATATTAATTGATATTTTTTGTCGATAGTTGTTGTTGTTTCCCATATTTTATTAGTAAGTTTAGTTGAAGTTGAGAGGCGGTTGGTTCAATATATATGTGTGGGAGTTGAAAATCTGGACCAACTGATAAGTGTTGATTTAGCAAGAAATACGAATATTGGTAATTATTTATCTTTTCTGCATGTGTGTGGTCATGTGTATCAGTGGTATGAGATAGTGTGAATAATAGACAAGTATTTGAAAATCTGAGTTCAAATCCCCTGTATTTACAATTAAGCTCCAGGTATATGAAGTAATGCCTGTATTCAATTATTTACATATTAAGCTTGCATCCAGCCCAATCTATGTATTTAAATGGAACATGGGCGTGGCAATAATATTGGTATCAGCATGGAATTTGGGCTTTTCATCATCGATTTTCGGTGGTATGGATGGATGAAGAGTTAGAAGTTGGAGTAGATTGAAGCCTGTTCATTAAAATATGAAGATTTGCTATCTTAAAATAAACTGAGCACTGATTATATATGTGTGTGGGAGATGATAATCTGGACCAACTGATGAGTTCTGGTTTAGCCTGAAATATGTATATTGGTGAATATTTACCCCTTCTGCATGTGTGTGGTCATGTGTATCAGTGGTATGAGATAGTATGGATAGTTGACAGTACTTAAAAGTCTGAGTTCAAATCCCCTATAATTATCAGATTTAAAAACTTTTGATTTAAAATCATAAAAAAATAATTGTTAAAGCAACAAATTATTACAAAAAACACAGGCTGACAACCCATATTCCTCCATAATGACAGTCTTTCAGACTTAAGAACAATTCTCACATTTAAAATCTTTTGTTTAATTTACTTTAAATTGTAAAAAAAAAAAATGTTAAAGGAAACCAATTAAAAAAAACCCACAGACCTTTACAAGGCTAGGTGCATCTGATCTTTTCATTATTTACAAATCCAAAGCATAATAAGTTATATTCATTGGCTCTTTCCATAATTTCTTCCAATACTTAAATGTAATTCACTGTGCTTAAACTACTTTTAAAGGCAAATTGTTCTTTTATTTGTTTAAAATTCAAAATTTGCTTTATACAAAACTGATAGATCTGTAATTTCTAATATCTTCTTTATCACGTTTCTTAAATATCAATATTATTACTGCATTTTTTCAATTATCTGGTATATCTTTATCGTTTAACTTTGCCAACATTTTTTCTATTTTCATATTTGCTTCTTTTAAAATATCAATAATAATTCCATTATTTCCTGAAGCTTTTTCCTTCTTCAAAGATGAGTGCATATCTGGCCTCTTCATTTAAAATAATTGATAATCTAGAAGAAGTAGTAATTGTAAAAGACACTTTTTTTTTAAATCTTTATTTCTATATAATCCTTTATAAAACTATTTATTTCATTGATGCTATTTCTTTTTTTTATTAATGTCTTCTAGTTTCTTCTTATTATGAAAACAACTATTCTTCCATTATCAACGATGTTGTTTTATACTATTGCGATTTTTATTCTCTTTTATAGCTTTCCTTGCCAATTCCCAATTATGTTTTCTTATATCACTATTAATTCTTTTTTGTATTATTTTACTAAACTCTAGATATTCAATTCCTCCTAATGGATATATTAAAAAAAAAAATCACATTCATTCTTTTCTGCATACAATGTCTTGTCTCAAAATATTTATTGGTAAATTGCTTTTTAGTATTAACTATCTTTCTAGAAGTTAGCAAATATATTCTTATTGATTTCCATCAAGTCAGAACAATCTTCAAAATCCATTAATATTTTTAAAGCAATTTACAAGTTCTAATTTAAATACATTTGGAATATTTCTGAAGATTAAGAATATCTGTTAATATTAATTTTCTTAATAATTAACATTTCTCTAGTTAACATTTGTCTTGCTTCTCACTAATAGATGATCTCTTCTTTATTAAATTTATTAAAAACATTAAAATCTTGAAATATATATTTTCTGTTAGTCAAAGTATAATTCACCTTTGTTACACATTCATTTAATTGCTTCCATATCCATTTAGCATTTGAAAGAATTCATAATAAACAATTTTTCTTTTTCTGTGATTCTAAAGTCTGTGTCCTCGTTCACTTCTGTAACCACACAAATTTATTCACAGAAAATTCATCTTTCAAATGTTTGCCAATTCCAACACTAAAATCTTTCCCATGACAATTTTAAAATATTGTTTGGTTAATCAAAAACATTTTGTACATCAACATAAAAGCCCTCTACTTCATGTAGCTTGAGAATTTGTTGAAGCATAAATCTTAATTATTTGCACTTTTGTCTGATATACTATCAATCTCCACAATATTGTTCTCGCAATTTTTATTTGTAAAAATTCCGTATCATTTGTGATTCCAATATTTGTCTTTGTAGTAAAAGTCTGTTTTTAAATCAATGGTCTCTTCACCATTTTTTCTGACTTGTGTCTAAGAATGTCCCATTAATATTAATTAGTTCCAATATGTGGAATTTTCTTTCATCTGTAATTATAGATATCTAAATAAAGTCACCATTGAAAAGTAAGCCGGATCCAGATGATTCATACCACCTGCTTTATACTACCAACAATAACCTTGGCTGGTGACTTTATTGCCTCTTTGAAATCCAATCCACAATTTAATCATCTGTCATGATTGTAAGTATTAAAAAAAAAGATCATTCACACACACATTCATCCTGCCTTCAAGAAACTCAACTGATATTTTAGTTAAGAACTAGCAGATAAATGAAAAAAAAAAATTATTCACAAAGACTATGGAATTATTGGAAGAAAATTTAAAAGATATTGCAATAATGATAGCCAAGTTTTGAAAAGAGTAAGAGAATAAATAATAGAAAAAAAAAAATTAGAAAAATATAAATTCTATAGAATGAAGACATTTGTATAAAAAAATTTACAGTGAATTTAGATATGAAACAGATAAATATGGTGAGATATGCTTTTATAGAAATATAATGAAAATAGGTTTAAATGAGAATTGCAGAAATTGAATAATAATTGAAAATAGTGTGAAAGAATTGTAAATTATTATTAAAGAGAATAAATACATTGAAAAGATGGCAAGAATATATATGGTAGAAATGACAAATTTGTAGGTATTTTAATTAAAAAAGAAAATAATTTAGAATAGGATGAAATGACTTGTGCTATAATGAATGGTGAAAGTGCAAAAATTTTAATTGCATATCATAGTGAAATAGCAAGATTATGGTTAAATTTTTAAAGGTTATAAGGGAGAACATTTGAGTGAATTAAGTGACTTATTGTGTAATTTGTGAATGAAGTGAACAGCTTTTCACATTTACTTTATTATTTGTCAAAAGAAAAAAAGAGTCTTCATTCAATAAAAAGTTAATAATAATTAGCTTAAACTGCTCTGCATTTGTTTGATGCAGTGGTAGAGTAGCAGACTCTAGAATTCATAATCCATGGATTGTTATTTAACTATGTCATTTTCAGAATTGAACTTTTGTAAGCCATTTACAATATTATTATTGACTTAAGCTTATATACCGATGTGAAGAAGTTCTTCGAAGATTTTGAATATATATATATTCAGTTAGGAATTAGCAAGGTAGTAAGTAATTCAAGAAATGCAAATGAAATAATGATTAATATATATATATAATTAAGTCAATAATAGCATGAAGAAATATATATATAATCAAACTGAGTTAATATAAAACTCCAGTCACAGTGCAAGAAATATTATTTATTTAACTGGTATATATTGGGTTAATTACCTATGTTTTAATATCAAATCAACTTGGTTATTAATGTGAAATAAATAATATTATATTCTGCAGAGAGTGGTCTCTTTTTTATATATTACAGTGATAAACAAAGAATAATTCCAGCACTATGTTTGGAATTTACATCAACTCAATTTATTTATAAAGACAGGGGAAAAGGTTATTCTTTGTTTTATTGATCATATAGATGGTTCTTTTGTTGTAAATATTGGAAGAAAAAAAAGAAGCAGTGTAGATGGATATTTAACAAAAAATTTGAAATTGAATTGAAAGATATTTGTAAGATTATATCTTCTTATGAAGTGCTAGAAATCCAGAAAGAATGTATAAAACAAGTATCTTGTCTATTTCTTCTTTCATTATATATATATTATATTTAGATTTGCTGTTGAATGAGCCTGTTCTAATAAAGATGGAATCAATATTGGGATAGAAGTTTAACTGTATCATATTTGTTGTTGATAAATCAATAGTTGCATATAATGAGATTGAGCTTAAAATGTTATATAAGATTGATATAGTTGTTGAAAGTTTGTGTGTAGTGCCAAACTGATGGTATAAACATAATTTCAATTAATTAATTAAATAGAGATTTTTTTTAGTCTCTCTTTTTTATGAAATTAATTGAGGAATCTTTAGCTTATGAGTCAATTATTTTATCACTGTGCTAAATTATATAGGACAAACTAAAATAATAAAAATAAGAAGTGAGAAGAAAAAATTAAAAATATTCATTGAACAGGAAGTTGTAAAGCCAGTTAATGCTTTAAAATAATTGAAAACCTATTAAATGATGAAGGATATTATAATGAAATTGGAACAATAATTGTATTGAATAAATAGATTTTTAATAGTGTTATAAAATTATTCTGTGGCTCTTTAAAATTAGGGATAACAAAAAGTTTTGATAAAAATTTTGTTTGGAGTGTAAGTTTATATGGAGCACAAACATGAACAATTAGAAGAAGTCAGAAAGAGAATGGAAAAAATGAATTATTTAAAGATAAAATTTGCAATATAGAGATATTAAAAAGACTACATGAAAACAGAATAAAATTATTTATTAAAAAAAAAATAACAGTAATTAAATTGGGCATATATTTAAAGTATATAATAATTTTATAATATAACGAATGTAGTTAAAAGAAATAAACATAAAAATATATGTAATTATTGCTATAACAGATGCATTTAAATATATCAGTAGCCTAAAATATAAATTCAACAAGAAATGAAGCTAATGTTTGTTAATGAAATACACAGAAAAATCAAAGTGACTAATAAATTAGTATATTATAATTAATTAATAATATATAAATTAAAAATGAGAATAATAAATGGAAAGTCAGAAAATATTACATAGAAAAAGTAAAATGATATACTATTTTGAGAATTAAAATTTGTATAAAATAGAATATACATTAAAATAGGGAAATAATTTGATAATAAAAAAAGATAGGTTAAGAAATTAGAAGGATTTGCTTGTAATGGATATAGCTTAAATAGAATTTTATGAGGATGTAATTTAACATTCCTAATTTTTGTTATAGAAATAATACCATATTACTTTAAGATTCAGAAAGAAGTGAAAAGATATATACTGGGGGAGGAGTAGTTGATGAATCTATATAAGATGAAATGAGATTGTCATAATTTCTTATGAAAAATATCAAAAGCAAATTAAAAATATTTGCAAGATTTCAATATTACATTTGGATAAACATAGAATTGCTAAAATAATTTTAAAATGGAAGGATGACAGACAAACTAGTTATAATAGATATTAAAATATGCAAAAGAATTAGATGTTGAATAAATCTCAATATACCAACATAAAAATTGGGGTGAACATTCCAAAAAGTAATAATAATTGTCATAAGAATATGTAGGTGATTGAGATGGAAAAATAGAAAAGTTAGTAAATCCAAAAAGAAAGAAAATTTTTTTTATGGAAGTTAGAAATGTATGATTTAAAAAAACATTATGAAATCAAAATAAAATCAATATTGATGGTGAAGATATTTATAATTATAGAAATGAATTGTCATTTAAGATTAAATAGATTAAATCTAGAGATGAAATATGAACATATTAAAAAATGGAGGAAATCTTTAAATTTGTCGTATAAATTATGCAATTTCTGTATATAAAATGTTAAAAGATTTGTTATTAGCATGTACTAATTTTAATGAGAATAGAAAAGAAATGATCAATTGTTAGATATATATAATAAGGGGAATGATTGAGGTAATAAAGAGTTGATAATTTTTTAGTCTGAATAAAAAATAAAGAAATTAGTAACATAATAGTGAAGAAAATAAAGATTATTAAAATATGGGATAGAAGAAATAGAAATTAATTCAATGATAAAGTTTTATAAATCAATAAAGGCTAACATTTCATATAGATGATTTTGGTTAAGGAGTAGCTGCAATAAATACCACAAATAAAAATGTAGTGATAATGATTTAGCATAAAAAGTAAAAAGATATATTTAATCTAAGAATAAAATTGATATGAAAATAAAAGTGCTTTATTTATAATTCATTTACTGAATAATCTCAAATAAAAAACAATTAATTTATATTACAATTTAAAATTATTTATTTTACCAAATGAGGATTTTTTTTTGAATGATAGTTTAACTATTTACAAAATATGATAAAAGAGCTTCCACCGATTCCAAGTAGGAAATAGAATCAACACTAGCATTATTAAGTTTTCAATTCTGCACTTTAGCCATAGATTTGGCAAGCATTAACTATGTGCTTCTTACTTTGTGTTTTCCCATATTTACATAGATCAGTTGTTAATAAATTCAATTTATAAAGCAGATAAATAAAAGCTGTCCTCACTCTGACAATGATACTCCAGATGTGTTTAGGAAAATCAAATCCAGTTGGCTTTATTATTGGATCTAGAAAAATAAAATTTGTTTAGAATTTTATTTTTTACATCATAATTATTCGATTATAAGTTTTTGCTTTAGTACCCAAAAAGAGAATCTTGATTTGAGATGAATCTTAAATAATAAAACTATCTTGAGTTATTGACAAATTTGCGACTTTTAATAACTTCTTATATATCTTCTATGAAGTAATTTCTCTTCTGAAATCTGGTAGAATATGTATTAGAACAGAAGCCACTGCAGAAATAGACTTGAGTACTCTGGTAATATTTCATATGATTTTATTTAATTGAGTATCTGGAATTTTAGTGTGGGAACTTCTTTTCCCAAACAGGAACTTACATCTATCAGCAAAATATGTTAATGTGAAGGAATCTATCCTTAAAGTTATTGATCACAACCTCAAGTAATGCTAGCTAGCTTTTAAAAGGTTATTTATAGAATTTAATTTTAATCTAGCCTTAACTAAATGAAGAAAATAAGGTAAGATATGGAACAAACATATTCCTAAATAGCATGGAATAGGATTGTGTTTAAGTCTATTATTGCAAAAGATCTTATTCAAATTACAAAATGGCTTAACTTGAGCATTATGTCTTAGTTATATTAGGAATTAAGACCCCGATCTTTCTAAAAGATTTCCAATTTTTTAATATCTTTATTGAGAGATTTTTCTGTTTCATGAAAGAATATTTTTCAACAAATTGAAGCAATATCATTGGCATAAATAAATTTCCTATATTCTGTTTCAGAAAGATCACTGATGAATATATTAAATAAAATAGATAAGGAAAACTGTTCTGCAAAATGTTAATTCTACTACGATTATCATTTAAGATTCTTTTAATTTTCCTATTGGAGAGCATTTTATTAAATGAATTAATGGTTTCCCTGCATTTAAGAATCGTAAAAACTTAGAAAACTATTCAAACAAACTCTTAAGTTGAAGTTAGATTAATGAAACCTGTGTCAGTTTTCAATTTACTTTGAAAGCCTTTTTCCATTCTAAGTTGTTAAAGACAAAACTTGTTCACAAAAGCTTCTAAACTCAACCTGCTCAACAAGTAGATGACTCTCAACTGTTGACAAAACACTTGATAATATGATTCTTTCAAAAAACTTATAGGGAACATATAATAATGATATTGGATGATAATTTTTGGATCATTGCTAACAAACTTATAAAATCATTGGATGATGTCAGAAAAGTGAAGACATACTATGGACAAGCAAAGCTTTCAAGATCTAATCATAATATCTGGTCACTTTTATAAAAGCTTGATGGAAGTGAACATACCTCTAAAAGAACTACTATTCTGTAGATGTTCATGAACTTAAATGTGCCCTTGATTATCTTAACTCAGAGAAAGTCTTAGAAATGGATAGCATATTTCTAGAATTTCTAAAAAATTCAGAACAATCAATGGCATGTTCAAGTTCATGATCAACTACATATTTTATTAAATTGATATTTGTGGAACATTATGAAAAAGAAGCGTATAATTCTGCTGTAATGATATTATTTCTTAGATTAAGAAATCTGGCATACAAGATTAGCAATTTCATTAGCAGTACTAGTAATAGTTCTTTTAGAGGTATTTCCATCAAGCTTTTCTAAAAGTGACTACTAGGCCTTATGATTAGTTCTTGTAAAGTTTTGCTTCTCCACCATCTCTATCTCTTAACTTTTCTATTCTGATATGTCAAATGCCCTTTATAAGTTTGTCAGCAATTTCCAGATTATTAATAGATATCAAATGGTTATAAAGATTGTTGATGATTTAGTGCCAACATGGAATGAATGGCTTTTGATATCTTGAGAATTGGACCCTCTGTAAGCTATTGTGAATTTATTAAATTTGTGACAAGAAGGAAATAGATTTTATTAATATTCTTTTTAAGCAACTCCACTTGACTTTCCTTAAATTTCACTTTAATCCATTATGCTGCTTTTACATATATTTAAATAAATCAAACAATATAATATATCTTTATATATCAGCAATAATTGTATTATAAATAATTAACAGTTCTAAGAATAATAAAAAACGAATAAAACTTTCATACTTCCGTAAAATTTATCATACATTACTAAAAATATATTATAACGATCCATACGAAGTGGTAGATCGCATCGCACCGCACCGCACTACCAAAGGGCGCCATCTAGGCATTTGAGCCTAGAAAAATTTATAGAGTAGGCAGATACGCGCTGTTAGGATTCCACTTTATTTGCATATTTAGATCGTTAGCCCATTGTCACTAGCTCAGTGGACTAGCAGAGATTTAATATCATTTACTAGTATATAAAAGAATAAAGTAAGCCACTGCCAGTAATTATCATACAAACAGATTTATTTATGCACATATATATAAGATTTAAAATTATTTTAGTGATTTACATTTAAACATTTACCATTATTTTTAACTTTGATTTTACTTTAATTTACATTGAGTTACTATTATATTATAAATTTACATTTTTAATCAAGTTCGCACAGATGGGCTTATAAACCTGTTTAATATGTTGCTATAGATCGGTTACATAGATTTCAACGGTCAAAAACATTTCAAAGTAAACATAAACGATCAAAATACAAAATTATTGATTACTGACAATTGCATAGGGAATTATAAGAAACCCTCTAGTATTCATCGTAAGATACTTGCATCGTCACCAATAACTTAAAAGACATCCGAATAAATACATTTTTAGATACTCACCGTAAGGTATCATTATTTATCGAATGTCTATATATTTTGATCAAAATATATAGACGCAAAACGTAGTTAACCGATAAACAATCCATGCAAGCGTCTATATACAACTTAAATTTAATAGTTTTATTTAGGATCGAGCCTGAATCGACTACATAGATTTGCATTTAAAAATAAAATATTCTATCCCTACTTAACCTTAGGTAACACATTTCGCAATCAACTGGCGCCAATCCATCTGATACATTCATGTATTCAATGTAGCATGATACGACAACACAACAATATTGTCAGGAATGTACATCTGAACAATATGTAGAAATAGAACCGACATTGACTCTCCACCCACAGGGATGTGACATCTGTGGGCAAGTAGATCAATAAACTAAAACCTCCATAGGAATGGGCTGCGGTATTCTGCCGACTTACAAACCCATCCATAGGCAAACAGAGGGGGTGTGGCGTATATCTATAATCCTGCCCGTAGCGGATCTCATATTACACCTACTAATTACATAAATATATCCAATCCATTGAACCAATTCAACTACGAAATGAACAACCCAAGGTTACCCTCCCTTAATATATCTTTACAAATCGATACAGCCATTCACGCCCGACTTAAGTTTAACATTTTTATAATTAATTTAACGGAAAACAAAAATCATAATAAAACTTACAGAACAAAATTACATAAATAAATAAATAAATGGAAATGATTTTACAAATTAAATACATTAAATAAAATTATACTAATTAATAAAAATAATGTTGGTCAGATAGAATAATATTGAAATCATTTAAATCTGGAGAGTTTTTATATTTACTGTTCATAAATTTTAAAGTCTTACGGTTATTGAAATAGTTCATCTTCGTATATTCCTTGCCGTTTGCACGTGAATTCCCACGTCGTCCGAAGATTTGTATCCGGTTGATCGATTTATTTATCCTTTGGAGATTTTTATTTTTTTTTTAGTGTAATTGGTCCTCAATGAAGAAACGATGGCCCATTTTTCTTCCTTTCTTACAGAACTGAAAGGATTGAAGCTGTGCGTCTTTTTCAATCCCCTCAGCACTAACACCTAGCTGTTACATCGTCAATAATCAATCACTTCTCATTCACTAACTACCAAGCTTTCCAAAACCTGTCCTTTTTATATTAATGTCAAGGATTGAATTAACATTGCGTCATGGAGTGATGATTCTTTCGCTGAGGTCCGATTTCCCAAATGGATTTCTTTCATTGGCTAATCAGTTTCTATTGTTTTTTTTTCTATCTGACTGAGGTTATTACATTTAAATGCTCAAGGCTGGTTTTAATTTAACTAATTAACAATCATTTCCATTTCTAATTAATTACCCTGTTTTCCAAATCAAAAATATATTTAAAGACAGATTTAGAGATATAATTTTATCTCCAAATCTTTTTAAAATTTAGTTTTAAAAATACCTTTTTCTTTAATAAAAATTTTATTTTAATAATTTTTATTATCTGTGCGACTTAATATATAAGAGTTTAAGACGATATTTTAATTTCAATTTTTAATTTTTAAAGAAAGTTTTTAAATGCGAACTTTTTATTTTAACTTGTTTAATAATTATATATAAAAAAACAATGTAACGAACGTCTGTGCTCGTTACAATATATAGATAAAAGCATTAACATAGAATGGTCAAATTGTAAAAATCTTGACAAATTAATAGGTAATTATAAAATAAGAGTTGATATGAAATATAAAAAAGGAATTGTATATAAAATTATTTATGGAAATTGCAGTACAGTATACTATGGACATACAGGGAAATAATTAAATGAAAGCGCAAAAGAACATAATATTGCAATTAATAGAAGAGATAATAAATCTGTCATATATTATTTAAAATATGGACATAAAATAGATTTAAGAAATATAAAACCTTTGAACTATATTAAATAACCTAATAAAAAAAAGATATATGAAACCAATTACATTAATTACAACAAACATAAGTGTATGAATATATATATATAAAAACATCAATGAATTTAACTAATAATTAGTTAATGATAAATGAAGTATACATTTATATGAGTTTTTCTTTTTCTTTCTTGTACATAGTGTATTAATATTATTGTTATAATGGGTTCTAATTAATTTTATATAAAAGAGATTGATTTGCTATGTATGCAATGTAGACTATAATTGTAAAATAGTTCCAACACCCTGAAAAATATAGCTTTTAGGTTTTATTATTGTTATTATATATATATAAAAGAGCTTTTAAGTTTTATTATATATACTGTATATATAATTATTGCTGTTATATAAAAATATTTTATATTACAAATCAGATGTCACATGACCTAATTTAATAAGCTTGTATTACAAATGTTATATAAAGAACTCTCAAATAAGCTCTTAACAAGTTTTACAGAATATCCCCAACCCCAGACTGGCTTCTGCTACTGGCATCATTAATGAAGTCCTAGGATACTCAATTTTATATTGCTAAAGCTATTAATATATGGTTTATCTGAACTTAGTTCAATCCCATATGGCTATTTAAGTTAGACAGCTGGATTGAAAGACATATGGATGTCTGAAAATTTCAGATTTTCTACTTAATAGTTATACATTAGATAAAGCGCTGGGCTTGTCCTGGTATTTTTAATTTAATGCTTGAATATCCTAACATCTCACTGATGATGCCAGTAGCAGAAACTGGTCTGGGGTTGAGGATATTCTACAAATCTTATTAAGAGCTTATTTGCGAGCTCTGTATATAAGATATTTTATATTATATCATATTTATTTAAATATTATAAATAGTTTTAAATTGTTAATTTTAAAAATAATTGATTTAATAGTTAGAATAAGTTTTTATGTGAATAGTTTTATTCATTTATTTACATTTTTTAGCATTAAATATATATATATGGATGTAAAATGTATTATATAACATATAATTTTAAACTACATTTCTGAAATTTACATAGTAAATTTAAAACAATAATACATCTTTTTAAATCTTTTGATAGACTTCTGGTCAGTTAAACTGTCAAAACATTTTAAAAATTAAATAGTATTGAAAGAAAAATAGAAGAATGAATTTATTAATATATTAAAGAAAAGTTTTGTAATGAGTACACAAATCACTCTATGAAGCATAAATATATCTAAAGATATCACATGCTACTTCTTTAGTATATTTATTAAACATTTTATGATAATGTCTTTTAACTTCTTTAGAAAAGAACTTTACTTATTGAAAGACTTCAGCATTTTGCTTCATACTGTAGCTCTCTATTATATTTTATATCTTCCAATGAAAAAAATCAATACTGCATTTCTTTATAATGTCTTTAAGATAAACTTTATAACACAAAAAAATTTTTGTCTCTTCTCTGAAAATCATGCTTAACTTCATCATAAAAGGCTTTATTATTATTCATTTGCTTCATATGCCCAATCCAATGAAGATGTATCTTTACAATAATAGATTCAACAGGATCACATTTAGCAAGCTGAAGAAGATACTATTTTTTTAAAGATCTTGCCTTCACATTTTTAGAATGTTATAGAATATTTTTAAACAATTTTTTTTTCCTAATGACTTTATGTTACCAATAGTTCCTGTGAATCATTTCTACACAATAAATTAGAAAAAATAACTTTATTTACAACAAATTTTATTGTGATAGATATATTAATTTGATAAAATATTAACTTTTAATTTGTTAAATGCAGCTGCAACGCATTGAAGTCTGTGTTACTCATTAATATCCAAGTGTATCTTTATATCTAAAAACAAATCAAAATGTTTAAATTAATTTAGAAGTTCAAGTTAAAGGCCATCAAATTATAATTTGCTAAGATTTTTCGTCTATCAATAGCTGATAACAGTTCTGAGATTTTTAAATGTTAATTATTAAAACAAAGTCTTTATAGATAGCATTCAAAATATCTGCACATCAAGTTTTAAAGTGGAAAAATAGAATAATCATCAGCATATTGCAAATCTAAAAGCAAAGAAGATGAGGCTATTGTTTTTGCTTTTGGATGAAATTAAAAATACCATAATGACAACTAATACATTTCAATATCTGCTTCATGAAACCATTTACAGAATCCAATAAATTCCATAGTCATAAAAATGGAATAAAATGTTGGGGTCAAACACATCATTGATTAATATCAGTTTTTGTTTCAGCTGCTTAATTTTTTACTAATAGTCATAATTTTTTCTCTCATTTCATCATGTAGAAGTTGTATAATACAAATAAATTTTATAGGCAAACTATTTAATTTCAGCACTGCCAAAAACTTTAACTGAATCAAATCAAATCTAGAAATCAGGAATGAAGAATCTCTAGCTCTCAAACAGATCCATAGATATTTTCAAGGACATATATAAAATGGCCGTGTATAAAATTTCTATTAAAACATACAGAGCAAATATTGAATTAAGAGTTAAGTAAAATAAAATATTTATTTTCTCAATTATATTTTTTCCTCTCTCCAATCTTTATAATAGTTCTAATTCCTTCCTATCAAATGTGCAATATTTCAACAAATTATGTTTATTATGTGGTGTATCTGACAGATTTAATCTATGATACTGAAAACATTTTGCTTGTTTTTATGGAGATTTTCACAGATGAACGTATACTAGTAAAAATTCAAATTTTACTTTGTTCTATTATTATTATTATTATTTTGCATTTAGTTTTTTTTTTATTATGACAGCTACATCAAAAAAAAAAAAAAAATTGATACAGAAAATCATGCATTTCAAAAGAATGGACCAATATATATTTTTTATATAGAAAGAAATATACCTGATATATCTGGAAAGTATTTTAGTTACTAAAAAAACACAATATTAAGAGGCACTATTTATCAAAATATTCTGATTATGATAAAATTGTTGAGTGAGAAAAAAAAATTAAAATAGAAAACTTGAAAAGAAGTTTCATAAAAAATGCAAAGAAGACAGAAAATTCCATGAAAGCAAGTTACATTATGTCAAAAAAAATTTTTTTTTTTTAAATTTTTTGAAGGGGAGTTTATAAATACTGCATCTGTAGAATTAATTTGTGGAAAACATAAAAAGAAATTCAATAGTATAAATAGGTCACATGAAGAACAGAGTGTATGTGTGTTGGCAGGGGGGGGGATCATTAATAATAATGATGTTACTTCATTTTTAATTCACAAAAAAGATTATGACTCATTTAAAAAGAAAAAAGTTGACATTGGCCCAACAGTTGAGAATAAATTAATAAAATTTTTGATATATAGCAGGCTAATTTTTAAGTTGATAATTTTATATGGCTTCTCTAAATGGCCCTTGGCAGAAAAAAGTTTCCCACCCCTGCTCTAAATCAATGAAAGCTATATGCAAATCACATTTTTATTGACATCTTTTTTTTTTTTTTCATTTGTCTGGCAACAAAAATCACACAATGATTCTTGATTCTCCAAAATCCCAGTAAGTCTCTAGTAATAACTCATCTATGATAAAAATTCTTTAAAATATTTTTCCTCTAATGAATAAATTATATTCCATTATAAATGGTGCAGTTTTGTCTATCCCCATTATTTTATAAATTGGAATAAGAACAACATCCTAGCACAACTTTATTTAAGTCCTTGTAATCCAAAAAAAAAAAAAAAAATTCCAATAATTTTGATAAATTGTCACTATAATTTTTTTTAAGATTATTATAAAAGTCCATTTTAATCTCATTAACTGGGTATTTTTGCCCAAATCTAATTGTGCAGGTAAAAGGATATAATACTAAAAAACAATATTTCAATTATTTTACCCCTGTTCAAAATGTGATCAAAATTCCCCCCTCTGCCTGCATGATCTAATATCCATGCCATTTGGTTCCAAAATTTTGAACTGGTAACTGAAAATTATATATATAATACACGAGTATGACCATTCCAATCCCAGTAGTAAATTATGTATATTTTTAACACACATTTATATATCGAACATACATTTTAAACAAGTATATATATATATGTAACTAGAGTAAGTAATAATGAAAATGATAGGAAATAATAAACTGAAAGAACACTTTCACATATTTATGTAATATACTCAAATGTAAACCTGTGCATTATATAAATATGTTCACGTAGATTGTTCTCAAAAACAAAAAAAAACAAACAACAATTTACTATCTTTTTCCATTAATTTTCTTGAAATAAGAATTAGTCATGATGATTAAATAATGCAATGCATTTTTTGTAAATCTCATAGTTTTTTAATAAACATGGTAGCAGTTCTGTCATACCAAAAAAATGTTAGGACATGCTTCATAAATAGTCCACACTTGCACTAAATGCATTTATAATTTTTTCAAAGGTAATTTTGCTAAAGTCTTCATATAGAATCAATGCTTTCTAACAGAATATGTCACTATGTGCCAGAACATTCTTTTTTTTTAATATTATCCAGACATAAATTTAATTCTTTTTCAGTCTTTAGAAACACAATAACTCTATGACATTCCCTTCCCTTTCTGTGAAGGAATTGAAATTCATTGTTATTATGTATCTATAAGCTTCAGCATGCTGTTGTTTTTCCTTTTAGAACTCAATCAATTATCTTCACTTTATAAATAAATAAAGTACACCAAAGCCTCTTTTATATTTGAAATAACTGTTGTATTTATCACTAGTGTTGCATTTTGGAGCAAATTTAACAAAATTTTATTTTTCAAATTAACAAAAGCAACACAGTATCATGGGTGCAAACATTAGCATTGAGATTGTAAAATGTGACAATCAACTGATTCACATAAGACAACACTTAACTGCACTCCTCCATTCATGAAGAATTAACATCAAGGAAAGTCCTATCATTTCTACAAATAAATATATTTGAATCTCCTCTCTGCAAATGTGAACGATTTCTAACTACAGTATACAGTGTTGACAGCAGCCCAGTACTTTCCATACTTGGATAAAACCAAGTTATACATGTGGCAATTTCTAGATTGTTAAAATGGTTAGCTGTGTAATTGGCCATCCTACTCATATACTGATATATAAAAGAAATGGAAATTATACAAAAGTTAAATTTTTTAAGCTCATACAGATAATCACTCACACCCATACAATAATATTATACTTAAAAATAACAATTTAACATTTTTTAAAATTAAAAACTATATATAATAAATAAATATTCAAATGAATATGGAATTATTATACCTGTATTTGCCAAATAATTGCACCTCTGATACTGATATCTGGAATAAACCGGGGTCGTTGCTTTTCTTTTCGTTTAGTACTTAAAGAAAAGACACCTAATATAAAAATATATGATATATGTTTTGTAAAGTCTTATAAAAAAATAAATTATTGATAATACAGCATTTCAATGTATTTATTTTTTGTTTGTGCATGATAAGTAATAATACACAGGTAAAAATATGCTTTTTCTTTTCTTTTAACTGATACTTCCTATTGAATTAGCAAAGAATGTTCAGATATATGTTTATAATCTTATAAACTCCTTAATTATGTACACAACATGTAGTTTATTATCTATATTATCTAACTGCAAAAAAACAAACAAACATAAAACTTGTGGTACTTAATTGCAAAATATATAAAAACATGAGTGAATTTAATTTCACTCAGACAACACCGAGTGAAAATAGTAACTAGTTAAATTTTCTAATAAACACGAGACAACATCATCATCATCATTATTATCATCATCATCATCATCATCATCATTATTATTATTATTATTATTATTATTAATCAATGTCTGTATTCCAATTATAATAAAATATATATAATTATTCAAAACAATACAATAATTAATACAGTAAAAAATATTTTAAAAACAAATATATACTATAATTATGGTATGTATATTTGAGTTTTTAAATATTTTTTACTGTATTAATTATTGTATTGTTTTGCATTATTATATATATATATATAACATAATATAGATGTTCAATGGAATCCATAAATATATTGAAATGAACAATCTATTATTCATTTCAATAAACAAAAAAAAAGTTTTTTTTTTTTTCCTAAGCAAAGTGATATGCAAATTCAGTTTTAAAAAAACAACAAAAAAACTAAAATGAGGTTCAAGAAGAAACTAAGTTCTTGATATAAAAATCAATTTCTATTTTTCTACAATGAGATTGGAATATTACTTCATTCAAATCTCAGGATTTTACTATCATGAATAAAACAGAAAAGCAATAAAATGTAGACTAAAGAGGATGAAGAGCAATAGAAAATTTTGGAAGCAAATACTTATGAAGTCAGTTTGGAAACTTTGGATATGACAATGCCCATTCAGATAGTGAATCATACAAACAAACAAAGCATAAAAACATTAAGGAAAAAATACAAATGGATGAGAATACTGCAACAACATCACAATTAGATGTGAGGCAGATGTTTAGCATAATATTAAAACAGATAGAAAATAATCATAAAAATAATCAAAAGCAATTGGAGCAAATAAGCCAAATGTTGAAAGCAAATAAGCCAAACGTTGAAAGATAATCATAAAGCTAATCAAAAATGGATGGATAATTTTTGCAAACCATCTAAACCAAAGCAAAAAATAGATAATTCAAAACAAATAGATGACAAGCAAAAAAAAAAAAAATGAGTAAGTACAAATTCAAGAAGAAACAATAGATCAAATCATAGACAAAGAATAGGCTCAATTGTTTTTAAAATAAGAAAATGAACCAAAAATACGTAATGAGCTTTTAAATGAATCTGAACCAAAACTATTAGAGGAAAATGTACAAAATGAACACAAACATGTTCAAATAAAAAAACAAATAGCTGAAGGTGGACCTGTTGAACTAACACAAGTAGATGATAATGAACTACAACTAATGAAAGAAATTGAAAGCAAACAGAAACTACTACAACTAAACATCCAAATGCATGAGGATAAACTTGAAGGCTCGCAACAAAAACCAGATGCATCAAAAGAACATGATTTACTATAAATCAAGTGCCACCTGTAATCTCACCTCTGAATAAACAAATACAAATAAAAACAGAATGAAGTTTACTATATCCCCAAAATGAAATGGAATTACTGTTAATACAAAAAACTAAATGAAGCCTTGTGTCGCATGCAGATAAAAAAATCTAAGAGAATCGAGCAAATATTACATTTGTGTGTCATGCAGATATATTGTATCTCACCAGAGCTATGCATAACAAGAAGTTTACTGATCATCAATTAAAACTTTACTTACAACTGGGAAGAAATAAAACACAATTTTCTTTCACATCAATTGCTTTGTCTCCCCAGTTGCCATGAAAGAAAAAACTTCCAAATAGACATTATTAAACTACTCCTAAACAATCTTATGTTATTGATAAATGGCTGAATAAACAGCTTATAAAATGCCCAATAGATATCCAAAAAAAACAATCACTTTTTTTTTGTTTGTTTTTAAGTTCGAGAATTTGAAATGAACAATCTATTATTAATTTCAATAAACAAACGGGAAAAAAAAAAGATTTCTCTAAGCAAAGTGATATGCAAATTTGATTTTTTTAAAAAAAAAAACGTTACTTTAACCCGACCTGCTATGTGGCCGCTAGAGGCGCTGTTTCTGTGTTTTCACACAGAATATACAGGGTAGGGGCCTCGAAAGCAGACGACGCTTATTTCTGCCGCTAGGTGGCGCTGTTCACCATGCGTACGCACAGGAACCTTCCACAAGCTAGCTGGCAGCTTACATCGTCTGCTACCAAGAACCTCGAAAGCAGACGATGCTTATTTCTGCCGCTAGGTGGCGCTGTTCACCATGCGTACGCACAGAAACCTTCCACAAGCTAGCTGGCAACTTACATCGTCTGCTACCAAGAACCTAGGTGGCGCTGATTGCCGTAAACACATCTAGCTTATGTGTCGTCTGCTATCAGAAACTACCAAGATTCTAGCCCACTACGCGGCGCTGTTTCTCCACGTTACACACGGTAAAAACAGCAACCTCTAAATGCCTCATTGCTAACGTTTATGAACATAGTACTTAAAACATTCAGGGCCTATAATGTACAGGGGTGAAAAATTTATGAAGTCATAACTATTTAAATATACGGTCAAACGTAATAATTTTACATTCTATTTCACCATTTCATGAATCGATGTATTTTTAAAGTATGACTTTGTAAAAAGCGATCTGTTTTTTTAATTATTTACTCTAAAAGTGGGGTTTTTTTTTTTTTGTAAATAAAACAAAACGTAAGTCTGTGGTTTTTTTTTTTAAAAAAAAAAGCTAATTTTTTTCCTACGGCAGTATATCGTTCAAAAATGTATTATTTTAAAAGATTATTGTTTGTAAAACTTTTTTTTTTACACTTTCAATTAATATTTTCAATAAATTTTAAAGTAATATAAATTATATTTCGGTTTATAGATTACTATTTCGAAAAATAAAGTGTTATTTGCGTGCTGGGTATACCGTGTGCTTGTTACTCGCAAGCAAAATAATTCGAAGATCTTTTTATCAAAACTTACTCTCACAATAATATTAAAGGCATAAATATTTATTGAAATTGTATTTAAAATTTTAGAATCATTTTAATAACTAAAAATGTCATATACTCACAACATAATTTCAAAATAATAGGTTTAATAAGTACCGTATGAGAAAAGTAAGAGTCAGAAAAAAAAAAAAGATTTAGAGCAAAATATATATACATTTAATATCTTTATTGATGGTTGGAATTTAAAAAGTTTCTTTCAAAACTGATGCTCGTGTTAGGCTTGTATACTGTTAAAATTAAAACTATTAGTCCTCATAAATAATTTGGAAGACATTGCCTGTCAAAATTGGATGATCATTGAAAATTATATATGATCTTAATAGCCTAAAATTCAGAAGCCTGATAGTACTGTCTTTTCCAGTGCACTGTTTCTTTCTTTCATTATTGATACATAAGTAAGAACAGGTAAAACACATTTATTAAAAATCTTCCTTTACAGACACGTAGATATATTTCCTTTTAGTATCAAGTTATTTCTACCAAAAGCACTCCAACCAAGTTTAATTCTATGATTAATTTCATCCATTAAGTTTCCATCTGTATTAATAATCTGACCAAGGTGTTTGTAACTGTTAACTTCTTCTAACTCATCATAATCAATCTTTATTTTCATATTTTGAGCAAACACATAGGTATATTTCCTTTTAGTATCAAGTTATTTCTATCCAACCAAGTTTAATTCTATGATTAATTTCATCCATTATGTTTCCATCTGTATTAATAATCTGACCAAGGTGTTTGTAACTGTTAACTTCTTCTAACTCATCATAATCAATCTTTATTTTCATATTTTGAGCAAACACATAGGTATATTTCCTTTTAGTATCAAGTTATTTCTACCAAAAGCACTCCAACCAAGTTTAAATCTATGATTAATTTCATCCATTATGTTTCCATCTGTATTAATAATCTGACCAAGGTGTTTGTAACTGTTAACTTCTTCTAACTCATCATAATCAATCTTTATTTTCATATTTTGAGAAAATCCATTAAACATTACTTTAGTCTTTTAACTTTTATCTTTAGTCCTACTTTCATCTGATAACTCCTGCAACATTTCCTGCAGCTCTGAAGCATAAGTTGCAAAAACAACTACATCATCTGCAAAATCTAAATGACTTAAATAATCTCCATTTACTTTCACTCCTTTAGCTTCCCATTTTAATCCACAAAATATTTCTTGCAGCACTGCTGTAAAAAGTTTTGGAGATATGGAGTCACCTTGTCTTACACCCTTCTCAATGTTGACTTTAATAATCTTTGTTAAAAAATAAATTTACTGATAAAGACTTCATAAGAGTTTTCCAATCAGCTTCTAAAAGCTTATAACTAAATCCTCTAATTCATTCCCAGACAGAATTATTTAGACTGCAAGTGAGACTTTGTTAAGAGAAAGCAAAATTACGCTGAAAAATGAGACACCATTAATACAAATCTATTATCACTTTTGTTGAGAGAAAAATCTATTAAATCTTAAACTAGACAAATCTATAAGCATTCTTCCTGCTAGCTAGAGCAATGTAACATTTGTAAATGGATAATAGTAATTATGATACAATAAGAGCTTCTCCCAACAGACTAAAAATCCCATACTAGCTATGAATCACAACTGTAAATATTATTCAGAAAGCATCCTTGATCACAGCTATTTCAATGATTCAGAAAAAATTAGATTGACTTATTTTGGCAAAAATTCCACATCTTTGTGGTCATCTAAAATCAATAAAGGCCAGGTTCCATTAAGATCTATTGTTAATTCTGAAAACTCACTATATCAAAAATTCTAATGTTCTTAGTCCTTTGGCATACAAGAGACAGTTCTGTGTTAGAGATTCTAAGAAAATTGTAGAATTAATCAACATGAAAAGTGAAAGAACTAACATATTGGTAAATTTTGATGTGAAAAACTTAATCACAAAAGTACTCTGCGATGAAGCATTATCTAATGTAAAAAAAAGATTAAATAACAATAGTAGTGTACAAACCAGAATAATTCTTCCAATTGATAGTTTATTACACTTAACATTCTGCACAGCATACTATTATTATATACTATAGAATTCTTCCAACAAAATCAAAAGATGCTTTTTGATTCCTTATTGCTATCTCTGATCAGCAATATTTACATGGAAGAACTTGAAACTACAACCATAAATAAAATTCTATCTACAATTAAAGTCTGGCTTTTCTATGGCCATATGGTAAAGCATTACTACAAACATTCTGGATACTATCAATAATTATGTTCTTTTAATTAAATTCACAATAGAATTAAAACAAGAACAGACACTACAGTTCTTAATTTTCTTTTGACAAGATTCCCTCATAGCAAAATCAAAATTACAATCAACAGAAAACTCACACACTCTAATCAGAATAAAAATTCTTATTCAGAAACCAATAACTTGGAAAAAGAAAAATCATATAGCATAAACTCTCATGAAAAATACTTATCCATCAGCTATCATTATGAAATAGCCAATTAAAAGAAACACCATAAGAAAAACAATTATAGGTATTAAAGCGTATCCATAGATATTAGTAATTGCAGCTAAACTAAAGAAAATCTGTGATCAGTATATTAAGATTCCTTTCCAAAGTCATAAGTGCCCTATGAAAAAGTCTAACTTCTATAAAACACAAACTGCAAATATTGAAACACAAAAACTGCATCTATGAAATACCATGTGAATATGGAAGAACATATATGGCTGAAATCATCTGACTCATTTCAAAATACGTAATTAAAAGAGCAAAAAGTAATGATTAAAAAGAAAAACCAAATGCACCTAAAATACATTGGACAAGAAAAATAACGGGCAGAAAGTAAAAAGTAAAATTTGTATAAACCATTCACATTTATAGTAGATAACTTTATAAATCAGTCTAATGTAAATAATTCATAATATTTCAAAACTACTCATTAACCTTGCCCTTAAAAAAACTGGAGAAACCAAGATAATCTTCATAGATAAATATATAAAATTTCTAGTGACTTGATTTTTCAGAATAGCCTAATTAGTAAGAGCAAGCATTATCTTAAATTCACAAAACTAAAAATCGAAGGTTCAATTTCCATGCTAGTACTGTCACTGGTAAGGCCAGCAACATTTGAAGAAGAGATGAGAGAAAAACAGCACTCAAAATGTTGTAATAAATTAATCTGTATACTTTGCTAACAGTTGAATGTATTTAAAAGTTTAAATAAAGTTTGATATCTTTTAAAAATATTTCATAATTAATAACAGATGATGGAAATAGTTCAATATATAATTACAGGTAAAATCCCTATCATCACAAATTTTCAGATAAACATTTCCTGTTTTCAAGTCAATATGTGTAATGCTTGGGACTGTTTTTGTTTCTCCAGAATAGTCTAAAGACTTATTTGAATTGAAACACCTATTGTAGTAAGGAATTTGACTGCAATGGTATGTTGACTAGATATTTTGAGGTTTTATTAATTAACTATCTGGCTGGGGGATTTAACTATTAATGGGATGTTGTTTATACACGTATATCATATTTTGAAATTCTGAAAAAGCTAAAATCAGTAACTTTTCCTAAATTCATTTATTTTTGTTTTTATAGAATATTTGCTTATCAATAGTTGTTCTTTATTAAAATTAAAATTGCAAAATTTTTATATGTTCATTCATCACCTGTGTTATTCATCTCCAAATCATAAGTCTTTGACTTAGTAAATGAACTTATGCAAAGCATTACAATCAGAATGACATTGCTTTGGGTGAGATGAAAATCTATCAGAAGATAAGTCTGTTTTATAGCAGTCAAGATAATTTCAGGTCTAATGATGTATATTAAAATCACTGTTATTAAAAAGCTAGTAATTGTATTTGAGTTGACTGAATGCCAGACCATTGATTCTCCCTCCCCCAACACACACACAAACATTGATTTCTAGAATATTTAGCACTGCACATCGTGCTCTTGATTGAATGCCTCCAGCAGTTAAGTGACCAAATTTATACTTAAATAAAATTGGAGTGAATAAGGCATGGGTTTTACTATTTCATCCTAGCTCAGATTAATAAAAAATGATCAATGGTCAAAGATTTTCTTTGTCTGTTTTCTTTTTTTCTCCTGAAAATTTTTTAAAATTATTTGTTCCCTAATTGTTTTTAATTAAGATATGAGCATTGAAAGTCAGAAATCCAATGCACACAGTAATTGTTTTTACTATAAAGTGCTATTAAAATGGTTTAGTATCTTTGGACTTCTCCATAGAATTTCATTTATAACTTGTACTGCAGCTACACCTTAATTTTGTGACTGGGCAATTATGTAGCCTACAACTATTGTAACTATCCAATTTTTGTATTCTTGAACCTAAATATTTAAATTATATGACTAATCTCATAAAAATAAAAATTACAAACATTCTCAAATTGCATTAGGGAAGGGGGAAGCATAATTTGTGATTCATTTTAAAGATAATAATATACAAAATAAAACTCTAATTTCATTCATATCTAATTATGTACCAATAAAAGCTAAATACCTAAACATTTAATAACCTCTTAATTCTTATGATATTTAAGATAATTTAGAGTTGAACCTAACAATGTGAAAAATTAGGTAAAAATATTATTCATTAGTAACTCTTTTGTCTTACTTTCAAATAATTCAAATTAATGATATGAAAAAAGATATAGAAAGTATCTTTCATATTAGGAACAAAGAAATTATAATTCTTTAACATACCACTCAAAAGAAAATTACTTCTTATATTTATTTATATTCATTAATTATAAAATTGTTAATTATAAAGCACCCATTACATTAAATATTAGAAATATACTTCAAATAATATATATAAACATGCTTTATAAAAATGTTTTCAATTTAATACTTCAAGGAAATTACTTTAATATGTTGACTTTCCCAGTATCATTATCTAATCTAATTGTTGCTGTTGCATTTTTATAAATATTCTTTAAAATATGACAATATCTTGGATCTATACCTGAATGATATCTCTAGAATTGTCATTATGATGTATTATAGCATTTTCCGGTAGATTTCAACAATTATTAACTTATGGGGTTGTGATCAAACAGAAAACAGTGGCAAACTTAAAGGAGATAATAAATATACTTGAATTTATTTACTGGTTAGAATCTCTACAGATTTTCTAATATAATGTTTGTGAGTAATTAGGTGTTTTAATGAATCTATAAATGAATTTCTAAATAGACAAATTTTAATATATATCACCCAACAGAGACACTTAAATATTTACCAATTTCACAATATCAACTAATAAACTATAATTTACTTTGATTAATCATTAAGATTTGATTTAATGCAAGAAATTGTCTTCACTCAGGAGGTTACAAATTTCTTGTCATCCTATTAATTGAAAGAAAACCCTTTGATTCCTCTTGGAGGCCTTAAAGAAACTGAGCAAGGCAAATTCTTAATGTCCACTCCATACGTTCTTGTCATTGCAGCTGTTATTACTATGTGATTATTCATATAGTATATAAACATGGATGGGCTGCTCACCAACACGCATTAGCCAGCACGACGAGGTTATTGGATTTTTACCTCTGAATTTAAGATCAAAAAACTCCATGGACTTCTTCTTAGTTGCCTGATAAGGCAGAATGAATGTTTGTGTAAATGATAATATTTTTCCAATATATATACAATTATGACAGACAAAGATAAAACATGGCCCTTATTCCCAGGAGACTGTAAAGTCACCAACCAAGGCAGCAGTTGGTGGCCGAATGTAGAGGCTGCTCAGAACTCCTGATTGTGGACACAGGCTGCCATTTGATGATGCCTTTTTTTATTTAGGTACTTACAACAGCAGATCACTTTCAAGTGAAGAAAGATTGCAAGAGTTAGAAGAAAAACTGTCTTATATTAAATGGCTTTGTGAAGTTAGAAGAAAAGGCGAAGAGACATTTGTTTTAAAAAGTGAACATGTACTCTATTATAAAGGCACAAATATTAGAAATACAAGTGGAGTAGTATTCATTATAAATAAAAAGTGGAAGAACAACATTGTGGAGATTGATGGTGTATCGGACAGAGTGGCAAGATTAGTTATACAACTTAATAGCAGATACCAAATGCAGATAATTCAGGTTTATGCCCCAACAAGTTCTCAAAGTGATGAAGTAGTAGAAGATTTTTATATGGATGCACAAAAGGCTTTTGATCAGAGTTAACAATATTTTAAAATTGTTATGGGAGACTTTAATGCTAGAATTGGTAAACAAATGAAAGATGAAAGTGCTGGCGGTAATTTTGGTCATGGTAATAGAAATGAGAGAGGACAGAGACTTGTGGAGTTTGCAGGAAAAGGTAAACTTTATATTATGAATTATTTTGAGAAAAATGTTAAAAGGAAATGGACATGGAAGCATCCAAATGAAAGTACAGCAGAATTGGATTATATTTTGACTAACAGAAAATACATATTTCAAGATTGTAATGTTCTTAATAAATTTAACAGAGGAAGTGATCATCGGTTAGTAAGATGTGAAATACATGTTAATGCAAAACTAGAGAGACAAAAATTATTAAGAAAAACAATATTTACAGTTGATATTCCTAATTTTCAGAAACATTCTAATGAATTTAAAATAGAACTTACAAATAGGTTTCAAGTATTAGTTGATTTTGAACATGATTCAGATTTGAATGAAATTAATATGAAAACAACTGATATACTTTTAAAACTGCAACAGCACTTGATCAATAAAATTTCTACTGAGACTAGAGAATTTATGAAGAAAAGAAGGAATATGAAGATATACAAAAATGATGCGTTAAAAAGAATTGAATATCTCAAATTTTGTAAAATGATGCAGAAAAGATTTGAAAATGATATAAGAAAGTATAACTGCGAACTAGCAAGGAAAGCAGCAGTAGGGAATGAAAGTCTCAAAAGTGTAAAACAACATTTTGGTATTGGTAGGAAATTCATATCTGCAATAAAATAAAAGCTGGAATTATTACTAAAAAGAGAGATGACATCATGAAATGGATAGAAGACTTTTATAAAGAATTATATTTGTAATAAAGAACAAATACCTCCTATATCTATGACATCTTCTGAATTACCCAGAATTTTAAATGAAGAAGTGAGACATGCAATTAAATATATGAAGAAAGAAAAGATTCCAGATTCCAGGTAATAGTAGAATTATAATTGATATATTTAAAGAAGCAGGGGAAAAAATAGATTTTTTTTAGCAATGTTATATACCAAATGTCTAAATGATAAAGATGTACCAGATGATTGGAAGAATGCAGTATTAATATTAATATTTAAAAAAGGTGATAAAGACGATATTAGAAATTACAGACCTATCAGCCTTTTATCAGTTACATACAAATTTTTTACCAAGATAGTTACAACTCGTCTACAGAGAACATTGGATTTCCCCCAACCAAGAGAACAAGCTGGATTTAAAAGTGGTTTTAGTACAGGAGATCATATCCAGGTATTGAGAGAAGTTATAGAAAGGACAAATGAATATGAGTTGCCATTATGTTTTGGATTTGTAGACTATGAAAAGGCATTTGAATCTATAAACGTTTCTTCAGTGATTAAAGCATTGAATCATTAAGGTATAGACCCAAGATATTGTCAAATTTTAAAGAATATTTCTAAAATGCAACAGCAACAATTAGATTAGATAATGATACTGGGAAAGTCAACATTGAGAAGAGTGTAAGACAGGGTGACTCCATATCTCCAAAACTTTTTACAGCAGTGCTGCAAGAAATATTTTGTGGATTAAAATGGGAAGCTAAAGGAGTGAAAGTAAATGGAGATTATTTAAGTCATTTAGATTTTGCAGATGATGTAGTTGTTTTTGCAACTTATGCTTCAGAGCTGCAGGAAATGTTGCAGGAGTTATCAGATGAAAGTAGGACTAAAGATAAAAGTTAAAAGACTAAAATAATGTTTAATGGATTTTCTCAAAACATGAAAATAAAGATTGATTATGATGAGTTAGAAGAAGTTAACAGTTACAAACACCTTGGTCAGATTATTAATACAGATGGAAACATAATGGATGAAATTAATCATAGAATTAAACTTGGTTGGAGTGCTTTTGGTAGAAATAACTTGATACTAAAAGGAAATATACCTATGTGTTTGCTCAAAATATGAAAATAAAGATTGATTATGATGAGTTAGAAGAAGTTAACAGTTACAAACACCTTGGTCAGATTATTAATACAGATGGAAACATAATGGATAAAATTAATCATAGAATTAAACTTGGTTGGAGTGCTTTTGGTAGAAATAACTTGATACTAAAAGGAAATATACCTATGTGTTTGCTCAAAATATGAAAATAAAGATTGATTATGATGAGTTAGAAGAAGTTAACAGTTACAAACACCTTGGTCAGATTATTAATACAGATGGAAACATAATGGATGAAATTAATCATAGAATTAAACTTGGTTGGATAGAAATAACTTGATACTAAAAGGAAATATACCTATGTGTTTGCTCAAAATATGAAAATAAAGATTGATTATGATGAGTTAGAAGAAGTTAACAGTTACAAACACCTTGGTCAGATTATTAATACAGATGGAAACTTAATGGATGAAATTAATCATAGAATTAAACTTGGTTGGAGTGCTTTTGGTAGAAATAACTTGATACTAAAAGGAAATATATCTACGTGTCTGTAAAGGAAGATTTTTAATAAATGTGTTTTACCTGTTCTTACTTATGTATCAATAATGAAAGAAAGAAACAGTGCACTGGAAAAGACAGTACTATCAGGCTTCTGAATTTTAGGCTATTAAGATCATATATAATTTTCAATGATCATCCAATTTTGACAGGCAATGTCTTCCAAATTATTTATGAGGACTAATAGTTTTAATTTTAACAGTATACAAGCCTAACACGAGCATCAGTTTTGAAAGAAACTTTTTAAATTCCAACCATCAATAAAGATATTAAATGTATATATATTTTGCTCTAAATCTTTTTTTTTTTTCTGACTCTTACTTTTCTCATACGGTACTTATTAAACCTATTATTTTGAAATTATGTTGTGAGTATATGACATTTTTAGTTATTAAAATGATTCTAAAATTTTAAATACAATTTCAATAAATATTTATGCCTTTAATATTATTGTGAGAGTAAGTTTTGATAAAAAGATCTTCGAATTATTTTGCTTGCGAGTAACAAGCACACGGTATACCCAGCACGCAAATAACACTTTATTTTTCGAAATAGTAATCTATAAACCGAAATATAATTTATATTACTTTAAAATTTATTGAAAATATTAATTGAAAGTGTAAAAAAAAAAGTTTTACAAACAATAATCTTTTAAAATAATACATTTTTGAACGATATACTGCCGTAGGAAAAAAATTAGCTTTTTTTTTTTTAAAAAAAAAAACCACAGACTTACGTTTTGTTTTATTTACAAAAAAAAAAAAAACCCCACTTTTAGAGTAAATAATTAAAAAAACAGATCGCTTTTTACAAAGTCATACTTTAAAAATACATCGATTCATGAAATGGTGAAATAGAATGTAAAATTATTACGTTTGACCGTATATTTAAATAGTTATGACTTCATAAATTTTTCACCCCTGTACATTATAGGCCCTGAATGTTTTAAGTACTATGTTCATAAACGTTAGCAATGAGGCATTTAGAGGTTGCTGTTTTTACCGTGTGTAACGTGGAGAAACAGCGCCGCGTAGTGGGCTAGAATCTTGGTAGTTTCTGATAGCAGACGACACATAAGCTAGATGTGTTTACGGCAATCAGCGCCACCTAGGTTCTTGGTAGCAGACGATGTAAGCTGCCAGCTAGCTTGTGGAAGGTTCCTGTGCGTACGCATGGTGAACAGCGCCACCTAGCGGCAGAAATAAGCATCGTCTGCTTTCGAGGTTCTTGGTAGCAGACGATGTAAGCTGCCAGCTAGCTTGTGGAAGGTTCCTGTGCGTACGCATGGTGAACAGCGCCACCTAGCGGCAGAAATAAGCGTCGTCTGCTTTCGAGGCCCCTACCCTGTATATTCTGTGTGAAAACACAGAAACAGCGCCTCTAGCGGCCACATAGCAGGTCGGGTTAAAGTACCAAAAAAAACAAACTAAAAACAAGATTCAAAAAGAAATTAAGTTTTGGATACAAAATGCAGTTTTTTTTTCTTTAATGAGATTGGAATATTACTTCATTCAAATACCAAGATTTTACTATGCCTCACAAATAAAAGAGAAGAACACCACTAATACTTAGCTGGATTTAATCTGGAATGCTTTGAATGATACTTTGTTTTGGTGAGCCTTATATTTAGAGTGATTTATATTTTTTTAAAATAGTCTGAATTGTAAATAATGCTTGTTATCTAGATATTATTTATTAAAAAAACTGTCAGTTAAAAAAAACAAAAAAAAAACAAAACGGGGAAAGGAAATGAATATTAAAGAAAAAATAATAATTATTACATATCACATAGATACCCTAAATTTATGAATTTTATATTAATAAAGGAAAAGATAAGGAAATAATGATCATCATGTAAATGCAATGTATACACATAATTGTCAAACTCACGAATAATTGTAATTAATAGTATAATTATTTCTATTAGTCTCATTTGTTTGTAGTTAAACTTATATTTGATTACTGAAAATTGAATTTTATGTAGATGGATTTATATAAGCACAGCTATTTGTTCAATGCTTAACAGTTTACATATGTTTGCATTCATATGGGAGAATACATTTCTATCAGTTTAACGAGTTAGGGATGGATCTCATAATAAGTCATCCCTGTATAAATTATAGTTGTATTAAATTAGGTTTAGGACTCAAAAAGGACCACTCCTTAGTTATTGTATAGAAGGTTTATTCAGTTAGGGTTCAGACCAAAAAAGTCCATCACTTTACATTTATTATTATATAAGTAATTATGTTTAGGAATGGAATCTAAAAAAATCATTCCTTATAATTATTGTAATAAAGAAAGCATTGATGTCTATTCCACATAGAACATATGTATGTGTAAGTACTAGAAGACATACAAATCAAAGAAATGTTATATTTAGGAATTCATTAAATTTATTGAAGCCAAGGTTAAAGGTATGGCAAATGTGACATTACCTATGAATAAACTGATGCTATAATGTATAAGGATTAAAGGATTTTGTTAAAGAAATAAATTGCATATCAATTAATAATTACATTTTACAAATAAATTATTGTTATATAATTTGTTAACTTTAATAATAAAAATTAATTGTACATCAAATACACTTGTAAATAAATTATTGCATGATTTGTTACTTTGTTTATATAAGATTGCTTGGTCTACTATCATTCATTGAGAGTAACTTATGTTCTCTGAGATTTATCCTGGCATTACAAATGGGGCTGTACTGGTTGTATTATTACATTGAATAAAATATTGTTTTAGATATACATCCGTTAATTAATATCCTGCTGCTTAAATTCAGATGGCGCTTGTCTAATTTGTGTAAAAAAAATGGGAATTTATCAAATATTTATGAGAGATAATATATATGGTCTAGAAATAATATATTTCACGCACTAGATTATGTATTAGTAGAAAAAAAAGGAATGAATAAAGTATGAAAAATTAAAGTGTATGATAATGAAGAGATAGTATGTAATACTGATCATAATTTCTTTTATAATAGAAATGGTTAGTAATGTGAAGGAAAATAGTAATAAAAGTAAAAAGCATAATGAAAGATGTGGATGGAGAATGAATAATAAGAATAAGTTATTTATAGAATATAAAATAAAAGTAGAAAAAAACCATGGAAGAGTTTGTTGGGGATGAATACAAGGACTGGTGTGATAAAGTAGAAAAAGTGGCAAATAGGGTTTTAGGTGAGAATATTCAGAAGAATAAAAGTAATAGAGAAATGAGAATTAGTAAAAATGTAAAAGAAATAAAAACACATGCAGAAAATATAAATGTGCTATTAAAAACAAAGAAAGTAAGAAAGATGTTAATATTAAATGGGAAAAATATTTTTTTAAAAAAAAGTTGGCTAAAATAGATAATTATATAGAGAGAATGAAATTAAATAGTAAATTATTGAAAGATATTAGTAAAAGTGAAAGAGATGAGAGTTAATAATTTTGGAAATATATTACAAGAAGAAATGTAGGGGAGAGAGAAATAGTATTACTAAATGATGAGGCAAAAGAGTCAAGCTCTAGAGAAGAATTGTAGACAATCTTAAATAAGTATATAATGGATATTGAAAAGATGTTAGATGTGAAAAACAGAGTGATAATAAACATAAAAACACATAGAAATAGAAATATTAGTTTACAGAAAATGAATTGAATGAGGCAAGGAAGAAGTTGAAAAATGGAAAGGCAGGAGGTTTAAATGGATGAGCAGCAGAGATGGTGATAAATTTAGGAAATAGGACAAAATTAAATCTATTATCATATTTTAATAAGATAGCACGGAAGAATTTCCAGATAGCTGGAATAATACAACAGTAAGGCTATTAGTTAAAGGAAAGGGTAAGGATCATAGAAAGTTAAACAATTATAGACTGATAGCGGTAATGTCAGTATTATATAATGTTTTTGCATATATGGTGGCTGGAAGACTGGGACAATGGATGGAAGAAAATAACGTAGTGGAAGAAATGCAAGGAGGTTTTCGATTAGATAGGCATATTATAGGAGATAGTATATTTGTAGACACACAACTTATATTTATGAGTAGGAATATAGGTAGATAGTCATATATGGTCTTAATAGATATAAAGAAGGCATGTGAAAGAGTAAATAGAAATAGATTATTGTATGAAAATAATCACTATACATATCAATTAGGAGATATAATACAGTATCAGAGTTAAAAATGGGCTGGGACTAAGGCAAGGATGCTCTATGTCATCTATTTTGTTTTTGTTATATATGAGAGAAATGGAGAGAGCAATAGAAAGACTAGAAAGAGAGATAGAGATAGCATTAGTAGATGGCAAAAGAAAGTACATATTAGCAGGTCTTTTATTTGCTGATGATATATTCTTGTGCACAGAAAGTAAGGAACATATGGAAGTTATGCTGAAGACATACGCATGGGTGGGTAAGGAGATGGGGATTAAATTTAGTGAAGAAAAAATTAAAAGTAATGATGATAAATGCTGGGGAAAGAGGAGAAAAAGAATTTTTATTGGGGGATATAAAGTTAAATATGGTGAATAGGTATAACTATTTGGGAATTGTTTTAAATAATCAGAGAAACGGCTTGGATGAATGGGAGAAAAAATTGATAAATGAAGCAAAGAAAATGAAGGGACTGATAAAGAAATTAATAGTATTCTCATATAATAAATATGATGTAGCAAGAATTGTATGGAAGGGTGTAACAGTAGCTGGGTTGACTTATGGTGTTAGTAAAGAGGTGTTTAATTATTTAGAAAAAGTACAAAGAGAAGTAGGGATACTTCATTAGATGCAAATGTGTGGACAGCAAAGGAGGCACTTCAAGAAGAAATGCGATGGTCAAGTTTTTATACGAGAGATGCAAAAAGCAAAATGAAAATGTTCAGTAGTTTGCAATTTATGGATAATAAAAGAATAGCCAAAATAGTATTTAATTGGGTTATGAGTAAAGAGCAGACAATAAGATGGGTGAGAAAGGTAGTACAGTATGCAGAAGATTTGGATAAAGATTTTTGTCAGTATATTTATGCAAAAAGTGGGATGATACGGTTAGAAGAATTGTCGAGTGCTATAGTGGCAAGGAATGGGATAGAAGAAAAGATGCATTAATTAAAAAATAGGAAGTTGCAGAGATGTAGAACTAGTATGGAGAGGAAAAAGAAGTAAACAGAATGTGAGTTAATTTATGAATATAGTAAGGAAAATAGTTTACTGTTCAAAACTCGAACAGGATTGTTAGTCTGCAAGTTATATAAGGCATGGAAAATATTAGGCATCTGTTAATCGAATGTAAATGCTTTCAAGTAGAAAGAGTACAAATAATAAAGTTGTAAGAGAATGTGGGAGAATAAATATAAACAAAGTGATTATACAGGAAGTGGATTCTTGGGTTTTTATGCTGGGTTTGGAAAAAGATAAAGGGGATTTAGATATAAAGGCCATACAGTTCACAGAGACAATGTTGCGGAAAAGGAATGGAGCAGGATAATGGAAAGGATGGTCATAGTGGCTGAGAGATTCCTGACTGAAAAAGGAAAAGCCATAGTACATCACAAAAAAGTAAATAAATGGAGAAAATATAAAATTGTGAAATATGCTAGTCTGACCATTATAATATGAAATACAGTACTGTAATTTTAAAAATTAAAATTATTAAGTTAAAGAATAACACTAAACTAAAATTTAAAAAAATCACAGAATTATTATATAGTTTTAATGAGATTTTTGGTTGTCATCTGATCCTTCGTGTCAGCCGCTAGAGGCGGGATTTCTAGCTAAATTTCTAGAAATATGCCGTTTCCGCGGCCGCACCCAAGCCTTTAAGCATTCTTTCTAAAATAAATCCTAGAAAGATTGTTAACTCGGAGTTAAGTCTTCTTTCTACGATAAAATCTAGAAAGAATGTTAACTCGGCTTAGCGGCTAACGGTGTGGCTTTTCCGATGCTAAAAGCAGAGGAAAATGCCGTTGTTGTTTGTGTCACGCACTATATCGTAATGCTGTGTTATGTATTTGATGTAACAATATCGTACGAGGGTGTATTAATTTGATCGTGTCATAATTATTTAAATTTTCATTGATACCTTTTTTTTTTAAGACGAATTGGTGTACTGTTACATTTTAACAATTTTAACAGTATCGTGATTGTTCCTCATAAATTTATATTCCTCCTAAATTTTCGATTACGGTGGGTTAGGGTAATATTTTAAAGATTACGCTGAGTCACATTTCAGCGAGAAATTGTCCGAGACAAAAAGTATGGCAAATTCGAAAACAGAAAATATGAAAAGATGGGAATTGCCAGACACGGAAGCCGCCAGGGCTGTAACATTTCTACAGCAGAAAAACATCCTGCTGAAAGAAAAAAAGATGTTTGTGCGGCGAATGTATGAGACTTGAGGTCCATAAAGATCTTTGGACTTTCACTTGTAAGTCTCGTTCTTGCCGAAAGATATGTGCACTTCGAAAAGGCAGCTGGTTTGAGGGATTTCAAATGCCGTTCGTCAAGTCTTTACGTTTGCTGCATTACCGGAGCCGTGACGAGTTGCCCGTACAGCATGCCATTAATGATATTGAAATGTCTACCAGTAAATATTATTAACCAAATTGATAAATAAAGTAACATAACCCACACACAATAATTGTTGTTAACCAAAAAATGTAAATTATTATTTAAAAATACACAAAAACATCCCTCCCACTAATTGTTGTCAATCAAATGTAAACAAATTAAAGTAACGAAAATTATTATTTAAAGATCCATACCCCCCCCCCCCCGTTGTTTCTTTAATTTTGTCACTTAAATTTTTAAAAACAGTATTACTATTTAAACACAACCCAAATTACTATTTAAACGTACACCAAAAAAGATCCTTTCTTGTCAATAATAATCAAATTAAGAACTATTATTGTCCCATTGTGAAAAAAATATTAGGTTTTTGAGAAACCAAAACAATAATTTATAAATGAAAAAAAAGTCAATCGGTTGTCAATCAAATGTAATAAATAAAAGTAACTTCAATTTTGATTTAAACATATACAAAAAACTCCAAATAATTGTTGTCTGCTATCAAATGTAAAATAAAAAGGAAGGTAAATTAGTATTTAATCATCATCCAAAAATACCCACCCCTCTCACTAATTATTGTCAGCAATCAAATGTACACCACCACTAAAAGTAACGTAAACTATTCTTTAAACGGTTACACCCCTGCACCCCTCCCAATAATTAGTGTCAATCAAATGTAAACCAATCAAAGTAAGACGGTAACTTATTATTTAAACGTAACCCAAATTACTATTTGAAACTACACCGAAAAACAACCTTTTGTCAATAAAAAATAAACAAACAACAACTATTATTGTCCCATTGTCAAAAATATTTATTCGTAGAAACAAAAATCATAATTTATAAACGAAAGGAAGTCATATCGGTCGGTCGTCAATCAAATGTAAACCGATAAAAGTAACGGTTTTAATTTTTATTTAAACATACATACGCACACGCGAAAAAAAAACCCACTTCTCCCGATAATTGTTGTCAGCAATCAAATGTAAACCTATCAAAGTAACGTAAATTATTATTTAATCGTACACAAAAACACCCCTCCCACTAATTATTATCGGCAATCAAATGGAAACCTATCAAAGTAACGTCAATTATTATTTAACGATCCATCCAAAAAAAATCCATTCTCTCTTAAATTTCAGCAATCCAATTTTACAAGAACAGTAATACTATTTTTTAAAAAAAAACCACACAAATTGCTATTTGAACACACATCAAAAAAGACCCTCTTGTCAATAAAAATTAAAAAAAAAAAACTATTATTATACCATCATCAATAATATTATTTGGGAAAAATAATTCAATCGTCAATAATATTATTTGGGGAAAATAATTCAGAAACCAAAGAAAGTAAACTTTGTAAACAAACAAATCAAAAAAAAAAAAAAAAGTCAATATTAATAGAGAATCGCTGGCCCGGGAATGTTATATTAATGTGTTTTTGATTAGAAATCGCGCCGCTAGCGGCTGACACGCAGGATCAGATGACAACCAGATTTTTTTATATAAACATACATATTAAATGTTATATATAAATTATAAAATATTTACACAAAAACAACGTATATGTCAAATAAAAGGGCTATGATGCAAGAAATTGTCTTGCCCAAAAAGAAATGATGTTGCAACAGATTTCAGCATTTATGTAAAATATGCATGTCATAAAAATTGACCACCCATAACATGTAAGTTGCAAAAAAACTCATAGATTATATTCATGAAGCAATACACCAGAGTTCATTGCTGTAATATATAAAATACTGAAGATAATTACAAGATTTCATTTCAACAGCTTTGATTTGGAGTTACACATTTCAGTGAGAGTGATTTCTATGTTATATATAGCTATGTCATCTGTCAAATTTATGACTATCAACAATTGTTAAAAAAGCTAATATAGAGAGATATAATCATAGTGTGTTTATTGACAGTAATAGCTATTCACAATATAATGCAGGGAATATTAAACAGATAGCAGACATTCAACAGAAATCCATTTTGCAAATTGGATAACAAATTAAGGATAAACAGAGGCAAATCTCAAGCTTCTGGTTTTGACAACTGCCATTGATTGTAAGAAAATCTAAGCTTCACATATAATAGCAATACAGTAATTTTTATTTTGCTTTCTATCAGTGAATAAATCCCAAATTACTAGCATTAACTTTTTTTAAATTATATTTGGGTACTAGATATATAATTTTATATATAATGAAATCTCTTTGATAAGCATTAATATCTAAAACATAATTAACAAAGAAAAATAATACTTCAGAGTTTAAAATGACAAAATAAAATAATTGCAGTATTAAAAATCTCCAAATTTCATTTTGAAACACTAATCAGATATTAAAAACCTTTAATCGTATTGGACATTTCCACTATTAATTTTAAAAGTTGCAAAAATTTCTTTAAAAGTAAGATGTTATCCCTAACAATTCAGAATTAATAAAGATTACTAACATATTGCAAAAATTGATTTTAAAAATACAAATGTCAACATTATATTCCCATCATCTACAGTGTTGACATAAACCTCATAAAATGAATAATTTGCAATTAATTACTACATTACTACTATTAACATTTCACAAACAGATATAGGTTTCTTGGTAAACTGACTAAACATATAGTGAAACAAACCAAAGTGAAGATAATAAAGGTAATAAATTTATTGAAAGTAATGACAATGGCTTCTCTAAATGTCTTGCTAGATAATAACTAAATTCCTTTGCTAATTATTTTGAAATACTTTAAAAAAATTTTTTTTAAAGCAATAAAAAAGTGCTGCATCAATGAATAGCAAAGCTATGCCACCAAAGATATTTTCTAAACCTAAATACAGCATTATCTTTATTTCCTCAACAATCTGCATATAAAAGTGAATAATTTAATTCCCTCTTCAAATAATTGTATGTAACTATTTTGGACCATTTTAAATAAAAATAAATAAACAAATAAAATAGTAAAAAAAAAAAAGTAATTTCTATAAAAATCAGAAACATAATTTGTAATATAAATCTATTTCATTGGCAATGGTATATTGTTATTTTAAAGTCATATTAAATTTTTTTTTAAATAAATGAAAAAAGAAGACACCCAACTTGGAAGAGATATGTTTATATATATTAAGATATGCAACATTGCTTTATGATTTTTTCTCTCTATATATTGATATGGTATTTGTTAGTGTACTTTGTTCTAATAAACTTATATCACAATATAAAATTGTTAAATATAGTTTTTTCTTTTTTATAATGGGTAAACTTTTTAAAAATAAAGGAAAAAATAGCAAGGCTAGAAAAAATGAATAACGAATTTACAAATAAGTCAATGTGTGTAAGGATAGATGATTATTAAGATTATAATTGCTACTTTTGAGATTTAATAAACAATTTTAGACTTCATTTTTTATAAAAATCAAATATTATTCAAAGTTAAAAAAAAAAAATGTAATTATTATTTTCTTTTTGTATTCAAATTGTTAATGAAATGAGTCATAAACCAAAAACCCATCAAAAAACAAAAATGTCATCTGGTAAACAACATACTTTTTAAGCAACAAGTAGCATTGTATTTTGATATCAGACATGCACTAACTGTCAGCAAATATTTTTAAAAAATGAAAATCACAACAACCAATTTCCTTTAGTTACATTTAATCCAAAGGTGGCTAATGTTTTACAATCTATATGTCATTTTTTTCATTATGAGTTCAGATATATCAGATTTTGTGCTATTATTTAATTTTTATACAAAATATAATTTGCTAAAAATATATAAATTTGCACTTAAATATTGTTTATTTTAATGAGACTTTTGTGCCTGCTTTATTTCATCAGGCTTTTAATATTTGAAATTAAACAGAACATTTTTAAAATTTGAATCATTCAGACATGACTTTATTTTGTTTTTCATTAATTTCATTGATGCTGTACAAAGAATGAACAGATAAACAATTATCTGGATTAATCCAAAAGTCAAAATAAATAAATTAGTAAAGGAATGACTAATAAAAATTATTAATATAATTCCATTAAGTGATTTGTATCAAAGTTGTGAGGGCAATAAATTTGACACTTATTAATTAAACTGTAGTAATTGGCTATCTATATATATTCACAAATAAAATTATGTGTAAGAGATTGTAGTCTGGGCCAACTGGAAAAATGCTGATCCAGCACAAAATAGTGCATCTTGGGGCTCATTAATGTTTTTCACATATCTTTGGTCATATATGTTTATGATTACACCCTCCCCATCCATAAGGGGTTAAAAGTAATAGAAACCAGTCCCTTCCTTGCATGAAAGTAATGTAGTGAAAATAACATTACAGAAATATTATTCAATAAGTGGATAATCTCTATTCTAATGAATGACTAATAAAGATTAATGTGTCAATAATACATATCCAGACACAAATTTGATTTCTCAAACTATATGCATTATAAAAATATTCATAAAAGGTTGGGGGAAAAAATACATTTGTTTATATTATTAATATGGCATTAATTTAAGAATGAGTTGTCATGTAGGCAGAAAACAAACTTAATTATTTTTTGTGAATATAATTTCAATTGTATTATTAAAAATTTTTATAAGCTTGTTATGAATGTGATAATATTACTTAATTTATTTTTGATATACATCAATTTATTTGTCAAGATTCTATAAATGAGTCTCTAAATATAAATATTATGCTTCCAAATAATAATATAATTTAGCCTCAATATTCATAAACAATATTTCACATTCAATAACTAAAACAAATTCAGTGTCCAATATGTTCAAATACAGTTATACTACATGTTTTCTTGCATTTGTAAAAAAAATAAATTGTAAATTTTATTTTATATACTGAATTCAAAATTATTCATATTTACTTCACAATACTTACTAAATTTCGTTGACGATTCTACAGTTTGCGAAGTTACATAATTGGCTGCTAAATCTTTCAAGTATTCTTGCCGAGTTCTTGTAGCCATGGCAACAAACTTCTCAGATCTATGTGCTGCATTCTCAGCATTAATGACTAAAAAATATATATACATGAGTCATACATATAATTGCATGTGCTTATATATACTTGTATGCTCATATACATTTTTTTTTTAATTTTAAAATTTATACAAATTATAAATAATTATATTAAGCAGTGTATATAATCAGTTAATAAGACATGACTAAACAAAAAAAAAAATCTGATAAAAATGTACAAATATAGTATAAAATCACTGAAAAACACACTTATTAGAAAAATTTGATTTTCTATGTATAACTTTCCCAAAAACTCATTCTTTAATAGGAAATCATTTTTATATGCTTTCCATACACACAAATAGAATGAAAATAATCATGAACTAAAAAAAATTTAGCACAAGATAATACTTAAATTCAGTATGAGAAAATGCTTTGAAAGTCAATTTTCCAGTCAGGTTACAAAAAAAAAAAAAAAAATCCACAAAATAAAATAATTCACTTTAATAATGCAAGTTTTATTTTCTTTTGCTCAAAAAAAAAAAAGTGGTGAAAGTTTTCATCATGTTCAAATACATATAAATCATTCTTTTATTATTGTTTTTTTTTTTAAAGATTTGCATGTATATGTGAAAAATAAATTACTATTAATATATTAACTTAGAAATTTTTTTAGAAAAAAGGGGAATTTACATTCAGTTGAAAACATATTTCAACCATATATGATATGTTCAAATCTACATGTAAAAGTATAAATATATTTGAAACAGTAAGGTCTGCTTTGCAGATCTTCGTTTCACCTTTTCTCACCTATTTCCTACCCTCATACTTTAGTTTCAACCCCAATCTATCGTAGTGTGTCTGCAATACGCTTATATATCGAAAATCCTGCCTAATTTTAAACCACGAGCACAATGCTCGTATTATATATATAACTCATTCCCAAATAAAACAAAATATTATGAATTATGTATATGTTCACGTAATTTCGATTTATTAAAAAGTAGGTTATATAAGTCGTAATTGTGCACACACTATGATATGCATTTTAAAACATATCAAAATTATAAATTGTTAATTAAAGTTATTTTGTTTGAATCTATTTACAAAAATATATTACCATCGTAATATATTTTGATTTAAAATAAAATTCATATTCATTTAGTAAATAGATTCAATTATTGCAATTTAAAAGTAAAATAATTTATTAAAAGTCATTCCAAATATTTCTGTTAAAATAAATGAGGGACAATAGTTTAATTATTTCATGTTGTAATTATTATCTAAGAAAACAGCAGATGTCCACTTAAGGTTTTCATTCAGACATTGTATATAGTAATTTAAAGTGACTGTTATATTGCCACACCTTCTGTGCCAGTACTTCAGATTTGCTCATATATAAATATTTGAGTCGTAGGAATAAGAGGGATTCTTTTTATTCCTGCATAAATTCTATATCTTGTATTGGTCAGAGGGTATTCATTTATTATTTAACACTCGCAAAGCGTTTGCACAATTGGCTTGAAAGGCCGATGTGAATGTAATTACAAATTGTATACAGACGCTATAAAAATAAATGCTTATTTATATATATGATTAAGTTTCAGTTGGAATGACGCTTAGTAAATTCTAAAAAATTTCATCGGCGTCATTCATTCAGACATTGTATATAGTAATTTAAAGTGACTGTTATATTGCCACACCTTTTGTGCCAGTACTTCAGATTTGCTCATATATAAATATTTGAGTCGTAGGAATAAGAGGGATTCTTTTTATTCCTGCATAAATTCTATATCTTGTATTGGTCAGAGGGTATTCATTTATTATTTAACACTCGCAAAGCGTTTGCACAATTGGCTTGAAAGGCCGATATGAATGTAATTACAAATTGTATACAGACGCTATAAAAATAAATACTTATTTATATATATGATAAAGTTTCAGTTGGAATGACGCTTAGTAAATTCTAGAAAATTTCATTGGCGTCATTCATTCAGACATTGTATATAGTAATTTAAAGTGACTGTTATATTGTCACACCTTCTGTGCCAGTACTTCAGATTTGCTCATATATAAATATTTGAGTCGTAGGAATAAGAGGGATTCTTTTTATTCCTGCATAAATTCTATATCTTGTATTGGTCAGAGGGTATTCATTTATTATTTAACACTCGCAAAGCGTTTGCACAATTGGCTTGAAAGGCCGATATGAATGTAATTACAAATTGTATACAGACGCTATAAAAATAAATACTTATTTATATATATGATAAAGTTTCAGTTGGAATGACGCTTAGTAAATTCTAGAAAATTTCATTGGCGTCATTCATTCAGACATTGTATATAGTAATTTAAAGTGACTGTTATATTGTCACACCTTCTGTGCCAGTACTTCAGATTTGCTCATATATAAATATTTGAGTCGTAGGAATAAGAGGGATTCTTTTTATTCCTGCATAAATTCTATATCTTGTATTGGTCAGAGGGTATTCATTTATTATTTAACACTCGCAAAGCGTTTGCACAATTGGCTTGAAAGGCCGATATGAATGTAATTACAAATTGTATACAGACGCTATAAAAATAAATGCTTATTTATATATATGATTAAGTTTCAGTTGGAATGATGCTTAGTAAATCCTAGAAAATTTCATCGGCGTCATTCATTCAGACATTGTATATAGTAATTTAAAGTGACTGTCATATTGTCACACCTTCTGTGCCAATACTTCAGATTTGCTCATATATAAATATTTGAGTCGTAGGAATAAGAGGAATTCTTTTTATTCCTGCATAAATTCTATATCTTGTATTGGTCAGAGGGTATTCATTTATTATTTAACACTCGCAAAGCGTTTGCACAATTGGCTTGAAAGGTCGATATGAATAATAATTACAAATTGTATACAGACGCTATAAAAATAAATGCTTATTTATATATTTAATTAGTAAAAGTAATTTTTAATTAAATCTAGTTGTAATTCGAATGTTGACAGGGAAATTAACAAAAGAAATTAATTAAAATTTTGTTGAATTCCTTTAGACATTCGGATAGATTTAATTCCAGCTGATAAGTCCAATATATTTTTGTAACGCTCCAGGGCAGTTCTATCGTTAAATTCTACTATAAAAAGGAGGGTTTTCTTTTGTTCTCCATTCTTCTAATGTTTCTAAGAGAAATCATTCTGAGGTCTAATGTTTCTAACCAAAATTATTGTAGTAATTTGTAAATCTTGACATGACAGAGTAGATCGCAAGAAGGCTATTTCTCTCCGGAATGGTCGTATGCTGCTGTAGACCATTGGAAGTTATCACACAAGGAACCCGGGAACTGCTGCCGCTGCCAAAAATATGAACATTTCCAGATTTTGCTGTTAAATTATATAAAAACCTGCCGACCATCAATCTATCCAAAATGCTTCTCCAGAGATAACTCTAAATTAACCCAAGAGCTCTTGTGATAACTAACATGCTATAGCTATTTTAAATTGTTTTCTGATATTTCACATAACTTCATTATGTATTTCTTTAACGTGTTTAAATATACTCAACATTTTGCTCTCTATCCTTGGGTTAATATTTTCTATTGATTAAGCTTTCTGTTATTTTATTATGATAATGTGTCAGAATCGTCTTTGACCGAGTGAATTATTCCCTTTGATGAAAATAAGACGCCGCTATGAAGGCATATTTTAAATTTCTAAATAATTTTCCAATTTTATTATCTTGCAAATCACTCGTTCGAGGGTGATTCTATTCTTTAATATATAATATAATCACATAGTTTAAAATCTACATGTTATTGATTTTAATCTAATATGAGAGTATGTGCGAGGCCAATGATTAAATGTGTCCCCCAATGCATGATTGCGTATATAAATCTATACTTACTTTTCAAACCCGCAAGCATGCATTTTCCTATTTTAATTACCGTGTTCTACTTTAATTACAAAGTTCATCATTGATGTCGAGAATATGTGGACCCTTTTAAATGAATTTCGGGGAATTTGATTGGGCAGTTCTCTTAATCCAAGTAAAACCCATTCAGTATGTTTTATATACACTAGTCTCATATTTCTGGTAAGTGAATTGGTTGTTGAGACCGCTTTGTTCTACTTTTCCAAGGATTCTTTACACGGCCAAGTCCGTTCTCTTCACTTATTGCAGTTTCCAGGCAGAGTGTGTCCATAAATGACACACCTGGGAATTAAACGCAATCGTCACCCAGTCGCTAAGTTTCGGCTGTTCATAAAATACTTTCCTACGGGTTAGCGGCGAGATGTCCTCCATCATCATTCCAAATATTCCATTATTGTTTTATTTTATATTTATTTTACAAAGCATCCGTGACTTAAACGTGTCACACCCTCCAACTTTAATAAATTCATTATCAGCAATACCGACCTCCCAATGTAACTTTATTATTATTATTATCGAATAAATGCTTTGATCACATTCCCACTTTGTTGCTTAGTAAGCTTTTGTCCGTGCTATTCTCGAAATCAATAAATATTTTAGAACACTTAATTTTCAAATATTTTCTTAAACTTGTATAATTGCTCAAAGCACCTCGCACATGTTCCTATTTCATCAAGCACATTATCGTAATGCTATTAGCCCGAGGAATAGAATATATCACTTTGCTTTAAAATTTTTTTTGTATTTATTGGAATATAATGCCAACAATTATTTAATACGCGTCCCTGTCTCATATAAGCAGACAGTGGCGTTATATATATATAAATAAATTTTGTGAAATTATTTAAAACTAAATTTGATCTCTTATTTTATTTGATTCCTATCACTGTCTCGGTCTATATATATATATATTTTCTGCATTTCTTTTGTAAATCCATAGTTAATTAGCCACCCAAGCTTCTTTTAGTATAGAGTCTTTTGTTTCTCCCTGACCACCAGGCACCGGTCAAAGGTTATACTAGTAGTGGCATCAGATGCATTATCACGTAGATGGCACTGTGAAATTTGGACTTTAGATTCGAACTTAGTATATCTAGAAGGCAATCCCTCCTAGAATGTTCAGTTTCGTATCTGGGGTTTGAATTCTGCAGTGTGTTAGCGAGATAGACGATTCTGACTGTTACAATATATATATAAGTAATAGAAATATATTTAGTGCTCTTTGTATTTGAAATATGTATTTCAAATACTATCAATGCTATTTATCATAAAATAAACAATCCACATTCTCATCCCAAAAGTATTTCAACAAAATAAACCATCTATCTCATCAGGTATGCGATAGTAAATAATTTATAACATTTTATTTTCAAAATGTGAAAGTTTTTACATGCCCTTGCAAGTTACATACTAAACATTTTTATGCAAAAAAAATATCATTAAGTTGCTTATAAATGAGACTACTTGCAGTATTCAAGGTCAAGGGATACATATGTAATGTATAATGAATATGTAAAATAAGAAGTAATAATTGTATAATAAAAAGAGTATGTAAAATAAGAATAATAATTGTATAATAATAAGAGTACAATAATAAATGTAGAATGAAAGTAATAACTGTAAAATATAATGGATATGTAAAATAAGAATAACTGTATAGCAATTATGTATGACGATTGTGTAAAATTACAATGTTGTTAAATCATAGAAAGCCCAGCTGACCTTATAGGGTCAGAAAACTGCGTAAAATACCATATATGGTGAGAAACGTAAAAACACTGCGTGTATGTGAAAACACCATATATGGTTAGGAATGTAAAAGACTCCAGAAGTATTGAGGCGTATATAAACTCCCATAACCTGATCTAATTGTTCTGAGTTTTAATTATAAGTCAGAGACTCCTACCTCTGTAAGTCCAAAAGCAGGACTAGGGTATTATATGCAGGTCACCACGACCTTTTATTATGCCTTATAATAGGCAATGTATATAGTTAAAATTATTCGTATTAAACTATAATCTTACCATCTCAATTCTGCCTTTGTCCATTTATTTACTTACTGGCTGTTGGTTTGTCTTGATTGAATCAAGACTGGACTTATATGTTTCACTGACAATAATATTCCAAATAAATTAATTTTAAAATTATATTAGAGAATGTGGTAGCTCTGCTTCCATCATTTATTATAATTAATTTTAGTCCTGTTTATTAAAATTGCATATATACTGAGCCGGATAGTATCTGTCTCAAAAGTCGCTTCACCAAAAATAAAATTAATTTTTGGTTTTATTAAATTTTTGGTTGCTTTACAATAGCGTGTTGAAACCGCCAGAGGGCGTGGTTTGTTTGTATACAAAGATAAATATACTGTTGCCAGGGCCGTTTTTTTTTTTTTGTTTGGTTTGTTTATCACATTTATAAAAAGAATATCAAATACTAAATTTTTTAAACACACACACACACACACACAAAAAAAAATGCATAAAAAAAGCAAAAAATGAATTTACAAAAAGTACTTAATTTTTTTTTATTCTTTTCATTACTTATATTTTCGGGCCGGGGTTTTTTCTATGTATTATTATTTTTTTTTTTTTTGTTTATAACATTTAAAAAGTACTATCAAATCAATTTTGAATACAAAAAAAATACATCAATTAAAAATGAATTTTAAAAAGTAGTTACTTTTTATTCTTCTCATTACTTATATTTTCGGTTCGGTATTCTATAAAAAAAAAATCAGCTTCTTATTTTTTTGTTGTTTGTTTTATTTTTATAAATTACAAATAAATCTATTTCCATTTAACAGTAACATTTACAACCCAAAGTCCAACTTTGGGAGAGGGGGGGTGTTTACAATTCCTAACAGAACGCAACGCAACTCGAAGGTTGACAAAGTTTTGACGGTAATTCCCAAAAACATAAATATATATGGCAATTAAAACCAACTTTTTGGGCTCTTCAGGAACAGCATGCATGCAGCTTCAAGCTGTTTTGTTTGATAACCCGGTTCCAGCAGTCAAGAGAATTCTTTGACATTCGGAAAGTTTCCTATTTCAGCCATTCAATTCAGCTCGCAGTTGTTCTCGCAGAAACGTGACTTAGAGTGTGATTTGATACGAAGCGTACTTGCACCTACACTTGCCCAATTTTTTGAGCAGGAAATGTGGGCTAGGGAAGCATGAGACTATGCTCATAATTGTTAGTAGACATTCCTAAAACATGGGAGATAGAGGGGGAGGTGGTCTTAATGAATATTAAAATAGTTTTGACAATTGGAATTCCAGCCATCCTCACACAATACTGTAGCCAAAAGTGAAATGTGATCGCACATCAAAAATGCTTAGCCCAAATCTGAGCTGTAAGCTGACATGATAGCTTCTGCGGCAGATTAAATGTCATGTTTCTGTGAATTAGCATAGAAATAGACACAGCAGCAACCCCGTACAATGGACTATTTCTAAGCTTACGCATTAGAAATAGAACGTTCGATAGCGGAGGCCACCTAAACAGCATATTTCTGTGCACTATCATAGAAATAATACCCTCCGGCGGTTTCAACACGCTATTGTAAAACAACCAAATTTTTAACAAAAAAGCATTTGAAAGTTTGTTTATAAGAGTATGTGTATTAACACATATACTCGTTTATGGGTTGTTTTTTTTTAAAAAAGGTCATTTCATTTGTTTTGTTATAAAATTGATTTCTAAAATAGTTTCTTTTACCGCTTGTTTTTACTTTTTTTATCAAATTAATTAAAGGATGGCAAACTTACAATTGCATTCTTGTTTGTTTATAATTTATCTTAACTAAGCTGAGACTTGTTTTTAAATATTTTTTTAATTAACTATAAATAAGATTACCCTGGGAAGAATCTTTAATTAGGATTAAGACTGAGATAAAGTTTGCCCTGTCGAAAAAAAAACCACTAATTAAAAATAAAATGTTTTTGAAAAGATAAGAGCTCTTATAAATAGACCTGGGAAAGTGGGCTGATTTCTCCAGTTGTAGTTGTTGATGCTGCTTGTTAGTGTTTCTGCAACTTGTAATGCACCAATTTTATTGCTGTGCTGTTATAATTTCTTCAATGCCAAAACTATACGCAAGGAAAAACTGCTTCAATAGTATTTTTGCCATGACGGGTTAGGCCAACTCAAAGACGAATCCCGGAGCCAAATTGTCCTGCAAAATCATGTCATAAGAACTCAGATTGGAATTGTTCCCCAACATTGCCTCCTGCCTTCTCATAAACATGAAAACCTAAAGTCTTCACCGGAGTTCCCCAAATGAACTATATATGCTATGCTGGAAGACATCAACTAATTGTAAATTAATACCTCGAGGTAACATGTTTCCTTTATTCTTTCCAGGGAAGAATTTTTAGTCTCAGCTTAATCTTAAAAGTAACTTATTTTATTATATTACTTGTTTATTAAATTTAAAATATTTAGAGCATGCATTCTGTTTTTGTTGTATTTATCGTAGACATTGGAATCTTAAGTTTTAAGAGTCCAAATTTCTTTTCTATTTTAGTTATCAGAGAGTGTGTTGTGAGATTATATTTTTAATATTTTTTCAGTTTATTTCATTAACTATTGCTAAATGCTTTGGCAGTTTTCGTAATTTTTATTTGCTCACTTGTCCTTAGTTTTCATTGTAAGATATTTAATTTTAAATACATTTAGTTTGTATTTCTTGCAAACCTCAAATCTTTTGGCTGGCCGTTTATCGTCTTTATTGTTCTGATTGTCTGAAATTAGAAATTTCTTTCTAGATTACGTAAGATCGTAATCATATTTTTTTTTGTCTTGTATGTGAAATCAACCATGTTTGCTTTAAATGCAGTATAATATGCAGCAGTTCTGTGGCATTATAACGTCATTAATTAATACGCTATTGATCGATTGTCCGCGCTGGTTTCGTTGATTTCCTACAAGACCGTAATTGTTTCCATATCTCTGAATCAGGAAACTAGAGTTGCTGTTCTTTGTAATTTTATAAATCACCAGCAGGAAGATATTATCCAATCCATTTTTGTTTTTAAATTTATAGGTGAGAGAAATTTTACTGCCAAAGCGTTTAATGTTTTCATGTTTGCTGTACTCATGTGCACTCTCTGATAAATATGCGTAGTCAAATCTATGTCAAATTTTTTATTCGTGGCTAGATTTCTTTATTCTATTGTCCTGATTTCAATAAAATTTTCAAATTGTTTAAACTTAATTTGACTGATGTTTGTCTTAGTAATTTTATTTCTCAATTGTCTGAACAATATTTAAGATTTCTTGCTTCTCCCTGAATTAGCTGGCGCAAATCATCATCCTCATCCATTTTTGCTCACAGTAAATAAATTTTCCATGTGATGTACTATGGCTTCTCTATAATCATTAAAAACCAGTCAACACTTGGACAATCCCGATATCAATAACAATCAACAATTTCAAATTGTTGTCAAGGCAACCTCCAGATTGCAACTTGACCACAGAGATTGAAATTGTGCATATATATATATATATAGAAAACAATATTAATATTATAATAACTTACAATAAAACATTTAACTCAAAAACATTTAGAGCTATGCATTGAAATGTTTCAGGTAAACCACATATATACTATTCCTGAATAGTTAGACAAATGCATTTATATGTACGTACAAAAAGAGAGCTGGCAGTAATGTGTTTCCTGTCTCAAGAAAGTTTCATATATTTTTGCTATGTTTTAATGTTCAGTAATTGAGGGCCCATATACATTTAAATAATAACCAATCTCTCCTGGATTTGTTCAAGTATTATTGGAATGATAGCAGTTTCAGCCATGATTAAGACTTCTTCAAAAAAAGACTTGAATCATCAAAATATACTTGTTTATTTTGTTGTGTTTTTTTTTTTTTTTTGCTGATAGTACTACATTATGCAGTATGAGTGTCCTTAAATGTTTTAATTCCTAAAATAATTATATAAAAACAAATTTATATATATATGTATTATTGTTTTTAGGAGAAAAAAATGATTGCAACAGCCTTAGAATTTCAAGCTTCCCAATCAACAAACTTTTCAATGCTTGTATTGTCAGTGCAACTTTTTATTTATCAAATTGCAAATTATTTCAAACAAGCATTTTTTAAAAAATGGAAGTATTATAAATGAATTTTTAAAAAAAATTGGAGAAGTTAGAGAATAATTGTTATAAAAATATAAGAGAATAGAATATTTTTGGAATTTTATGTTTACATTTTGTATCAATTTAATTTTTTTAATAAACACTTAGTTTTGTCATATAAAATAATAATCTTTTCAATCACAGTGTAATAATAAAAAAAACTATCACTTCTAGCATTCAGATATCTCATTAACCTCTAAATAATTAACCTTTTGATTTTTTTAATAACACTATTATCTCTATTAAATATTAATTCAATAATTATTACAACTTCTGTTTTGTAGACTTTTTTTCTCCTTTGTTTTAAAATAATAAATAAAAATTAAAATGCATTACTTAGAGAACTTTCTACCCTAGCAGAGAGTTTTTTCTGCACCTTTTGACATTGCATTAAACATATTGTTTACTTTTGTCTGCCATTTTTGTGTATGAGAATCTTTCTCCTGTGAAAAAAACGGTTATTTTTTTAAACATACTATTTCTTGTACAAACATAATTGCTTCAATTTCTGTTTATACATATTTTAAAAAATCACATCTGATAATTTTGCAAAATAAAAATGATTGTTAAAAGAAGTTCAGGTTGGTTCAGATTTATAATTTCCTTAATTAATTAATTTGTTAAATATTATTTTTTAAATAATTTATTAAAAATGTGGGCAGAAAATATAGAAGTGCTAAACTTTTTATTCTGGTGGACATGTACGATTCAGATCAGAAACTTCCAATCAGGTTTATTAAATGTAAATTTCAATTGATTGTTTGCAATGGCTATAGCAACTTTTGGTAAAATTTATTATTTTAAATAATATTTAAATTTTAATAATAGTTCTTATATTAAATGATTAAAATGGCTGAAAAGAAAAATATTAGGTGAAAATTGAGAATTCAGTGATTCATGGGCAAATAATTATTAATTTGTTTTGCATAAAAATAAGCCTATGTGTTTAATATGTTTGGAAAATATTGCTGTTCTTAAAGAATATAACATTAAGTGTCAAAATATGCTGAAAAATATAAGAAACTGAGATAAGAACTAAGAAGAGAATACATAATAAAACAAAAAGAGAATTTAGCAACACTACAAACAAGAAAACATATTTAATAGCAAGATAAGAAATTTAATACAAGAATGCAGTGAAATGCTTGTGACATTACCTTGAAAATAAAAGGCTTCCTTCTAATATTAATTTATCTAGATTAAGTATCAGATAACAAATAGATGAAATGGAAGAAAATGTAACACTAAGCCTTAAAGATTAATCAACAAATGTTTCTGAAAAGGCTCAACTTACAATTTTTATTTGTGGAGTAGAATGTTACTGAAGAATTAATAATCTTAGTAAATATAAAAAGAACTACAACAGCTGGGGATTTCTATTCTGCCCTAGAAACTGCTTAAGAAAAGAAAAACATTCCACTTTCAAAGTTTTGTGACAGTACACCAGAAGGATCTGCTTCAAAGAGAGGATATCACTCTAGATTAATTACACTTCTGGCCATAAAGATTAAAACCTAAATTTTCTAGGAAATTACTTGCATGACATTACCTTATTCATACTAAAAATTTATGCACAAACAATATTCAATTTCAAAATGTTATGCAGATAGAAATTTAAAATTTTAATTTTATTAGACCAAAAACTCTTTAATTAACAACAATTTAAGGATTTTTTAGCAGACGTTAATAGAGAATGTGGCAATGTAATTTACTTTTCTGATATAAGATGGTCTACCAAAATCAAAGTATTAAAAAAGACTTGAACATCTTGTCAGAAGTGAAGCTTTTTATGGATATAAAACACAGCACATACTACAGTTTGATGGCAAGGTCTGGGCAGAAAGTCTTTCATTTTTGGTAAATGTTACTTCCTAATTATCAGATCTTAGCATAAAAATACAAGGCAAAAATATAATGATCAATGAGTTTTTGATGCATATTAAAACATTAATGACAAAACTTTAATTGGAGAAAGCAATTAAAAAATAATAATTTAGGAAATTTTTATAATTTACTAGTCATATCAATTATAAGTCATAAAAAATATGAAGATGTAATAGAAAACTTGTTTTCAGAATTCAAGAAAAGATATTCTGCTTTTGTTGCAAAAGAATATCAAATTAAAAAATTCATATCTGTATTTGCAATTAAGATAGAAATACTACCCGAAGAATTACAAATGGAAATGATAAAACTGCAGACAATTTCAGATCTTAAAGATGCATTTAAAGATAATACAATTTTAAAATTTTACAAAAAATATATTTCTCCAACTAAATAGCTATATATACTACAACATGTGTATTGTATATTACCATTGTTTGCTAGTATGTATATATGTAAATAATACTTTTCTTTGATAAAATTCACAAAGATAAAAAACAGAAATAGCTTGATGGAAGAGCATCTCATAAATTCGCTTATATTAGTATCACAACAATATCTTCCTGAATATTTTTTAATTGTGACAAATATTAACGTCAGAAATCACATTAAATAATAAAGATTTTACTTTATTATTAGAACTATTTTTATATAGTTTTTTTTTTTTTTAAATTTATGAGTCTGATAATTAAGTTTGTGAACTCATCCTAGAAAAAGTGCAATGTACCTCATTGCTGAATATCATTATGGTCATCTTTGAAGTAATTTTCTTGAGAAGCTTCAAAGCAATTGTAGTATTATTCTTGATATCATTAATGTTATCAAAATATCTTACTTTCAATATTTTCTTTTTATCTTTAGGTAAAAAAAAAATGTTCTTGGGACTAGATCAGGTGAGTAGGAGAGTGTTTCAATACAGTTTTTTTTCTTTACTGACTAAAATCTCCCTCAAGAAGAATGCCATGTTACTGGGTGCATTGTCTTGAACCAAGAACCATGAGTGGCTGGCAAAAAGTTAAGGTTGTTTTTATATTTTTTATGCAATCTTTCCACCTTTCCAAATAATAAACTTGATGAACTATTTGTCCAGTTTGTACAAATTCTCTCTGATATCAAAAAAGATTAGCAACATTATTTTTCTCTTGATTTGGACTGGCAAATTTTTTGATCATGGAGAATTGTTTGACTTTCATTGTGCACTTGAACACTTTGTTTTAGGATCATATTGGAATATTCATGTTTCATCACCAGTGATAACACTGTTTAAAAGGATTGTCTTGGCACACCTTTGCTTTTATTCATCAGTGAGCTTCTTTGGGGTCATTTTTGCATATATTATTTTCATGCCAAAATTTTCAATTAAGATTTGCCTACCTATTTCCTATCAATGTTTATTTGGTCTTCTATACTTCTCATTGTTAGTGACAATTTTGATGTACAATTTGATGAAGTTTTGCAATGTTTTCAACAGTTCTGTTTATTATTGGCCAACCTGACCTTTCTTCATCAATGGTGCTTTCTCTCTCCTCAGAAAAATACTTAATTCATTTCTACACTACTATTTTCTTAATAGCCTTATTCCTATAAACTTGGACTAACATATCCTTGATTTCACTTCCAATTTTGCCAAGTTTAGCAAAAAATTTAGTATCTGTTTATTGCTCCAATTCAAGATTTATGACAGTGCACAAAAACATACAACAATAATAAATGCCACTCAGAAAGATATTGTTATATCAAGGTTATGAAACCTTACTGAGCTGTTTGTACAATGTTCTTAATGTAAGCAAGTGATGATAAATTCATGAACTTAATTGTCCGTCCTCAAATATTTCACAATTATTTCAACAATAAAATATTTACTTTTGTGCAATTTTCATGCAATTATTTGTGTCTTTTTTTAAATAGTAGATATGTGTTTAAAAATAATATTTTTGTACAATATTTCTATCAAAGAAATGTTTTTTTTTCTTAACTTTTTCTATAAAAAAAATTTATAAATCGCAAGATTATCACATTTTGCATATAGTTATTCAAAATATGTCTAAACCCACAATGCCTAGGAAAAATCATATCACTTGTCCTTGATAGAGAATAATACAACCTGCTAAGATTTCACAAAACTTGCAATAAGCCTTTTCACTTGAAAGGTTGCATAATGTTCTAATTCATGCATTTTCATGCAATACCAGCTAAATTTATCACGTAGTTAAGGGATAAATAATTTCAGAATCTTATTTTTTTATTATCTTACAATTAATATCTTCCAATAGTTTATTATGAAAATTTTAATTATATATGTATATTTTAAATCATTAAAATATTTAAAAATATATATAAAATACTTATTTGGAATTGTATTTTAAATATTTGATATATATAAATTTAAAAATACTGTATAAATACTTTTTTTTAAAGCAATTTTTATAATGTAATGTATTATTGCAGTATAATTACTTTAAATGACTGTATTGTACAAAGGTATACCATTTTAAATTTTATTAGAATTTCAGATTCTTATGAAAAGATATCTTCTCTTCGTATGATTTAAAATTAAATTATTGTCACAATAATAATTTTATAAAATTACTAATAATAGTTTATACAGAACTCTAATGTTTTAAAATTTATAAAATATAATTATATATAAAAATTATTTTGATAAATCTTCATCAAATATATACTTTTTCATTTATCTAATTTTATCCATTATTGAAACAACTCTAATTAGGGCTGTTTTTAATGAACCATGAGAGCTATTTAGGATATGTATACACATATATATTTATAAGTAATAAATCCTAAAGAAGGAAAAAAAAAAAGTTTTATATGCACATAAGTTTATATAAAAATAATTTTAATGGATGATTTTATTGTCTATTCTCTGTTCAAGATATCAGAGTATAATTTGTAAAATAAAAAACTAAAACAGCTTTCTATTCTAGTGCTATCTAGTGTATGCTTGAATACTTACTTAGTGATTACCTAATGTTTTTAATTCATTTTAAATTTCCATCCCCAAACAAATAGTAATAACTGATTATTTATGCTTATGAAAGATGGCACTAAATTAAAAAGATGCTCTTATTTTAATAAGCTTTTATTTAACTTACGGTGAAGATGCAAATTATGTTGTATCAATACACACTTCAATTATTCACTATTCCTAAAAAATCGAAAAATATTAAAATTTGTAAATTTAATACATTTTACAATATGGCAACAATTATTTTTTCATCTCAGAGAGCTGACACAATCATATTTTTTTAAAAAAATAAAAATTCGTAAATAAATTTTACAATATAGTGGCAATCCATTTTCTCTTCTCTTGGAGTGCTATAGGCAATTATTTTATTAAAAAATTTTTCTTAGATTTATGTTGAAAGCACATATATTTTATTCTTCCTTCATTATCCTTTCCAAATCTGATGTACAATATTTTAAATAATATTTTCTAAGCATATTGTTAAAAGTTTTACAAAATTTAAAAACATATGTAAAGTTGATATAGATTTTAAAACATCAAAACAATTAGAGAGGGCATGGTCTGCTGAAAACCAGACTATTATTACATTTTGAAAGAGAAAAAAGTTACTGAATAAAAAAAGAATATAACCCAGAATGTATTTAATTGTGATGAAAATCGAACATTTCGCTATTCATTTTATTTAAAAAATAAAAATATAGTACAATAAGTTTTTTTTTTTTTTGGAGTAAATGAATCAACACATATTCAGTATGAAAATACAACCCCTCAATTTATTATTAATAACTACACTTTTTTTTAAAATTTTGTTTATATCATAATATTAATTTATATATACATATTGTAGGTATACAAACAAATGCAATTAGACAGGATTTGAATCCAAGCTTTCAAGCTCCCTTCAGTCATTCACCCTATCTTATACAACAGGTACACATGACCACATACATGTGTTATTACCAATATAAGTATTTCGTGCTGAACCAGCATTCATCAGTTGGTTCAGATCATCATAATGAATCTTCAAACTTTTGTGGACAAGCTTCAATCTTTCTCCATTCTCCAATTCTTTAACCATCCATATCATTGAAAATCTAATAAGGGCATATTCAAAGCCCTTATTCACCAATTTTATTGCCATATTCATGTTCATCGTAAGGCATTCTAATCCCTCATACAAGATGAATCTGTAATATTTAAATAAATTATAGTATACATATTTAAACTAGATGTAATTAGGGGGATTTGAACCCAGACTTTCAAGCTCCTGTCAATCAACTATTCCATCTTATACAACCTTCACACATAACCACATTCATATGAAAAAGATAAAGATCTATCTACAACATATATTTCATGCTGAAACAGCACTCATCAGTTGGTCCAGATCATCATTTCTCACACATATATATATAATGTGTTCAGTTTATATTAAGATAGCAAATCTTCAAACTTTAATGGACAGACTTCAATTTTTCTCCACCCTCCAACTCTTCAGTTATCCTTATCATTGAAAATCTGATGAGAGCATGCTTAAAGCTCTTGTTTTCCAATTTTGCTGTCATATTCGTGTTGACCATAGGTCATTCTGACTCTTCATATGTACGATCTTAAGACCATTTAAATACATAGAGAAGAAGTACAATATATTTGTAGCTCAATAAATAATAAGTATTCTATTGTATCAAAGTTTATCAATAAAATGTGAGCTATTACAGTGACATATGATATATGCAAGGAGTGCATGGAACAAAATATAGTGGATATTGTGACTCCACTGTAGTTGTTTTTTATCTGCCTGACTGAAGTAATCTTAAAATTCAATTATCATCCACTTCTTAATTTTTGATCTAGTTGAAAATTTGTATACATATATATTCAAAGTGTTAATACATTTTTTTAGAATTAACAAATAATTTTAGCAAAAAAAAAATGTGAAAAATTAAAATTCTTAATTTTATATGGAATTCAGTTATCTTTACAGTAATGTTATGTAAAAGTATTAAATTGTATCTAAATGTAATAAAAAAAATTTTTTCACAGAAGCAGTTTTATGCACAGAAATGCAATAACTCTCTATTTAATTTACTAGCATAGTATTTGTATGTGAATTTAATCAGAAGATAATTATATCCTACATACATGCGCTGTAATATTGTTTTAATATTTCAACAATGTTTTGTTGAGTAAGAAGGATATTCTCAAACCAAAGCACAAGATAGAAACTTTGAAAATACAAGAGTGGCAATCTTATCGTTGTACCTAAATTCACTTATATAGCAATCGGAAGTGTCTTGGAATGAGAGCTTGAAGAACTTCCTTTAATCACTTTACATTCATTAACTTTATTACATATATATAGGGTGTAATTCCCTTCTGATTAAAATTAAACACAAATATTGTGTTAGTAAATTAAATAGTTGCATAGATTCTAATATTTCATAATATTAACAAGCAGTAAATTGGAAGATTTCGCGATTATGAATGAATAAAGTTAGTGGATGTAAAATGATTAAAGGAAAAATTTCATGCTCTCATTCCAAGAAACTTTAGATTGGCCTAAATAAGTGAATTTAGATACAAAGGTAAGACAGCTGCTCTTATCTCTTCAAAGTAACTATCTTGTGCTTTCATTTGAGAATATCCTTCATACTCAACAAAACATTGCGGAGTATATATATCACAGTACATGTATATAGGGTGTAATTCCGTTCTGATTAAGATTAAATAATAAATGCAGTAAATATTAAAAAAATAAATTTTCTTCAGCTTTCAGTGTTCTTGAAATTATGCAACAAAAATAAATGTGTGGTGCTGGCTAATCTGAATATTTTTAAGTATGAGTTCCGCACACTTATATTTTGGTCACATAATATCAAAAATTTTAAATGAAGAAGTGAGACATGCAATTAAATTTATGAAGAAAGAAAAAGCTTCAGGTAATGATAGAATTATATAAATTAAAAGAAGCAGGTGAAGAAAAAGAACAAATTTTAGCAAAGTTATATAACAAATGTCTAAATGATAAAGATATACCAAATGATTGGAAGAATGCACTATTAATATTCATATTTATAAAAAAATGATAAAGATATTAGAAATTACAGCCTATCAGTCTTTTATTAGTTTTATATAAAAAATTTTACCAAGATATTCAACCAATTAAGAGAACAAGCTGGATTTAAAAGTGGTTTTAATACAGTAGATCATATCCAAGAATTGAAAGAAGTTATAGAAAGGACCGATGAATATGAGTTGCCATTATACTTTGGATTTGTAGATTATGAAAAGGCATTTGATTCTTTAAGTATTTCTTCAGTGATTAAATCATTGAATCATCAAGGTATAGTCCCAGGATATTGTCATACTCTGAAGAATATTTATAAAAATGCAACAGCAACAATTAAATTACATAATGATACTAGGAAAATTAACAATGAAAAGGGTGGAAGACAGAGTGACTCCATATCTCCAAAAAATGTTACAGCAGTGCTGTAAGAAGTATTTTGTGGATTAAAATAAGAAGCTAAAAGAGTAAAAGTAAATGGAGATTATTAAAGTCATTTAGATTTTGCAGATGATATAGTTGTTTTTGAAAATAATGCTTTAGAGCTTCAGAAATGTTGCAGAAGTTATCAGACAAAAGTAAGAAAGTAGGACTAAAGCTAAACGTTAAAAAGACTAAAGTAATGTTCAATGGATTTTTTCAAAAAATGAAAATAAAGATTGATTATGATGAGTTATAGGGAGTTATCAACTACAAATACCTTGATTAGATTATTACTATAGATGGAAACATAATGGATGAAATTAATTATAGAATTAATCTTGGTTGCGATGCTTTTAATAGAAATAACTTAATATTAAAAGGAAATATGCTTATGTGTTTGAAAAGGAAAGTTTTTAATAAATGTGTTTTACCAGTTCTGAGACTTGCATACTTAACAGAAGAGCAATACAGAGACTTTAGACCACTCAAGAAAGTATTGAGAGATGCAAGTTAGAAGTAAGGAGATCGAAAACGTATATGGGTAAGAAAATAAACAGATGTTACTGATATCATTGAAAGAATTAAAAGACTGAAGTGGAGTTGGGTTGAACATATTGTCAGAAGAGATGATAATAGATAGACAATTGAAATCTTAAACTGGATTCCAAGAGATTGTAAAAAGACCCAGAAAGAGACCACATGTGAGATGGATAGATGAAATAAAAAAGGCAGAAGTGATGTGGAGAAGAGAAGCTAGAGATCGGAGAAAATGGATTGAACTTGGAGACCTTCATTCTGTAATGGATTGATAATGATTGACAATGATGAATATCAAGAATTCTGGTAAAAGTTAAAGAAATTTTTTTTTTACTTTTTATTGCATTTTTTTATTTTTAATGCAATTATGTGAGTATAAACATTTATTTAAAGATTTACTTTTATATTTTTTATGTTGTGAGAACTGGCAAATTATGTAATTTTTATTATTAAAATAAAATAAAAATAATAATCAATAAGCAAAAGGCCAAATGATTTCCAGTATTTTTTTAAGCTGATGCCAATCATAAGTTTGAAACAAAAAAATATCTTCAAAATACAATAAATAGTTTTTTAGGGGAAAAATTATTTCATCAAAGTTTTCCTAATCCATTTTTGAATTTTATGTAACAGCCTATTTTACAGAACATAGACACATTCTTTTAAAATAAAAACTTAAAGAAATCATATACTTAATAAAATCTATTGTATATAAATACAATAAGGTGAATCTGACTTATCAAAATTTATCAACTTTTAATATTTGTAAAAAAAAAAAAAAAAGGAAGACTTTTAAATTTTCACAACTGGCCACTTGTGTTAGCATGAATTAGAATTAAAAGAAACAATATTTTTTTTTGTTTAATTTTGAATTCACACATTAAAAGAAAAAAACAAATACCCTAAAGTAAATAATTAAAGAGGATTTGAACTCAGACTATCAAGCTCCTTACAGTCATCCACTCTATTATCCAATATAATCGATATAATGTATATTATCTTAAAGGAAAAACAAAGTTAATAAATACTTATAAATGAATAAGCCTAAGTAATATATTATATTATTATTTAAACAGTTTTATTTCTAACAAAATTTTTTTTTTTCAATTGCTTCATAGTGAATAGGATGGGTGGAAAGGAAAGGACTTATCTCTAAATTACCTAACACTGTAAGTTTGCTACAAAATACTTTAATGTATATCAAAAGTTAGAATAATAATTACTTTAATATTTACTTTTCCAGCAAAATTTGAATGCTTTTAAAGACATGAGAGGGGAGAGTATATATATATATTGTTGAATTATTGCATAAGTGCAACAAAATTATTAATCTGATAATGATTTAGAAACCAATATTATTGATGATATTGCACCTGTAACTATAATTTAAAAGATTAATATATTTAAATTATATTAGTCTCTCTGTATCCATGGCAGATAATAGTGGATCATATTAAAACATTCTAACACACACCTACATACATACATATATGCATTTACATAATGTATAGGCACACCAAATTAGAAAATTTAACTATATAGAATTCCTTTTTTTTTTTAAAAAAATTAATGACTAAAATTTTTTTATTTGTTGTGTAATACTATGGAGGAGGGGATAAATGGATATAAAAGACATTGCTGTTATTTTGTTTCTTAAAACAACTAAACCTAGATCTTCAAAAATTTAGATTATCTTACTCTATATATGATTTAGGTATTGTGATATCCAAAATTTACACACTGTAATTATAATTTCATAAAATATACTTCCTATCTTAAAGTCAAGCTGATTTCATTATATAAGAATCCTTGACAATATATTCACATATTATATATAATATATCCAGGTGCACATAATCCTATAGACATTAATGTATGCACACAATATTTTTAATGAATAATTATTATTGTTATAATAAATTTACCTTTAGTAAGCAGTAATTCTGTAAATTCTTTAGATTTTGGAAATGTTGCATTTTCAGGCAGAGGAGGGCCAAAAGGAGGAACATCTTTGGATCGGCTAACAGCCACACTGAATAAACATAAACAATATATTAGAAAATTTTATTGGAAAAAAATATATATATAATATATTAAAACAAAGAAGATATACACCTGATTCTCACCACTACTGCATATTTTACAAAGCATATTTTAACTTCATTTGATAAAAGTAAGCTTAATCATTAAAATGTCTTTATAATTAATTTCATATTTAGATTAAAATTTAATTTTTTCTTCTCGGAAACAATAAATCTTAATTGACTACAGTGTTTGAAAATATATATATATAAAAGTTATTACTGTAGTGAATTCATGTTTTCAATGTACACATATAGCCAAAACGGCAGTTGACAACTTAATGCAGTTAATTGCAGTACCAGGCTGCCACTCAATGATGACAACCTACAACAGCAGAGTGGGATTCATTATATATAAAAAATAGAAAAACAATATTGTAAAGATTGGTGATATATCAGAGTGATAAGATCAGTTATTTGATTTAATGAAAGATATGAAATGCAAATAATTCAGATTTATGTCTGAACAACTTCTCATTGTTAAGATTTATATATATGTAGATTAGTGGTCTTCAACCACCGGGCTGCGGCCCGGCACTGGGCCGTAGAAGTTTTCTGCCGGGTCGCGCTAGACTGTCAAAAAAGTTAGTAATAACAAAATAATAAGATTTTAAACTTTTAATTAATATAAACAGTTTTTATTTATTTTTTCATCGCATTTTTACCCTGTTAAAAAATAAGAAACAGAACAAACATAAATTAATTTGTTTTTCTATTTATCACAGATGTTTATGGAGAGATGGAATTAAATTTATTATTTTTCTAAAAAAATTCAAAATTTTTTAAAAAAAAAGGTTTTTTATTATACAAACTCCAGTTGTCTTTTGATAGCCAATCACGATCGCTTGTTGGCATTGTTTATGTGTTAAAACAAGATCAAAACTTTTGACTTTTTCAAGTTTCATTTTCTTGTCTTTTTTTTTTGTTTAAAAATACGCCCACTTTTTTTTTGGCCTATAATGTGATATTTTTTGGTTTTATTTGTATACTGCTAATATACTAAAACTTTTATTTTTAAAACCAATTTCTGCTAACCTTTTCTTAAAAATAAAAATAAACAAAAAATAACTTTGCAATTTTTTTTTTTTTTTTTGGCTTTATTTCTATTATGCAATATCTATTTTACCATTTTTAAAAAAAAAAAATTTCTATTAATTAAATTTTTTGATCCTTTCAACACACCAGCACACAAAAAAAAATTACAATAACATCAAAACTTCAGACTTTTACACGTTTCGTTTTCAGATTTAAAATACGGCGAATTTTTTTTTGACTGTACAGTGATTAATTACGCGATTTCTATTTTGCCCTTACTACTATCAAAAGACAACCTCCATATATATATAACCATCTTGTATATTTAACATTAAATACAGATAATACATTTATCATAATCATTGCCATGTGATTACACTAGCTATGATATTTCCCAACATTCAGGTGAATAACATTTTATTCTTGAATGTTTTAACAATGAAATAATAAACATAGAAATGCAAACACATTAATGAGAATGATTGTTATTGTACTGTTTTCTGTGTTCAGCATGTAAAGGTAAGCAACAGTAGTGTGCTGTTTTGGTCAGTTATAACAATTATGCTTATCTAAGACTAAGCAGGTTACATCTTTAAGAAAATTTATCTGTAAACTTCTGGCGGTCCATGGAATCTTATCCTTATTTTTGCCTGGCCGCAGGTGTGAAAAGGTTGAAGACCACTGATGCAGATAATGCTTTAAATCACATCAAACAACATTAGAATATATTTTTCAAAATAGTTGTCTGACAGTTCAACATTAAAAACAATTTTAGCAAAAAATTAAAAACATCATCCTCTATGATTAAATATATTCCATAATATTAAATAAAATAATACTTATAAATATTTCTAAGAGCAGAATCAACAATATAGTGATATTACTATTAGCAATTTAAGTTTTGCTATCCTCTGAGTTTGGTGATCAAATGTATAAAAAAGTCTTTGTAAAGGCAATTAAAACTTAGGACAACTGAGAATTTTTGTTTCATCATATGACGTATCAGAATATCTACAATCATTCCTTTTATTCATTGAATGATCTAAGATAATATCAATTGAATTGCATAAATACATCTTTGATTTATTATTGGTGTCTCTATGCAATTATTACAGCTTTATATATATATATATATTGTGAAGGTAGCTCAAGATCGCATCCATGAATAACCTTAACCACCTGAAATATTGGATTGTTTTTTCTTTAATTAGCATGTAAAGATCAAATAAATTATAAGATTTGCTAGAACACTTTTAAAACAATATAAATGTTTTTTTATAGTTTTAATAGTGTAGTAATTGTATATTAAATACTGGGAATGATGGGTAATTTACAGTAAAAACACACATATATATTAGTAATAAAATTTTATTGTTTAAGAAAATATAAACCTTGATAAAAAAAATTGTACATATTTATATATGTTGACCATTGTGTTGACTTAAATGAAGAGAAGTCATAGCAATAATAAATAAATCAAGTATGATAATAACTAACTAAATATGGGAGAGAAGTAATAATAATATTGCAAATTTATTATATGATTTGTTTTATTTTTTAAAATGAATAAATATAAAAGTATTTTAAAAATACAACAATAGGAATGCTAGATTTAAACAATGGGAATAACACAGGTATAAAATGAAAACAATTAAAAATCTTTTTTTTTTCTTATTCTGTGTTTTGACATGAAAAGCCAAGTTTTATTAAAACTATTATTTAATAATATTTTTCTGCAAAATGGACAATTTTTAAAGCAGCGTCTCAACATATATTAATGTTTTTTTTTTATTTTTTATTTGCCATTCGAAAAAAAGAGTAAAGGAAATGAATGGAACATTCTTATTCTAATTGAATAATCAGATATGTTAAAATAATTTATCAATTTAAAATTTTAAAAAAATATTATGATTTTTTTTAAAAGAAACTAAAAAAGAAATCAGAACGGTTTATTTAATTTAAAGTTTATAAGTTTTAGCCAATATTACAAACAGTAAAGAGCTGTACTCTATCTATAAATATATTTTTATTAAATGCAAACCGTCAATATATATTTATATAAACCTGTGTATATAGTTAAAATATGAGATACGTTGGCTAGAACAATTGATTGTCTTCAGGTGGAGCATTTTTATCCACTATGGCAATGTGAAAATTAATATTTAACTGTCTACAATTTAAGTGCCTGATAAGCTGGATCCACACAACACAAGATGGAAATCTACGGAGAATTAGCACAAAACTACCTACTGCCAACTTAAATAAATTCAGGATGTGCTATATAACATCAATCAGGAGTTTTTCAACATCTATAATAAAAAATGCATAAATCATAAGAACTGTTTGTGTAAAGAGGACTCTGAAAAATAGTGATGCCTGATTATATCGATTCATAAAATATTGTAAAATTATGTTTCATTTTCTTTTGTATAGATTTGTATTTTTATTTTATTATCTTGATCTTATATTTGGGAAATACTACTTATAGTTCAACATGGAACAGTCCAATATAAGAAAATATCAAGAGAGTAGGAGGAGGGGGAAGGTTGAAAAGTTTTTTTTTTTAATAAAATCTAGGTTACTTTCTGCCAAAATACTTGATTTTCAGCTATGAACATGAAATTAAGTGCTCTAACAGAATACTTAAATGGTAAGAGTTTTTCTTTTTTTTTTAAAGTCACTGAAATAATCAATGTCACAACATGACAGGACTTATTTGTAGTTTATAGTATATGTTTTTACTAACAGTAGTCTTAAGATCTTTATAATGAATGAATGATTAATGTTTTTAAATTAATATTCTTTATAATTTTCTGTTCTATCATATCATGTGTTGTTTTATTATTACACTTTTCCACACTTAAAATTGCATACAACATCTGAAGTTGCATTTAAATTTTCATTGAGTTAGCGATCTCACTTTTAATTAATATTTTTTATTATTATTTTGGATATATAGATGTCTATATTATGGGTGTCTATCATGGGAAATAAGGATGAATAGTTTTAAATTGTTTAAGTAACAAAGTGGTAAATACTCATCATAGACATAAAAGCTGTAAGAACAGGGATATATCCAAATAATTTATGTGCATTTGTAAATATTTTTCTTTTTTGAAATTTTTCTTTTCTACATTAATTGAGAATTTATTTTGTTTGAATATATTTTATTTTATTTTTTGTAAATAAATATTATGAAGTTTTGTTATTTGACAAGATCTCTGTAGTTTTGTTAATCCAGCATTTACATTCAACCCAACATTTACATTCCATCCTATAACCAATATTTTACACATACACACACACACATTATTGTTTGATAAGCATGTGAGAAAATGTTAAATAAAGGTTATTTCTTTCTAATAGAAATGATGAATTATTTTAGTTGTTTGATTAATGGTTAGCATAGATACATCTCTATTAAGAAAGTCGAACGCGAATTCTTCCTGAGTTCGCATATCTGAGGCAACGGTTATGAAAAAGTGGTGAGATGTTAGATGAACTAAATTTAGGTTACATGTAGATTTGATAGATAATGTTTAGGCTAGTCTATTAAAGATAGATGTAATCATGAGTCAAGTACTTCATCGTGTTATCTCTAGCATCCTACATGAAGACCCTAGGTCCGACAGTAGTTAGATGCGATCTTGCTCTCTTTCCCATATATACGTGGATGGACCAGACTGTTGCATTTGGCACTATCAACTTTGGGATATGAAAGATAGGTGCACCAGCACTTTTAGATTTGATGTAAGTTGATTATATGTGGTAGTCGGACCAGCTTATTGTTGAAGTTGATAGAGGTAGCCAAATGTATTTGTGGACCGGGACGTCTGGGTATATAATAGCCACCCAACCATTACAATATATATATATATGACTGTTCTTACATGCTGGTACATAGAGGCTGTAATTTGAAGCTTGCATGCTGCTATGTCATTTCCTTCTCATAAGATAATTTCTTGAAAAGAATATATGTATAATAATGTAAAAGCTTGGATTTATAATTTAATTTGCAATAAAAATCAAAAGTTCTTATTAATTTATATTATTCTACTATTTGATTAGATAAATCTACACTTTGATTGAAAACATTTATTAAACATGCACACATACACACTATATATAGAATAACTAATGTTATAAAAATATAATATTCACTCTGTATAAACAAAAAAATAGACTGACCTATATCTAACATTCTCAGTGTTAGGATTATGAACCCTGACAACAATAAAAACATGTTGAAAATGAGAACGAACAGTCTTTGGTGTGAAGGGCAATGCCCCTGGTTCTTGGAACACAACAGTAACTATATCATTACCAATATGACGCTTCCTTAGTAACTGCAAAAATAAATAAATAGATAAATTTTTAAAAATCTGATATTTTTTTAATATATCATGATTATAGCTGAACACAATAATAGTTTGTAGATTCTTAGGTAAATAAAATTTTTTATAAAAACTATTAAGAAATTGTATTAATACAATCATTTAAAAATACAATTATGTGGGTAAATATATTTATATAATATTAATGGTTATTTTTAATATAAAAAATTAGTATATTTGAAAATGGAATATGTAAATAGATTTTCCAAAATATATAAGGAGAAAATTATTATAATAATCTTAAAATGTGACAAAATATTTTTATTTCTTGAAAATATACATGTTCATTATCTAATGTAATATAAAAACAAACTAAATATTAAATACTATTAACAATATATATAAAATATATATCTAATATTACTAACTAATAATTAAATCGACTTAAAATGATCAAATAAGAAAAGTGCAGAATTTAAAATTATAAAATGTAAATACTATATAAAATGTTGCTCAACATTTTCAGGTCTTTTTTTCATCACATTATTTTTGTCCAATTCCATAAGTGTTTACTAACATAAGATTAGACTCCTTTTAAAATAAATTAAGCATATATTCAGCCCATTGATGCTAAAGTTCTCATTGCATTCAGAAACATCAAGTGATGTACATATCTTATACCAAGGGAGAGGAATCATTTTTTTGCCAAGGGCCATTTGCATATTTGTAATATCGTTGGTGGATCATACAAAATTATTAATTTAAAAATTAGCCTGCTATATTTGATCAAATATTTGATTGATTTACCCCTAAACATTAGAAATGGGCAACCTTTTCAACTGGAAAGCTAATTTCAACTCTTTCTTTTTAAATAAGGGCCCTAATTTTTTTGTGAATTAAAAATAAAGCAACATCATTATTATTAATGACTGTTCCACATTTAATAACAATTTTCTAATTTGCTTTGTAACTATTCTTCATGATATATTTACATTCCCAAATTTCTTTTCATGTTCTGGATAGCTTAATTCTATAGCAATTAAGATGCAGTCTTTTATAAATTCCCTTTCAGAAAATGGTTTCGAATTTTCTCATTTTTTATTTTAAATAATTTACTTTCACAGAATCTTCTGAATTGTTTGTTATTATAAAACATGACAGCCACTTGATGAAACTCTTTTCAAGTTTTGTATTTAATATTTTTTTCTTCTCCAAATATTTTTGTTATAATCAGAATGTTTTGATAAATAGTTCCCTTAATATTGTATTCTTTATTAATTGAAATACTTTACAGTTGTATCAGGTATATTGATTTGCAAAATATATATATATGTTGGTTCATTTTTTTGAAACATGGCAATTTTCTGTATCAATTTTTCTTATCTTACTCACTGAAAAAAAAAATTAAATGCAAATAATATAAAACGCTAATTTTATTTTTGCTAGTATATGTTCGTCTGTGAAAATAATTACAAAAACAACTAAAATGCTCTTAACATTATAAAATAAATATGTAGTCAACCAGACCAAACAATATAGATAATTTGTTGAATATCAAATCTGATAGAATAAACTAGAAATTATTATAATGGTTATAGAGAGATGTAATTGAGAAAATAAATATTTTATTTCATTTAACTCTTAATTCAACATTTGCTTTACGTGAGTGTTAAAATAGATATTTTATACAAAGCAATTTTATATATGTTTTTGGAAATATCCAGGTGCCAGATTGAGAGCTTTCAAGGGCCAAAGTTGGTCCATATTTATTCATTTGCTTTTCTTTTTTCTTTCAATCATTCATTCTTTGTTTCTAATTACAGTAAAATCTCATATTTTTTCAAGTTTTTCCTTCCCTCTCCGTGAGACCATCCTGGAATTCCTAAGGAGGATTCATGGATTACAAAGTAAAAACTACTGCTGCATAATATTTTTGCTCCATCTTCTAATAATTTCTAAATAAAAATAAGACAGATATTTTATGATAATAAACATTAAAACATTATTTATTTGTTTCAAATGAGTTTATATAATATATATTTTGTGGATATAAAATATTGTATTATATATTTTTCATAGTCAATTATACATGTGAATATTAGTTTTAAATTTAATCCAATTAATAATAAAAAAGAAAACCATCAAAGAGTCAAAAAATATTTATCATGCTTTGTTTGTGTCTACTGATGCTTTCTTGATATATTTGATGGGTTTTGATAAGAGAGGGATATGTTCAGTCACTTGATATATTATTTTAAAACCAAAACTCTAAAATAAAATGATGATTAGTGACAGCTCTATTCACATAAATTAATGGGAATATTACAATTTGTCAATATGTATGCTTTTTAAAAAATTAAAATTTTAAATATTCACAAATTACCCTATATAAATAACATGGTCATGATAAATATATCTATTTTAAAACTTTTGATAGCATATATGTATATAACTCATATTCAAAAATTAATATTATATTATATAGCCATCATTCATTAAAAAATAATGCAACTCTAAAAAATAAGAGAACAAAACTGAAAGCAAAAATGTTTTGTGATGTCTATATACAAAAATTAATTACTTCCACATATGTTGATCCTTTATTGAGCTATCAATATCTTATAACAATTCTTTTAAATTTTTCTGTAATAAATCTTTCCTTTTAAAAAACAACATTTTAGCTAATCATTATTTTCCATGTTGTATTCTATTGTCACATATATCCCAATGAAAGGAACCAATATTTTATCTCTTTGGAGTATGTTTAACATAATCTGTATGTCATAAATGGGATCTGCTTTTCTCACAAAAATTATGTTACTATTAAAAACTTTTTTAGAAAGTCAATTATTTTTCTTTCATATTTTTGTGTAATCCAACAATACATTACAAAATAAGATTCAATATCATTGAACTAAAAATCCTATCAATTAATCTGATATATATATAACATCTTAGATTTTTATGGATTATTTTAAATAATATTTTTCTACTATCTTTATGATACACCAATAAAGGGCATAAACAATCTCTTCCAAATAACATAAGAATAGTCCTGTATTTCAACTATTTTAGATGAAGTAGTTAAATCACATAACATCCATTTTTCTAACAAAAAAAACTTACTAAAATATTTGAATTAAACTATATTTTCAAGATAATAACAGCTAAATTAAAACTAAAAGATTTATTCTCCATTATTGGTGGACAAAGCACCTCTCATCGTTTGAAGATCAATTACTAAATCAAAGTTTTCATAGGTTGCATTCAAAACATTAAGAACATTCTGTAGGTTGCTCTTTGAATTATAAAAAATAACACAATTGATCGTCAGCATACTATAAATTTAGTAGCTAGAAAGAAAATTTCTTATAAATCACTTCATATTAAAAACCATCAAGTATATCATATATGAATGCCTATTTCACGAAGTTGTCTGTAAACTATTCCAAAGACCAATGTAATAAAAATGGGTAACAAAGTTATCTCTATTAGTAAAATTTCTTTAGTAAAAATTATACTTCTTTTCATGAGTTTATGTAGTTGTGTAACTTTCTTGGATATCTATCTATTTTCACCATTACTACAAGCTTTTCAATTAATATCTTGAGTAAATTTGATAAAAACAAATACAAATCACACTGTTACAATACCTTTCTTATATGTGCCCGACAATATTTCTAGTGCTTTTTGATAGCTACCGAGTCTAGTAACCATTCATTTATAACTAACACACATTTTTCAATAAAATCCTTCAAAAAAACTTTTACTTTAATGATTACCGATTATATTCCACAATAATTACTTCAGTCTTCTCTATTCCCAATACTTTTATATACTGAAACAATAAAAGCATCCTTAAGATCAGTAGACATATTTTCATATGTCCATACATTCCTAAAAAATTTCAAATAGTTTTGAAAATAATATGCCTTCATCATATTTTGAAATTTTTCCAGGAATCGCATCAGTAGCAACTTTCTATTTTTTTAAATTAAAAAAAAAATAACTTTTTATCTGTGTCCAAATCAAAATGAATCAGTATGATATATATATTATTAAAAGCAGTGAATATGATACTATTCAAATATATATCTTACATTCAATGTGTTTAAAAAAAAAAACAACTCTTTACTCTACTTCCAGTTTTAATCTAACAATTATTTTTAAGTCATTTTCCAAATGTCAAATTTCTTATTAATATATTTTAGAATCATATCTATTTTAAATACAATTATCATTGTAACATACTAATCTATTACTTGATTAACAATCTGCACCTATAAATGCTTGTATAATATGGACTTCTTAGATTTCCATTCCTAACTATAATATAATCCTAAAAATGTTATTTTTTAAAGCATGGATGCATCCAAGATTCTTTATAGCAATTTCTTTTAATCAGTCCATGACAGTGGAAAAAATTAAAAACAATAAATCATTTGAGTTCATAGAACCAATATCATAATTTCTAATAAATTAGGCCATTACTGACAATACCTAACAATATATGCATTAAAATTTTCAATAATAAAAATTTGAACTTTTGTTGGTATTGATGCAATAAATTTATTTATCAAGAATTGAAAAATAAATTTTTTCTATGAATTTTCACAATCTAATTTCATAGCATAAATAGAAAGATAACTTTCATCAATATATCTAAAAATTCTAAAAACAGAAAATATCAAGTCAAAACTCATAGTGAATCCAACAGTAAGCATTCTTCAAAAAAAAAAAATAATTAGGTATCTATTTATTCAATTAAGATGAAATTACTATAAACAACTGCATTAATTTTATTCCATGATAATTTTTACCTACAAACACTCTCATATGTATATATCTTGAACAGTCTACATAAAACTAAGTTCTAATAGTTTGTGTATTATATTTAGAAAAAAAAAATTGATATATTTACTTATTCTCACTTTACTCATTTTATGTTTTTCCACCTCTTAAATGAGCAATCCACTAAGTATGCCAACTTTGCAAGAAGTGTGATACAGAGCAATTTTAGTCCATTTTTTCTATGTTCTTCCAGATTAGTAAAAATTCAGTTTTCTTAAATATTTATGTTTAATAATGCATACACAAGTAGCAATTTCAGATACATATGTATTGAAATCTAAATGTATAATCTATAATGTATAGTCTATAAATAATTTAAATTATCAATCAGTCTTGACATAAACTATAATAAATAAGCAATAAATACAATTTAATTAATTTATATATAATCATATGGCCAACATCTTTAGTTATGAGAATTGGTGTAATTTAATTTTATGTGTGTAGGCTGAATGAGCAATGACCAAGAATAGTGATACTAACTATGTAATACAAATTAATTGTAATAAATTTTAGATAATGCATTATAAACTACTGTTCCTGTAGCATTAGGTATATATATTTTCAATGATTTATTTTAAATGTTTAGCATTAAATGCAGATAAAAATATGTTCCAAGAAATATCAGTGATTAGCCACTATCATGTGGGGAAAAATACTATTCCGCAAAGGTGATATAAACTTATCGAATACACACATAAGGCAAATGTATGTGTCTGTAACTTTAAAACAAATGGTAAAAATATGATACATGAATTCTATATTATTATTAAGTCATATTTTAAATATATTATAATAATTATCAATTCACACATATAAAATAATATCCATTTTAAGTGTTTTAAAACCAATTTTATAATCTTAAAAGTGAACATTAATTTTTTCACAAAAAAATTTCTACCTAAATTATTTTCTCACTTTTTTGTTTCCTTTCTTTTCAATATTAAAGATACTATTTATAACAATCAAAATATTTTTGACTATCTAAATCAAACAAAATGCTTCTGCATTTATAATGGTATAATATGTAATTCTAAGTTTTTGGAAATTTCATTATTTTTTTTGTATTTAATACACTTAAAGAAAAAGAGCATATGCAGCAAATGGTATTAGTAAAAATAATGTATAGCTTAGTATAAAGATTTTTTCATTTAGAAAGAAAAGCACTAATGAGACAAAATTAACTAGGTACAGAGCAGCATGCAAATAATTTCCAAAACAATTTATTAAATAGACAAAAAGAAGATAATCCTACCTTACAGAAACTTGCCTAAACATTATCATGGGCAAAACAGTAGGGCATATAACATTGCATGAAGTGATAAAAACCTCTAAGAATAATCCTGAGACAAATAAACTCATGTTTATTTTATCCCATATTTAAGATCCAATATATGTATGATGGCTTAGCAAATCCAGAGATTGAGCTAATTGTTGAACAAAGTTATCATTAAGAAAGAATTTCTATTTATTAAGTTGTTAAAATATTTATAGTGTATATAAAAAGTGATCAGTTACTTGTATCTTGTAAGACTTAGCTAGGTTAATGATGCAATAGATTAAATTTATTGAACAAATTTATGTATTGTAGAGAAGTAATGAATCAACTCTGAAGTCAAACTATTACTGTTTCTCTGAAAATAAAATCCTATCTTATATTAATTTTTGCTCCAAAAGGCATTGTAGGGCTTGTTTACAGGGAATGTCTAATTTTTGCTTGTAAAAAAACCCTACATTTCAAGTATAAAAATGTACATTTATTTAAATACTTTTTCTCTTTATGGAAAGTTGTAAAATTCTTACTCCAAGAATCACCCACAATTCCTTTTTTTTTGTACTCGCCAGAAAGCTCTTTCTTTTTGCACTCATCTTATCTGGCAATCAGAATATTATTCCAATTAAATTTATCATTAAATCAAGGGTTAATTGAAGACTTGTGAGATAGGGAGTAATAGCAAAAATGATTACTGTTAAGAAGAGTTTGTCTACACAAAAGCAATAATAAAAAATGCATAAAAATTTAGAAAATGTTTATTTATTTCATGTTAAGTATGTCCATTAAGAAGATTTATATATGACACAATCATGTCCATTTGTAATCAAGTATGCAAATTGTAATTACTTTCCAAATTACTTGCAATAGCCCTGCTTGAGCTTTTTTTTTTTTTAATTTTTCTTTTAAAAAAAAAAAAAATCTGATTTAACATAAGCTAAACTTGATTTTTAAAATCATTTCTGTTATTTTAATAAAGTCTTTCAGAAAAAAAAAATGTTTAAGATATTTAACTATTTTTCTTTTATCTTGAATATTTAAAAGCTACCATACTGAATCTAAAACCAAATATAAGTATTAAATATAAATAAAATAAGTACCTAAAAATACATAAATATAATTATAAATTGTCTAATATGCTGATTTGTGGTAAATAGATTGTTTCTCTATATAGGTAGAATTACATTTGTTGAAAATAGTCGAAGAAAAGGTCCATATTATACAAGCATTTATAGGTACAGATTGTTAATCAAGTAATAGATTAGTATGTTACAATGATAATCGCATTTAAAATAGATCTGATTCTAAAATGTATTAATAAGAAATTTGACATTTGGAAATATAAAAGTAACATATAATTAATATTACCATTTATTTAAAGCATTACAAAAATAACATTTTTTGTTTATACATTCATTACTTTATAATTCAATATGTCCATCATATGTTTCCACAGGCAAACAAAAACCGTCTATTGGTCTGCCGATCTTAGGGCTTACATTTGGAGTAGGACTTATATTATAAGCATCCTCAAAAATCATGTTAGGACTTATTTTTTGATTAGGTCTTGCTTTCAGGGAAACACAATAATAGATATGAAATTGATTAATGCTAGTTTTATTTCTGTTACCACACTTCTCTAAATACCCTATGAATTTAGTAATGCTTTATGGTAAATAAAAATATAAAAGCTGATGGACACCAATGCCTATCTCTCCACTTATTGGATTAATGTCCAACCCATAATAAAAGTGCTCATTATCATCACTGTTATCAGTTAGCTAAATTTGGTCTAGAATACTTTTGAATAATATTTGAATAACTCTGGCTGAAGTGAAGATTTAATCTTATTTAAAAGACAATTAGAAATTATGAAACTATATTATCACCCTAAACGGACTTTTAATATTTGTCAAAACGAAGTAAATGACAATTATTTTGTTTTGGCAAATCTTATATTTAAAGTCTGATTTGTAAATAATGCTTGTTATCCAGATATTATTTTAAAGAAACTATTAGTTTAAAAAAAACGAAGAAAGAAATGAATTTGTAATAACTCCTTTTTACTTGTTAAAATTAGTTTTTAAAAAAAAATAAATTATAAATCACATATGTATGCTAAGCTTATAAATTTAATATAAGTTATTAATAAGAAAAAAAGGTAAAAAAAAAAAATTATAATCATGTAAATGCAATGCACACATGCAAATTGCTTAAGTTTCAAATATCTGTAGTTAATGATGTAATTATTTCCATTAGTCTCATTCATTCATAGTTAAACTTATATTTGATTACTAAAAATTGAATTTTATGTAGCTGGATTTATATATGCATAGTTATTTGTTCAATGTTTAATAGTTTACATATGTTCGCATCCATATGGGATAATACATCCTTATGAGTTTAATAAGTTAAGGATCGATCTCAGAACAAGTCACTTCTGTATAAATTATAGTTGTATTAAATTAGGTTTAGGACCAAAAGACCATACTTTATAATTATGATATTGAAGATTTATTCAATTAGGGTTAGGAGCAGTTATGGTTAAGGATTAGGATCTTAAAAAGACCAGTCTCTACGATTATTCTGATAGTGTTAATATCTATTCCATATAGAGCATATATATGTGTTAAGTACTAGGAGACATGCAATGCAAAGATATGTTACATTTATGAATTCACATATACGTAGTATTATATTTAAATTTATTGAAGTAATGATTAAAGTATGGTGAATTTGTTACATTATCTATGAATATATTGATACTATAATGTATAAAAATTAAAGAACTTTGTTAAAGAAATAAATTTCACATCAATTAATGATTATACTTTGAAAATAAAAATTACTGTTACGTGATTTGCTAATTTTATTAAAGAAAATAAATTGTATATCAATTAACAAATACACTTGTAAATAAATTATTATTACACAAATTTGTTACTTTATTTGTATAAAATATTGTGTGGTCTATTGTCATTCATTGGGAGTATCTTATGTTCTTCACGGTTTAGCCTGGCATTACAAATGGAGCTGCGTAATGATGATTATTATATTGAATAAAATATTGTTTTAAATATAGATATTTTATTTCCTGACGCTTAAACCAGGTGACACCTGTGTAATTTATGTAAATCATCACATCAATGAACTAAGCTAAGTCTGACCATTTCAGTATATATTTATGTAAGTATGTGATTATGAAAATATTTTCTATTATTGTTTAAAGGGAGTAGAGATTGTCATTCCAATTATTATTAAAACAAACGAATGTTTAGAATGACCATGTCATAAGGACCTAAACAACAACTGGAACACCCCTGTTTTATGAATAATTTGTAAATAATAATAAAAATTATAAATGGATTTTTTTTTTAAAAAAAAAAAATCATAAAATGGGGAGGGGTGTGTGTGATAGTCCAGTAAGAAATTATTTTTGGAATTCTCAAGTATTTCAAAGTAACTTAGACATTTATGAAAACAATTTTTTTGTAACAACAGGTCTAATATGACAAACTTTTTGTTGACAAAAATATACAATATAACTTTTAATATAAATATTCCACTGATAAACTTTACAATTACAATAAATGATATATTGACCTAATTTATTCAAATCTTACTTGTTATCATACTTTCTTCAACTTACCTGTTGTCTATTGTTTGGTGTATATGGAAGCATTGTAGAAACATGAAACATAACTTCATAACCTTGGCAAGTAGCATATAAAGAATACGTACCAGTAGAGTCAGCTGTAAAATAAAAATAAAATCTTTATATATGCATAAATGGAAGACATTATCAATATGAATAATAAATTTAAATGATTGGATAAATGATCTCCAAAACAGATATTTAACCTTTTGCATCATAAATAATTCTCACAGAAAATAAAATATTTTTAATTCTAAATTAGTTATTCTGCACACTAATTGTTTTCAAATTATGAATCTCTCCGAGGAACCTCATCAAAATAATAAATGAAGTAAAAAAAAAAAAAACAAATGCTTCATTTAAATCATATATGATGCAGAATAACAAGTTGTTATACTAAATTAAATATGAGCTTATTGTATTATCTGTATCTTTATTACTACTACTAAAAAATATGAGCTTATTGTATTATCTGCATCTTTATTGCTACTACTAAATAATTTCTCCCATTTTATATGACATGGAATAAAAATGAAGTACATTTTAAAATGAATTTATAAACAGTTTGTCTTTGAATATAACCAATTTAGTACTAATAAATTTTTAATAAATGTCTTATTATAAAAAAAAGTAATAAGTACATGTATAAACAATGTATATACATGTTTATTACAAGTTTTACTTAACAATAATTGCCTGATAAAAAGAAAAATTTTAAATATGTGTTTATATATTATAATAGTATGGAACAGAACAATATGACATTGTTCGATATTACAATAACATAGAAAGAACTGTACTTTGGGATTAGCACTGCTTTCTGCCATATTGATTCTAACACTTTTACGCTTTTTTTTTTTTTGTTTAAAGATTAGAAAACATTATATTTAAAAAAATTGGTTTTTGAATTCAAGTTCATCTAAAAAAAATGATTACGAAGACACAATTTATATTTAAAATATGAGTTTTTGAACTGAATTTAATTTTAAATAAATTATTACCAATATGATAGAATTCGAAGATTTTTTTGAATAAAATTAGGAACAAAAGCAATTTTTGACATTCAGTTTTACTTAATTCTAAATCTTTTATTTATATTGTATTCAGATTTTTTTTTTAAAAAAATTAATTTGAACTTAAAATCCCATTTTTAAAGTATAAAATTTTCTAATTCTAAACCAGTATTTCCAAATATATTTACAAAGTTAGAATCAATATGATGGAAAGCAGTGCTAATCCCAAAGTACCAAAATAACTAATTAAAAGATAAAACAAACTTAAAGATTAAGTAACAATAATTGACTTTGTTTTATATTATTTGCTATACACTTTTGTCACTATGAATTATAAATGATTAAAGTTAATATTTCTTTTATATAATATGATAATTGTATTTATAAAATAATGTAAGTTTATGTATAAATTTCCATGTCATAAAAAAAAGTAATACAAAATTTTACTTTTTATTGTAACTAAAAATAATCATTTAATTACTGTGCATTCTTTCAAGATAAGGGGAAAACAAACTTCCTTTATAAAAAAAAACTGATGAAGAATTATTTGAAAATATTATATTTATGTTTGAATGTTTTCTTTTTTTTGATTTAATTTTTATTGTTTTGTAATTTACTTATATTTAATGAGAAAGAATTTATTAATTTTAAAAAGAAAAAAAACCAATTTTTTTGATTGATTAAATTAAAATTGTGATTTGAGAGGATGGTCTATTGTTAAGGAGGCATATAAATAGGCATTGTACAAGTCACACTCTACCTTTGTTCTTACTCAAGCCATTCTCTGGTGTTCCTGCTACTTTTCCTGTTGCAGAAATCAGCCTAACTACAGTCAAAGAACTGTTCTTTGCAATGTAATTGAAGGCAATACATATGTAGCCAATACTAATAATCAAACTGTTAATTGCTAGCATTCTACGATAAATTCATTAAAAAAAGAAATTAAAAAGACTGCAGTGTTAAAACTCCAGTATGTGCCAATTTGGCCTCCGAATCATGTAGCCCTCCAATAGAAAAGTTATGTTGGCTACCTGAAGTGAAGAGATAAATAGCCTTCCTATGGAATATCAACTGTTGTCTGCCTGGAGTGTGAAAAGAGATGGTTAACATATAATACCTATTCTATTATACGAGTCATAACAATTACCTCCACCTACCATAAAGACTTAAGAAATGGAATATTTGCTAATAATTATGCATATATAATTTATAATAGTCAAATTCTCCTAAACATGATACTATGCTTAAAGACAGGTCTAATTAACTAATAATTTTAGAAAAGATAAAATTTTATTTATTATTTTTGTTACTAGAAAATGTCATTATTATTTTTATTAATTAAATCTAAATGTAATTTGTCTTTGTATTTATTTTCTAATATCAATTTCCTTTTTTTATCTGTTGTTTAAATATATATGTCATAATGCATTTAATTAAATAATTTTTATTTGTTTATTGTTAAAATCTGTCTTGCTTGTGGTTAATTTCATCTCTTTCCATGCAAATAAGTTTAAACTTTATAATTATCCTTTTTAATAACTGAAACACAAAGGCTTATTATATACCTATATCTATATATGTTAATATATAGGGTATATGAGCACAGACTTTCTTTAGACAGATAATATCATATCCTAAATAAATATGGTATTTAGGTGTAATTCATAATCCTATAAAGATACCATTTGACTGAAGAATTATATTAGTTGTGGATTGATTAAAGGATATAATCATCATCAGTGATCTGCATGAATTTAAATAGCCATGTCTCGGCATATTTAAAATTATATTATTGAAAATTATAGATAAGATTTCTTGTAGGATTTCAGACTTGAGAAGTTTTGATAACTAGATTGCTATAGTGGTATCATGAGCCAGATTACATAATGATGAGGTATTAGGTTGTTCCATAAAAATATATTCAAAGAAATAGTTATGAATAAATAAAATATAAATAATTAAATGGGCAACTGGACACAGCTAATTTATGTGTAAATGATCCCCTTCCTATATCTTTTAGTATATTGAGTTCCATTACTGAATGAGTGTAAATGCTCCTAATCATCCGTGGGTGGTTGTGTTCTGTTACAACATATTTATTAAAAACTTTATTGTTTATAAAAATTTGCAGTGCAAAAACTTCAAACAATAAAATATTTGTTTTTATTATAAATTCTCACAAAGTATTTACAAGTAGACGTGATTTAATTAAATAAGATTATATCTGAATCTTTATAATACTGAAAATCAATTTCATATTGTAAAAGATCATTTTAAAAATGTATGTACATATTTCCCCATCCAATGCTAAATACCAATGTTTTGTAATTTATCTGAAAAATGTGAGATACTAGTCTTTTTAGCCATTGTCAGTTTATGATTCAATAATACAATAATTACACCTGGGTTTCATTTTATATGGTAGATAGGTTCAACAGAAAACCCGCATTAAAAAAATTGCACAAAAATAGACTTAACTTACCTTGAAAAATGTGGAATAGGTTCCAAAATTTTCAAAAATCGCACAAAAGCAAAGCAACAATATAAAATTACTTAAAAATTTGCATAAAAAAAAAAATAAGGAAATAAAGTATGACTAATAAAAAATTTCAAATATTTGAAGAAAAAAAGATATAAAACAAACTATTTTTACTTTTTTTATTAACTATTTAATTTTATTCAAAACAATATGTTTTATGTGTAATTTATTTTACAATTTTTCATACATACTTCAATCATTATCACTATTTGACAATATGCAGTTCATTTGTGAACTGGTAAGACATCAGATTCGTCACAAGAGGAAATACAATTAGCGTCAACTTCACTCTCATACTGTGTTAATAGTTTCCTGTCGACAATGTAATTGGTAATTAAGCTTTGAGATGATGATTTTACTAATTGTTTATGAAGCTCACAATATCCAGAGTGCTACATTTAGCTGTTAGAGAATGCACTTCCGTGAGTGCAACTATATATATAACATGCTTCCAAGTGTGTTAATAATGACTAATGGTTAAATTTTCTTTTATCCAAATATATATGTAGAAACTTTAAGACAGAAAAAAGTTACAAGTAAAAATATTTAAAAACTTTTTAAGTAGAAATTAAAATCTCTTAACTATTTTTACTTGTAATTTTTTTCTGTCCAAAAGTTTCTCCATGTATATATGTGTATAAAATAAAATATAAATATACACATACATAACCCAGACATACAATTATTTAGCTCTCGTGTTAGTTCATAAGTCGTGTCATTAACAAAAAAATGATTTTCCAATTGATTAGAAAGTTGAAGACTTTCTCAAATCATTTTTGCTAAGAAACAAACAGGTAACACTTCTATTTCATTATTTTTTTCTAAATCTTTTATGGTATCTAAATTTATTGCTAAACCTTTTTCCAACAGGCATTTAAAGTATGTAAAATTTAATGCATTTATATAAAATGGGGAAATCCCGATTTTAAATTAAATAGGTTCTTTATCGCATAAAAAAATATTAAGAAGAAATATGAATTGCATAACTTCAAAATCGCATTAAAAAAACCCGTATAAAATGAGACCCAGGTGTATATATAATAATATCAACGATATATTTAATATAAGTAATGTAATTTATTTTTGACTTAAATTTAAAAAAAGGTATAAATATTTAATAAATTAAATAAATGAGTGAGCACTAGATATATTTATTGAATACTGATTATAAACAAAAATTATGTAAACCCTAATGCATATCTTTTTTTCACCTTTCCATGGTAGTAATTGTTACATTTATATTTTGTTTGTTAACAATAAAGTCATTATGAAAGATAAAATATATTTGAGAAATTCACATACATTAAAATTAAATAGTTAGTAAAAAACAAATATGTATATTTGTATTGTAAAGGTAACTTACAATCCGGTTCAAACCCACCCTTATATGTCCACTCTAGTAGACTAAACCATGAAAAAAACAAATTAAAATGATAGGTTAGATAAACACACAAAGTTTGTTTTAACAAGTATCAAATTAAAATAGTGTTGAAATGAAGTAAATGCTCGTTATTAATGGAAAATAAAAGCTTAATCATAAAAACTTTTCACATATATATATATATATACCAATAATGATTTGTTTGTTAATGTGTAAACATCATGATATAGGATGGTAATTTGTGAATATTTAAAATTTTAATTTTTTAAAAAGCATACATATTGACAATTTGTAATATTGAAAAATAAAAATGGAATTTTACCATGTAATTTTAATTTGTGCAACAATAGGTACCTACAGTGATAGAAAAGGAAATTAAAAATGTGAGTTTGCTGGACAACAGATGTTAAGCACCAGTATAAATACAAATCCAGTTCATTTTTTTTTCATATTTCATCAAGTGATATAACAATTGCAAGCAACAAATAACTTAATATCGAACATTAAAACAAAGGATAAAATGAACGATGTGTTCGAAGATATCTATTCTGTATAAGATTTTAATGTGCTAAAAATTAAAGCAAATCGTCATCAACATTTAAAAAGGCAAAAATCAATGAACTTTCGCAGTGCAGTAAAAGAATTAAAATAAATTTTTATGGCGATAATCACAGACAAAAATCGTGCAACTGAACAGGAAGAAAAAGAATGTTATTATAGCCAGCATATATTGATAAACCATGAAGTAAAATTTTCCTTTGCGTAAATTTACTCGATACCATTTATAAGCTGAAGGAAAATATACATTTAAATTACCAAACAATGCATACTGGCTAAGTAAATATACCATAGGACCAGGATGTTTGTCTTAATGGCCATGAAGCATGATGTAACCCGCTCATATAAATAATGCCTAGAAAAACAGCTAATGTCTAATCTGAAGTACCTGAGTGGATCCGGAAGAGAGTGATGTTCAAAATGGAAACAACCTTGTCCAAGCATTACCAGAGAATCTGGAGAACAATGGAGCAGTTATCAGAATGGATTATATCCATGAAAGAAACGAATCTTGAAATTATGAACTCTAATCAGGAATCAAAAGTATCATGTTATATATATATATTTTACTTTTATACATTTGTAAAATTCTATTTTTATTATTCTCACATTTGGAAGTTTCAGCGTGCTTGCAGTCGGGAGAGTCCATTCCACAAGAAGCAATGTTGAACGGGATGAAGGTTTATTAAGCTAAAAATTTTGTTTTGTTTTGTAAATAAATTTAGGTTGATTCTCTCCATAGTGACCTGGCATTCAGTCATCATCATTACATAGTATAAATGAGGTAAGAATTTTTGATGCTCTTCCATATTAATTTGCACTCACTAGTACAGAAAAAAGTTTACATTATATGTATACTTGTTTGTGTTTTAACTAATAATTGTTACATTTAGTTACTCGGTATGAATGATTAACATTCTTGTATGAAAGCCTTTTTCTATCCACTTTAGAGAACATGTACATACATAAAAACAGAGGGGTCCCCAAATAAGATGGCTCTCCAACAGAAATTGGATGGAGCTATTGGACATATTGTGATATAAATTTTGTAAATAGTTATTTAGCTTCGCGATCATCATCATGATAATGAATAATAATTTTTCTTTTTCTTTTTTTTGTTTTGGTTAATCTTATTGACTTTATATATAGAGTGTCCATTGATGCATATCTACTATGGGTAGGAGATGGAATAGCAAATAATTTTAGTCATTGATATGGTAGAGATGCATCTGGGACACATACAATCACATTTTTGCTATGTTAATAGAATTTAGATTTTTCTCTATTATTAATAAAATTTATTAGTGTTTGAAATCAAACTGATCTTTAGTTTATCAAGCTCATTCATACATCACTCAGTAATTTAATTGTCTAAATAATATATGCATACACATACATTATTATAACATATAACAAGGCAATAGGGTTGGATGTATCTTATGTCAATGAAAACTTAGTTGCTACATAAAGTAAATTCACGCCTGAAGAGAGCCAAATGCAAAGTCCTCCCTGGGTTCGAATACTGAGGCATAATGGAATCGAAAAGAGGGGTGAGGTATGCATGAACTAGCCTAAATTGTATCCAGATTTAATAAGTAAACTAAGAGCTAGCCCATTGGAGGTGGATATGATCATTGGTGAGTTACTTCATCATATCAGTCACAGCATCCTATCCAAAGATCCTAGGACTGACCATAGTTAGATGTGCCCCCCTCTTCTGGTGGATAACCCGTACCATTACATCACGATGCAGCCAACTTAGTGGCTCAAATAGTAGATCTAGAGCATTACAACAGTTTCTAAGAAGGTCCAGCCAATGGACTGGTATATTTAAAAAATTATTTTTTTTTGGAATTCACTCTACTCTGAAGCACTACACGAATACAACCCTGATGAATTTATATAAGTGGCGACAGATTGGCACAATCAACCATAAAAAGAAATACATTTTTGGAAACATAAAATATAGGTAGTTGATATGTGGGAGATGGTAAACATAAATAATTGATTAAACAATAAAAACAAATTAGAATAGGTTGACATAGGCATATAAAATGTAGGCTAAACAAAAACTAAGCATTAAAAAACAACATTCACACTAACAAAAAAGTATAAAATAGCGATAGGAGTTAAATAAACACTTAATGGCAGGGAGACAACAGTAGGTTCTATGATATATATATATTATAGTAAATCTCAATTTACTTTTAATCATTTAATGTCCTTTATTAATCCACAAAATACTTCTTGTAAAACATTTTGGAGATATAGAATCATCCTGTCATACTTTTTTTTTTTTTTCAATATTAATCTTCTTAGTATGACTATATAATGTAATCACTACTGTTGCATTTTTATAAATATTCTTCAGAATATGACAATATCAATATCCTGGGTTGATATCTTGATGAACTATTGCTTTAATCATTGTAAAAAAACTTGCATAGTCAAATACTGTTTCATAATTTATAAATGCCAAGCATAATAATAAGTTACCTTCATTAGACATTTTTATAACTTTTCTCAATACTTGAATGTGATCTACTGCGAGAAAACCACTTGTAAATCTATTTCATTGATAGATTAGAAGCAAAAGTTCGCTATAGACGAATTGTAATTATTTTGATAAAGATTTTGCATAGAACTGATAGACAATTGATAAATCTGTAATTCCTATTTAGTATCTTCTTTATCTTTTTTTAAAAAATATTAATATTACTATTGCATTCTTCCAATCATCTGGTACATCTTTATCATTTAGACATGTGTCATGTAACTTCGCCAAGAATTTTTCAATTTCTTTATCTGCTTCTTTTGAGATATTAGTAATAATTCCATTCTTTCCAGAAGTTTTTCCCTTTACATAGATTTAATTGTTTGTCTCACTTCTACATTTAAAATGCTGGGAAATTCAGAAAATATAATAACAGTAGGAAACACTTTTGTTTTCTTCTTAATTACTATTACTTAATTCTTCCACATATTTTATGATGTCATCTGTCTCTCTCTCTCTCTCTCTTTAGTAACAGTTCCATCTTTTCTTTTTATTGCAAAAATAACTTTCCTTCCAATGCCAAGATGTTTGTTTACTCTTTTCAGATTTCTTTTATACTTTTACTTGCCAATTCACAATTTTTCTTATGTTGTTATTAATAATTTTTCTTATGTTGTTATTAATTCTTTTTCATAGTATTTTACAAATCTCTATATATTTATTTCTTCTTAATGAATCATTTTTATATTTTTCATATTTTTTCTTTTATACATATATTGTCTTTGTTCAGTAGACAATTTACTGGCAAAATGCTACTTTTTTGTATCAGCTTTTTGTTGCAGTTTATCTTACCGATTTCATTCAAACCTTAATCATCTTCAAAGTCTGTTAATATTTTTAAATGATTTACAAATTCTAATTTAAATTCATTGGAGTGTTTCACAGTATTAGAAATAACAAGTGTTAATACTGACTTTCTTAATAGTTTTCATCTCTCTAGTTCTGCATTTACCCCTACAAAAAAAAAAGGAAGTGATGGTTTGTTTTCAGAGGAAGGAGGTAGGGTGTGGTCTTTCTAATTTGCAACAACTTCATAAGTTCATAGTTTAGATAAGATGAAGAATTCTAAAATGAAAGACTAACCAAATTATGTTATTGATTCTGGGGTATGGCTGTTTAGTGAAACAGTAAACTTGAGATTATAGATAAATCTTAAGTAAGTTTGAAGAACATACAACTTATAAAATTAATTTATAATCTTCATTGCAAGCAGGACATCATCATCATCATCATTTGCTCCAAAAAGTGACACTAGTTAAATTTGGAAGATTAAGATATTTCAGAAGATCTCAAGGCACTATGACATAATCAGCAAAATAAAATCAATTTGAATTAAACAATTCAAGAAATTGACTTCAAGAAAAACTAATAATCATTTAAGATTATCATAAAAGTTGTATATTGAAAAAGAATCTCTATACAAGTGCTATAAAGACTTAAACTTAAACTATATAATATGCTAGAAAATATCCATTTAAAAAAAATCAATGATCATCTTATAATCTATATGAACTTCTCATTAAAAAATCAAAAGCTGCTACTAACTACAATATCAACATGCCTTATATAGTTTTTATAAAGAAAATTGATCAATTCTGAACCAAAGTGAGCTTAAAATGATATGAATAATCTGCTGACATTATCTTAAAAATGAGTGAAGATACAACTTGAAGAATAGAAAATAATTTTCCTTGTTGCAATCTGTTACTGGTTTAATCAAGAAATTTATTTTTTATTGGAAGTGATTTAAGGTTTATATAACCAGAATTATCTCGGAGATTTCTTTAAACACAAAAAAGATGCTGATATATATTGCCTGCATAAATATTTTCAATATAGTACATAGAGCTCATTTGGCAGCTTCCAACTAATTAATGGGTGAACCCATATAAATTTAAAAAACAAAAAAGATAATAATGTTTTCTATAAACTTTACCAAGATCAAAGGCAAAAACCCTCCAATAAAAAAAATATTTGTTAATTTCAATGCTAATTAGACTTGCGGTGATAACCTTATGCAATGATTTGATGAAGCACTATTAGTTAACATAATCAAATGCAGCTTGAAAGGAGAATTGGCCAGTGGTATTGTCCAAAGTTAGGTTTGACTATAGTAAAAAAAAAAAAAAAGAAGCTTCCTGCACAAAAAAAATAACATGCATAGTTGTGTGACCTTTTACCAACCTGCATAGCAGACAATTTCTGTAGCATAAATGTATTAATGTTTTTTTTTAAAAGAAGATTCTGACAAATATTATTTTAAGTTTTCTAAAGTTAACATTGGTCTAAGATAAATATTTGGTTGAAAATAGTACAGTGGAAAAATTAAATACAATCTGATGTCAATTTAAGCATAATTATTTCTACTTTGAAATGTTATTTATCATGAAATACAATTATAATTTTATATTGGATGTCTTTATACCACAATACCAGGAAATTATTCTAGACCAAATTTTTAATTTGAATAATTGATGGTGAAATCCATTTCAAATACATAGTTAAAACTGCAGTTTTAAATTGCTTATGAATATTTATGAATCACTAAAATTAGCATTCAGAAGAAGCAAATGTTGAATCTTAGCTATGCAAATACCAATATTACCGTAATGGGAACTACCCTACCTCTCACTATTGGGTTTGAACCCTGTAACTCAACTAGAAGATAAGGCAGGGTGAAATAACTAATTTCATCAATTATTATTGTTAAACAGGGGATTAAACTGACAGCTATTAGTTATATTTCCTCATCTTCCTATTTGGGTAACCATGTCAATCAGGGTCAGCCAAGTTTAGCCAAAGTATAGCATTTTGTAATGCTCAAAAGCTTTAAGCACCAATTTTCATAGAAAGATGCCCTACAAGATCCTTATGGAAAGATACACCCAACATTCCCTTACAGGTTATCCTAAATGCTAGCTTTATTACTCTACTTCTCAAGATGAATAGCCTATCTTACAATACATACACACTATCACTCTTATAAACTATGGAGTGAAGTGAATAAAACACTGAACACCAGTTTATTTTTTTAATCTTAATTAGACATGTTTAATAATAAAGATAACACAAAGAAAAGAAAAGAAAAGAAAATCTAATCTATAATACATTACTGAGCAATAAGAGAACCCCATCCCTTTTATTAGTTTTTTATTGTATGAACTCATAGAGCAAATTGTGGGCATATAATACATACATATAAAATAATAAACATAAAAAAAAAGCTATATAATACCTATGCTAATTGGTGATATTACAATAAAAATATATATATATCTCAGCAAGTTATATTTCAACTCATGTTTTCTGCATATTAACAAATAAATACAAAAAAATTATATACATTATATATATATCTTTACCTGACTATATATACTCATACACATATTTATTTACACATAGTTTAATTTTGCTAAGATATTAATTTCTTAAATCGATATATTTCAAAAAAGAACATAAAAAAAGAGATAATAATAATAAATTTAAATGTTCTTTTCTTACTTATACCAAAACAGGGTGGAGTGTATACATCTCATTTCTGCTCTCTCTAAATATTTCAAAGATTCAGCTGCAATATTTATTCATGAGATATTACATCATGCTGGCTTCTGCAGTAATCATTTTCCGTTCTTCATTAAAACAAGACTTTCCTGGCATGCTCCCATTTATAAAGCTCTGTTCAAATGTGCGGTATTAAATAGTAGAAAAATGATTTTAATTCTGCTATTTTTCTTGCTAGGCAGGCTTTCAGCATTCCAGTGCAGCTCACATGATCCTTTGAAGATTAGATCTGGTACACTTGTTGAATTTTGATTCCAGTTTGTTTAATTTACTTATCTCTTCTGGCTGCATTAACATTTTTTGCTAAATCTTTCAAAAATGGATTCAAACAGTTTTCCCAATAATTCTTTTTTCTTGTTTCTGCAATATATTGTAATAACCAACCATTGATTGACTCTGTTATCTCACTTTTTCCTTGCTCTGACTTTTGATTTTGGACTGCCAATGGTAGAATTGTTCACTGACTCTTACGCTGATCTTCACTGCTGGTTTTTGCTGCTCTGATTTTTATTACTAGAAAATCCCAATTAAATTGAATCAATGCTAGCTAGAGAAGCAAGCCAAATCTCAAGGTAAAAATATGAAACAATGAAAATATTGAATATGTAGCTTAGAAAAAAAAAAAAGACAAAATCACATTGAGAAAACAAGACGTTATTGGCAATAAATGAGAGTGATATACTTATAATAGAAAAGAATATTAGATTGACGGCAATAAATACTGATTAATCATGAAAATCAGTATAAACAAATACTTATAAGTATTTAAAAAGATAGATACAATAGCCATACATATTTAAGAGCTATTGAATAAAAAATAGTAGTAAAATATTTATGAAGAGTTGTGAGGCTCTTCTTCAAGATTTATGCTTTGTCAGAATAACATATTTTATTTTTTGCATTACAATTAACATCAGTCATTTTATTTTATACTTTGCTTGGTGGATTCCTTAAAATTTTTTGCTAACACTACATCACTGACTTTCTTCTTTCAAACCATTACCATTCAATTCAATGAACCTTAGTAAAATTTTAATCAATTTTCCATTGATCAAATATTGCATATTTTTAATGGCTGTTTTTGTTTTAACTTTTTTTTTTTAGTATTTGAGTTTTCTTTTATTGTTTTTGCTTAACAGCATATTATTTTACAACTGATTTATCTTCATATAATTTGGTAAAGCAACAAGTATATTCAACACATAAATCTAGAGAAGTAGTGTTATAATTTATGCTAATGTAAGTTTTGAAAATTTAACAAATTGCTATTCATAAACATTCACAATGAAGGATTTCAATATATCTTGAGTTCAAGAGGTGCTCTAAATTGCTAGAACATTTTTGGGATCATGACATATCTAATAGCTTTTAAATTTCAAAAGAAAATTATATGTCATTTTTTAATAATCAATTGTGTTAATAGTTTAATAATAACATTTGATTTTTTTTTTTTTGTATTAGACTGAAATACTTTTTTACTTTTAACTTTTTAATAATACTGTTAATGTCTTATTTCAAAGAGCAACTATTAGATATTTATATGTTATTTCTGATGAAAGGAAACCATGAAGTGGTAGTAAAAAAAATAGAATAGTATTGCCATTAGCTAAAAAGAAATACACAAAAGCATTGTAGTTATAAATAATTATTTTCAGAATAATCATTTTAAGACTGCAAAAATAAAAATAGATACTTTTTTTTTTTTATTCATCACCCCCCCCCCCCCCCCCCCCCCCCCCCCCCCCCCCCCCCCCTCCCTCGCAGGGCGCCCCCCCCCCCCCCCCGCCCACCACCCAAGATACTTTTAAGTCTATAAGCACAATTTGCAACTATGTAAACATGAGAGACAGAAAATGTATATCAGGGCAAATAACAATTAAAAAAAAAAGTAATCACTGTTATCAAAAATTTAATTTTGCTCTCATTACTATATATACATCTATTTCTAAATAAATGGACAATCAACATAGACATTTAGAAGTTATTGTCAAATGCCATATTTTATAAAGATCTCATAATTTCTGTGATGAAATATCTTTATTCTTTTCCTCATCATTTTTTTCTCTTGACATACATTTTTCTTATTAAGATATCATTTTTTTAATAATAAAAAATAATTTTCTGATGCTACTTATAAATCTCAGATTCTTGGAATCTATCAATCCATTTTTATAATATCGATTATCTTTTTTACATGATGAACTATAAATATCATGATTTTGATTTTTTCATTCTCAATTTCTTTTTCATTAAAACTAAATTAATTTCTAATCATTAATATCTTTTTTTTTTTTTGAACTCTCAAATTATGAACACATAAATCTGATTTATTTTAAATATAGTATTTGAATATAATTCTAAATATGCTGAAACTGGGAAAAGGCTACATTACTCTCATTACTGATATAGATTCTTATTGCTAGAAATTTTAATCTTTTGCTCATTAATAATCTCATTGAAATTTTTGAATTTGGTTCTCTGTTCTTTGAATTCGATAATCTTCTACTTGACAATTAATTTGCTAATTAAGATAATTTATATCGTTTACTTACATAGATTGATTAATGCTTTAAGTACAAAGATTCTTTTGAATGTGCAGTAGCTAGTATTAATATATTAATGAATAAGAAGTTATTCGTATGTGGCACAATTATTCCATTAAAGTATAAATGCTAACCTTGATTTAAAAACAATGCTTCAATGTTCTTTAAAAATAAAATTTCAACAAATGGAGAAAGAATCCTAATTTATTATTCTATTCTAAGCACTATAGCTCATTTAATGAATGCAAATATAATAAACCCAGGAAAGAATAAAAAAATATTGAAAGTATCTCTACTAAACTACCTACTATTCTTAGTGATTGCACTCTTAATTATAAATGAATCATAATTATCAGTAAATAGATTGGCTGGCTGGATTTAGAAATTTTTTATGTCTTATGGAAAGAGCTACTCATACTTCTACTAATTCCATTTTAAACACCACATACAGAAATGAGATATATATTCTCATCTACAAAAAAAAAAACAATATGCTATCAAGAAAGTGTAAAAGTACTTTAATTTTATTTATATTATTTAAAATATTTACTTTTTAAAAATATATATATATATTGTAAACACTAATGTCAATTATTCATAGAATTAAAAAAAAAGTCCCCTCCTTTCCAATTTTCATTGATATTAAAAGTCTCAAATATTTTAGAGTTGATGTCATTGTGAATGAGTGATTACTTAGAGATTGCACGCATAATCCCCGTTCATTCTAACCAGCTTCTTAACTTTATTATGAATGAAAACTATTACAGCACGCAATAAAAAGAAATCTCTCAATAGTAGAAATTAGAAAATAGAGAAAAAAAATTCAGATCAGACAGATTTTTTTTTTTTTTTAAAAAAAAAAAAGATAAATAAGATGCAGATGTTACTTATATAACAAAATATTTCATAAAATTAAAAATTAAAAGAATAACTTAAATTAAAATAGGAAAAAATATAATAATAAATCAGACCAATTAAAGAGTAATCGAATTAAAAATGAATTACAATTATATATTGTGACCTGCAATCGATCGGTAGTTTATGGCTGATCAAAAGCTAATACATAGGATAAGTCAAAATCCATGAATGTAACCTTCCAAAGAATGACCAACTAACCAAAAAATAAAATATAGGGCTAAACACAGATATGGATTAGTATAAGGATCTCTAGGGCATCAAATAAATATACAATCTGTCTTCTTATAGGACTAAGTGAACAATAAGTAAAATTATCTTATGGACTAAGTACATATTAACTAATACCTTATTTATAAGATGTGGATAGACCAATGGTTGATTGATAAGTCTTAGTTACATTCCATAAACAATAATAATAAATGATAATCTCAGGATATTAAATAATTTAATTGTAAAGAATACTAGCTTTGCAATGATAATCTAAAACAATCAAATAATTTAGGTTCTTTTAACTAAATAGCAGCTGTAATAGCAATGAGACTCTTATTTTCTTAACATCTTATTCACACTTTCTTCCTTTAAGATGAAGTACAGATTGGTTTAAAGATGGGTTTAAGCATAATATTGGCTAACAAAGATTCATTAACTAAACAAAATCAAGTTTTCTTAAAATTTAAAATAAATATATAACAATGGCAAACCTAAAGTGATGCAGTAGGTAAAAGAGCATTTTGTTGTACCAAATACATCACTAAGTAATATATCAACAACAGCATCAACAAAGTAATCTTATATAAATCTAATTGCATATATAATAGATTGCAGAATTGTATCAATGTGACAATTTCAAAATAATATGTATTCTTATATACACTTCAAACACTTTTAATATTTAAATGGATTTTCTGGTCACAGAAACGTAATTAAAGAATAAAATAAACTATTTATTATAAAGTCTAAATATATTTCCTTTAGTTAACAATTTGACAAAAATATACAATTTATTTATATTATTTACAGAAAAATAAATTAAAGAAACCTTTACAACAATTATTACATCAATGAGATATAACTATATCTGTGACATATTTAGATTACAGATAAATAAAATAAGAAAAATCTCCTACAGTTTGAATTTTATATTCAGTGATCTGTATAAAACACAATCAGCACATCTGGATAGATCAATAATATAACTGTGGCTATTAATATAACAAAGTATATCTACATTGAAATCAGTGTACAATTTCATAATATATAATTAATAATTTAAATGATAAGTAATATAAACAAGCATGTTACATTATCTTAAATAACAAAAGGATCGTGGAGTACAAACTCAATATTTTGCTCAACAGGCAATCATTTGAAAATATACTATAAGGAATAGGATATAATGACGCAAATGCCTTTTATAGTACATAAATTGGAATACATAAATATTTTAGTCAATGATGGTGAGAAAAACAAGCCTACACTAAAGTGAGCAGAGCAATACCAGCTCCACGCTACACATACATAAGTACCCTATTAGTATCTACCAATAACATAAGGAAATGCCTAACAAATAATATCTAAGCAAAATAAGAAACCATCAATATAATTTCCACAATAAATACATGGTTAAAAGTAAAAATACTAATAATAAAAAGAAAGGCATTGGGATAGTAGTTAAATAATGAAACAGTCAGAAAACATGTGACTCGTAAACATAATGCAGAATTCGACCATCATACAGAACAGCAGCACCATCGAGGTAGCGAAGCCACCCGTGGTACTGAGTTCGAACATAGTTTATCGGTTCCACAATACAATCCACGAAACAACGCATCTGATGCGACATTAGTAAATATTTCTTTAGGCACGGTGGTCAGGGATATGCAAGAGATTCATGATTTTATTTTCGAGTTAGCCAATAATCAAACTAATATTAGTTAAACATTCGTATTTATATAATCGAGGAAATATTCTATAGAATGGGTATCGAATAAATGAAATGTAACTGCAGACGTATAGTTTAAAATTATTTATTAATACATTTTAATAAAACAATCATTTACTACTAATATTTTATGGATTCAAAGCTTCAGTAGCGGGATTTGCGACATGATTATATTTTAAAGAATACATTTATTTATTTGGACATTATTTTATATTGAGGACTTCAGTAGCGGTATTTCCGATACTGTAATGTTTACAAAAGAAATACATTTATTTGTTTAGACATTATTTTATCTTGAGAACTCAGTAGCGGTATTTCCGATACTGTAAAAAGGAATTCACTTATTTGAAGGCGTAATCTAGCTACCTAAAATTCTCGAGTAAGTATTTCTAATGCATGCCTGGAGGGATTTATACCTTTGCAATGCAAGAGTTTAAAGTAAGGGTTATAAGAGTAGCGGCAGACATATATTTATTTAATTAAAATATTTATTTATAACTAAGGGCAAACATTTATTTGAGAGTGAATTATGAAGATAATGCAGAGGCGGAGTGATATATAGAATAATAAAACTAAGTAAAGGAACACATGGTACGCTTTAGAAAGGCGATATGGAATGGCAGTATATCGAAACTGCAATGCCGTGAATGAGTTTATAAGAATGTCGGGCTGGTCTCTGCCATCGGCCCGACGAAGTAAGGTGTCACATAAGCATAACCAGGGACAAGCGGTCCATGTTGCAGTTTGCCAGCTGGCTGCGTGACGTCGTCAAGTCCTACGGGAGCACCCATTATGTCCGCTTGCGTAGGACGACTGGGGTTAATTTCAACCCTGAAGAATCCGGGAATTTCACGGCGGAATGGGTCATCGCGTCTCTAAAACGTAACACATGTATAATGTATTAACGATTATGATAAGATTTAAATGGATTTCTAACTCGGCCCTACATTATCAACATTTACTAAAGAATGTTGGTGACTCTCAAAGAAATGTAATTTTCTAGAATTATTCATTAAGATTTAATAAATACAAAACCTATATAAACTGGGAGTTATTACAACTAATATGCCAGCCATTTGTGAAGTAGTAGACCCTGCATTACAATAAATGATGCACTGAATGCGTGTCAATTTATATGAAAGTTAAGTTATTTAGGAAAGTAAATATTAATGAAAATTTGATATGCATTCATTGTTTTAAGCGATCATAGATTTAAACTTTGAAAATTGAGACAATTATGAGCATGCAATAATTAAATAATAACTATAGCTAAAAATGTAGATTATAGAAATACGCACCCAAGAAAGATAGAGTGAGGTAAGCTAGATTGTTAGAGACATTTACACATTACATTAATTATTCAATTTTAGTTATACAAATGATAGTTTTTACATTTTATAATTTAGATAAGTAATATGAAGAAGAGCTATACCATGTTATTAGAGTACTCTAGAGTTTGAACACACACAGGTATCTGTTTTATAAGAAGTTTTCTGATTCCATTAGTTTAGCAGCAAAAAGTTCACGAGTGGCAATTCTTTCTTGTATTTAGATATTTCATTTACTTTCACAGCAGCAGCAGCTTTCTCATTTATTTCAGGCAGCAGATCTCCATGGTGAATTTATGACGGGCAATGGAAAGTTCGGCATCCGATAGGCCATCTCCCGATGGAGAATAATCTAGGTGCTTTTACTCGGTCATACCTTGGCAGGAACAAATTATTTTTATATTTTGGAGACTCTCAGTGATCGAGAGCAAAGCTAAAGTTTTAGTGAATGTCTAAATTATTCCAGCCAGTCTAAGATGGCCTCTTTTCTTATCTTGATCTTTCACATTTTTGTTAAGGTATTTTTAGGTTCTACTTAATCTGCCCTGAGGATAATCAATGCATTTTGTTGGTTTTAATTAAAGAAAGCTGCCGTTCTATTGTTTACATTTTACATTTACTAATTACATTTTGGGGAATTTTTTTTTAATTAATCTATTATCTATCACTGACCAATGCTTTTAAATTTCAAAGACAAAAAGGGAACATAAGATCATTTTAACTTTTAATTACATATTACATCAGATTTTTTTCTTAGAATTATTAGTAAATTTAAACAAAGCAATAAATACGAACTTTATAATCCAAAATAAATGATTAAAATTATACAAAATTATATAACTAAAAGAAATCTAAATTATATTATTTTATCCCTATTTATTGCCTTTAATTTGAGATCGAAATGTGTGCGTGTTTATGCTGAATTCTACATATATTTATACATTTTTAATATTGCTACACACATAATTCGATACCAAAAAGTTTAAATTTGGGCGGGATAGACCGGTCAGTGAGAGACGACAGAAAAAGGTGAAACTTAAGATTCGAATACGAATCTTACTGTTTCAATAACAAATCTTAAACCATATCTATTCATATTTATAATGCCTATAGCAAAAATCTAATCAAAAAATCAACTCGAAGATATGTATGAGATAAACAAGTAATTAATTTTAAAATTATAATAATAATAATATGGAAATTATACAAAGACTTAACGTAAAATATACAATATATAAAATAGTGACTTTACCCTTATAGATGTTTTTAAAAAAATAATAATTCCAGAACACAGTGACATGAGTAAAATCATTTACATACTACCTTTAAATACATGATTATAAGCTCATTATACCCAAATAAAGTACAAAATAAAATGAGATTAACAAAATGCTGAAAGTACATAACACTTCAGATATCAAGATAATAAAAATATATAAAATCTTTAAAGAGTTCCCTCTCTCTTTTTTTGGAATGAAGTATTTTACCACAATGGCAAATTTGATCACTTTAATGACCATATATCTCATTTCTTATTTAAAAGTGCATTTCAAGAATGGTTCCAAACAATTATATATATATATGTCTTCATGAAAAGATAGGAGAAGTTTCCATAATGAATTTGTTAGATAAATAATAGTAAGATAGCAATTCCTTTTGAAAGACTTAAAATCATGTTGATCTTATAATGGAAGGATCTTTTATTATTCACAAAGATTAAAGTAATTGTTTAAATTAAAAAAAGAAATTGAATATGCTTCATAAAAGAAACGTATATATCAAACTTGCATTCAAATAAAAGGTATTATATACTTTATATAGGTAAATAATTTAAATTGCGCTTTACACAAAAAAGTGAAGCTTGTCTAAAATATTATTAAAGAATTATATGGCTAAGTGCTTTCAGAGAACTTAAGTCTCCATATGTAAACAATAATAAATGCAGTATAAATGAAATATATTAGGAAGATTGTAGGTGAGTTTGCATGTAAATAAAATAAGTACATCATCAACTCATACATACATCCACAGATAATTATATTCCATAATAAAATATCACAGTAAAGTATATATTCAAATGCAGACATCAAATTAAATAAGATATAATAAATATAAATCCATAATTATATTTTATGATGATCTATAAACATCTTAGCCATAGATTAATCAGGTAAGATCAATATAGTTCATAGCAAAATGATGTGATAAATCTCTAATTTCAAAGAAAATATTATAATAAGATTAAGCAAAATTGATAAAGTTTGTAAGAATAAAAGACATAGAATATTTCGGCTTACATTGATAAAATTTCAGCTTCTGTTTCCACAGAAAATTTGCTTTTCTTTCCTCCATATGTAGATATTCAGAGAAATTAGAGTAAAATAGCATAACCTGAAAATTGATTGCTTGGCTAAGTTTGCTTATTGCTTTGTTCTCTAAAACAATTAAAATTTAAACAACTTGGTTGTAGAAATCAGCAAACAAAATAATATTAGTATGATCAACTTGTAAGGATGATGAAGTAGTGAGTGCCATTACGTTTTCAAAAACTGCACCTTTTACACTTATTTTAGAGCAACACATGAATCCAATTAAAACAATTAATAAAAGGGGATTCATTACAATTGAGAGGCATCTAAGAACATTTGCACCAGAAAAGATTTACATGTCATTTAAATAAATATAGAAAAAATGGTTTTAAGTATTTTTATAAAAAAATATTTCTTTTTCTTTAAAAAATACAATTATTTGTTTAAAAAAATTTATCTAACTTCGAACATTAATAAAAGAAAAGAAAAAAAACTCTTTTGAACAGATAAATTTATGGAAGTTAAACTTAACTTCTCAAAGTCAGTACTTGGGTATATAACAACTTTGGTATTGACATATATTTAAATGAATAAAAAATATAATTATACAGTAATAAACATGTAAAATAGAGCAATCAAGTCAATCAATTAAGTTAACCAAGATAATACTAGCTAACCTTTTAGAATTATAATAAATTTAAAACATTTTATAAAAAATAAGTAATCAAATGGCTTTATATTGCTCAAGAGATCTTAAGAAGTTCCAGTATAGAAAGTCCCAAAAATGGAATCGAATTGAGGACCTTACACTCTTGAATCTGATGATTCTACCATAACATTAAACTAACCAGGTCATTTATTACAATAATTACGAGATGCCAATTTATTTTATAATAATGTGATCTAAAAATTACTTTAAAAATAAGACTTTTATTATTTAACATTATTTTCAGTAAATAATATTCTACAAATTCAATCAAAAATGACAAATTCTACATTTATTATGAACATATTTCTTTTTCTAATAATCTATGCATCTCAACTAATTTGAGGCTCATTATTTTATAATGTGGTTTAAATTTGAAATATAGAATAAATTAAGTGGGGAACAAGGGTGTGTCATGAAAACTACTAATAACAAAATGTCAATTATTACTAATTGATGATATCTATTATGGTAAATATTTATACTAATCTTTTAATCTAAGAACATTATATACATATATATATATAGTGTTTTCATAAATAATTATTACTAATCCAAGCGTTTAATTGAACATAAATACTAAAGCTCATTACAATTATTTATAATTACTATTATTTGGTTTATAATTTGTTTTTAAAAATATGAATTTATTTATATAAATTTCATTCACATATATGATATCATCGAAACACAAGTCTTTATTTGCTGATATTTTTCACATGATAACACCTGATTGTAATATTCATTATGATATACTTGTCTTATTATTATCCAAAAAATATTGGTAAAATTAACATTTATATTTCCATATACTTGAAAAGTATTTCTTCAGTGATTAAAGCATTGGATTATCAAGGTATAGATCCAGGATATTGTCATATTTTAAAGAATATTTATAAAAATACAATAGCAACAAGTAGATTACATAATGATACTAGGAACGTCAACAGTGAGAGGTGTAAGACAGTCTGACTCCATATCTCCAAAACTTTTTACAGCAGTGCTGCAAGAAGTATTTTGTGGATTAAAATGGGAAGCCAAAGGAGTGAAAGTAAATGGAGATTATTTAAGTCATTTAGATTTAGCAGATGATGTAGTTGTTTTTGCAAATAATGCTTTAGAGATGCAGAAAATGTTGCAAGAGTTATCAGATGAAAGTAGGACTAAAAATAAATGTTAAAAAGATTAAAGTAATATCCAATGGATTTTCTCAAAATATGAAAATAAAGATTGATTATAATGAGTTAGAAGAAGTTAACAGCTACAAATACCTTGATCAGATTATTAATACAGATGGAAACATAATGCATGAAATTAATCATAAATTTAACTTGGTTGGAATGCTTTTGGTAGAAATAACTTGATATTAAAAGGAAATATGCCTATGTGTTTGAAAAGGAAGGTTTTTAATAAATGTGTTTTACCAGTTTTTACTTATGGATCTGAGACTTGGACACTTAATAGAAGAGCAATACAGAGACTTCAGACCATTCAAAGAAGTATGGAGAGATGCAAGTTGGGAGTAATAAGAAGAGACTGAAAACGCAATATATGGGTAAGAGAACAAACAGGTGTTGTTGACCTCATTGAAAAAATTAAAAGACTGAAATGGAGTTGGGCTGGATATATTGCTAGAAGAGATGATAATAGATGGACAATTGAAATCTTAAATGGGATTCCAAGAGATTGTAAAAGACCCAGAAAGAGACCACATGTGAGATGGATGGATGAAATAAGAAAGATCGGAGATGGATTGAACTTGGAGAGACCTTCGTCCTGAAATGGCTTGATAAAGGTTAATGATGATGACGATACTTTAAAAGTGTTGGTTACATAGTCACAGGAAAAGTTTGTGTATATGTGGGGGTAGGAGTATTATACTAAAGAGCTATTTTTCATAAAATCAAAAATTACAAAATCTTGAGTTTGACAATTATTATGAGATGCAGGATTTATAAAAATAATCCATTTTATTTTTATTATTCTTATAATAATATTATCAACAATTTTGAGTACAACAGTTAAAATAAGCTAAGTATTTTTTGAAAATAATTATATACTAACTTATAGTAATTAAAAATTCTTTAAATACATACAAATTAAAAATCATTTTCACAATCTATAAAATAGAAATTATGAAAAAATTGTTTATTTAAATTCTTTTTAATTAATTATATATTTCCGTTTGAAATTTCTCTACAAAAATTATATAGAATTTAAATTTTTTTTAAAAATCTCATTTTTTTGTAAACATACCAACATATAAAAATGACATCATCTGACAATGATGTTTTTTTTTCTTTTCATGTGTCATAGCATCGGCCGGGAAACGAACCCGCTAACCCGGGATAATTGTTTCTAAGACAGCTGTACTGACCATTCGACTACCAACGCTTGACATGATGTTTTATTAGATAAATTTGACTTAAGCAATATAATTTATAAACACTTACTAAAATTCTTTTAAATCATTTTTGTTTAATTCATAATTAACAAGGAAAACTTTCAGTTAATGATTTAATACATAATTAAAACAAATTATCATTCTACATTAAGATAAAACAGTACTTGTGAGTTTTCCAATAAATCAAGATGTCATCCTGTATTTTTGATAAATCTACAGTTTGGGTGGGAGGTTGGGGTAAATGTTTACAAAAAAATTCCAGCTAAAAAATTTTGTATTTAATATTTATATTTTATTATCGTTATTTTAAAAAAAGAAATCATTATGGAAAAATTAATTACAATATTTACAGTTTATTTTTCTTTTTTTTTTTGTTGTGTGTGTGTGTGTGTGTGTGATCAATTTATTAATAGAAAAATGAAAGGAAGATACAATACTGTATTTACACTTTATTCATAATGTGACATGCAATCATATCATGACTATCAATGCACACTTTTCAGGAGGACAGGATCCCATACCTTTGGAAATAATCTATTGCATTCACATTCTATAACAGCAAGATACCAAATTTTTATCATTATGACAATTTACCAAAAAAACTGCTGACAAAAAGAATATGCTGAATTGAACAAAAGACAATGTTAAGAGCACATCGCTTCGCATGCTATAATGTAAGTATATAAAAAAAATTGAAGTAAAGCTTTGTAATGAAATTTAATTTAACAATCAATTTATTAATTTTGTTTTAATTTAATAACTAACACATCTTAGGTAGATTATTATAGGCCTTCATAACTGTACATTTAACAAAAATACTGGTTGTTATCTTGGTTCACAGGAAAAACTACAAGTACCGTTAAAACATATATAACTTAAGTTTGATGATATGTGATTGAATCTTTTTTTTAAACATATTCATTTAAAATGCTGAAACATTTTGTTTGATCAAAGTCAATTTTTCCTCATAAGCCCTGTTAAAATAATGGTTTTTTTTTTTTTAAAAAAAGAATGCATTATCTATATATTATAGAGCAATTATTTATATTTATTTTAAATAAAATAAAAATTTATTTATTTTTGGTGTTTATTTCTTTTATTTAAAAACCATTCTAATTCACTTCTAATCAATAAAAAATAGCATATCTTCACATATATTGTTTATTTTGCAAAAAATAAAAATAGACTTTTTAAACATGCTAAGATCAATGCTGGGCAATAATCAATATAATCTGAATAAAATCTAGCTCAACGGGGGCGTTTGTAACGAACTATATACAATAATAAGGGATAATAATATAAAAAGAAGTTTTACTATGTCTAAGAATTGAAACGCCATCCATAAGAATCAAGATTCAGCATAAATATGGAATGCCATTTTATAAAAGCCCTAAAGTTAATTTGGCATTTTGTAATAATTACCACTTGTATCTGATCATCATCGGCTAGCATGGGATAGCTACTTTGTCACAATAATAATGGATTTTGATTCCACTACCTCTCTATCTCTACATATGCTTAATCAACATTTGTCACAAAGAAATGCCTTCAAGGCTGATATTCTTTATCAGTAAGCAAAACATGCATTAATAAATAGTGGCTCTGTAATAATTTGTGTACAATTATCTAACTCAGGCATTGATCATATTAGGCACTAACAATTATTTCCCACATGTGATTATTTAAATTGTCCATTACATTACACTAAAATACTACTAACAATCTATATTAAAATCTAACTTATCCAGATAATGTTGAACACGAAATAAAGCTAACTAGATCACAGCTCCAAACATCAACAAATTTATCACATTTACAAGATAAACTGCAACAAAGAAGTGAAATAATATATCATTGCCCTAAACAATGATGTACGCTTTAGATATCTACTCAGTTGACAATTGAATAAAACTAAATTCGATATACTTTATTAATTTAATATTATTTTTAGTAATTCAAATTTATCTTAATATTTAATGATATTCTATTTAAATAGATTAGTTTCTAAATAATTATAATTACATTTTGTAAACATACGCTATATAAAATAAATGCTTATTTACATATAATTACATTTTCGGAAAACATTTTATAAACTTATATACTATTTTAAATGTTTAAACAAAATAAACCTTTACTCAACTTTATATATATTTTAGTAAAACATTAAACATAATATAAACATTTCATTTGTATCCTACAGTAGAGCGATATGCAATTATTGTTTCATTTATGTTCTAAAATGAAAAACTCCGCAAGAATTTATTATCAATAAATCTATTAGGTAATTTCACATTTTATAATGCCCAATCACATTATATAAAATATACCCTAAGTTTTCATTGGATGTTTACTGAATTACAATCTCTGATATTATTTATCCACTTAAACTTCTAGTCAATCTAATATAAAATGGACTTTATAACAATTAAGCTATATATAACAATAATTGACAACTATCCAATCCAAAGATAATATTCGGTTAAGTTAGTTAATGAAATTTATGATCTCTACCTAAAAGAAATTTAAAAAGTAATTAAGATAAGTCATTCTGACTAATGACTGAACACAATCGATTAAGATTTTATAACTGGACAAAATAAGCACATAGATCATCAACTCTGAGAGGTAATGAAATTATTTTGCTAGTAATATTGATTTAAATAAATAAACAAATATTTGAATGCATTATTAAGTGTAAAATTTATACATAATAAGATTTTAAAAAATGATAATGTATAAAATATATATATTTAATTCTAGTTCACTCACCAAGATGAGTTTGAATCTTGGACCAAAATTTTAAGTACCAAAATTATCTTGCGCATTCAAAATAAAAATGATGAAACCGATTTGTCTGATTTAAAATCAACTTTAAATTTATTGGTTTATAAAATAAAAATGAATAACAGGAATAAAAGAATAATAAAAAAAAAGATCAACCATCCATGTTTGGCAACAGACTAAAATTAATAAAGTAATAAATTTATATATACGGAACTCCAAATATGTTGCGTGACGAAATAACACAAGATGAAAACGGAAGAAATTTGAAATATCATATATAATGATAAAAAAAAATGTTATAAAAAAAATTGAACTCTATTTATTCATTAATGCCATAATAATTTAACAAATCTAATAAAAAAAAATATATCTGCTATACTTTGAACATACAAAAAAAATGAAATATTTGGAAATAACAGGTTGTATTAAATAAGAGCCTAAATGAGAACTAAATGAATCTCTCCAACCTTTTCATTGCGTGAATTCTATCATACTCCTATATTTATTTACATATTCTTGTCTAAAAAAAATATACATACATCATGCATAAAATAAAAAAAAACCATACCATACATAAGTGAAAGTTTATCCATATTCACTCATTATTTGTAGCTTTCGATTCTTTGTTTCAAATCCTAAAGTGTAGAGATGAATTTTCTTTGAATAGAGAAGAGAAGCATGTGGCAACTGACACAGATTCGAATTCAATTCCCTTCACGTTTAACTTTCAATATTTCTATTCAAGTAAATAAATATCCAGCTTTCAAAACAACAGATGCAAAGTTACATATCACTGGCTGCTTTAATTTTCCTTTTTACTAGCAATAATGTGCAGGACAATTTCTTTAATGACACAATTCAATAAGATTAAGTGAAAAATTAATACTAACTTTTCCTTTCTTCTTCTTTTTTTTTGATTTAGGAGAATGGAGTTTAAATCACTTATTATTATATAGGTTGAATTAATCGATCTTGTATATTTTCTTGACTAAAAATAGGATATCCATAGAACATAATGGCGTTTATATCCAACACAAATAAATGAATGTAACCCTTTTAAACATAGAATATCTTTATATAGCTGATCTGCAATACAAGGCATTTTTTGATGGGATTTCCCTTCTTTCACATATTTGTCGTTTCCTCTGGAATTTCATCAGCAAACTGCCCCATAGAATGGGCAGATGGTTAAAATTTTTATTCTTCCATATTTATGAATTGACTATTTAAATAATAAAACTTAATAAATTTTGAAGACAGAGAAAAACGATCCCATTTTATGCAATGACAAAATGATAAGAACTTAAATTACAGTGTCTCGGTTCTATTTATAATATACTCTTGATGACATTGTTGTCCTAACAATTGTTGAAAATCACTCAATGATGAACGATTTGTTCAAGAAAGTTTTGCCTCCCTTTTGTAAGTAAAATGGAAATTTTAAGAAAAATTGGATACAGTGAAAATGAAATCTAAGTTCGATATGATTTTTTTTTTAGTTTTTAAACCAAAATAAAGTATTTATATTACAATTTTGTTACATTCTAATGGATATATTTTTACATATCTTTTTTTAATAACAATAATTTTCTCAAATTAATTTACAAATAAATATATGTTAAACATAAAAAAACATTTAATTTTGTAATAAGTGTTGCTATGGTGATTGCAATAACAAAAATTGAAATGTGTGGTATTTAATAATAATGTTAATTTTATTCAAGTAATCTTTCATGATACACTTAACTATTTCCAAGATCTCTTTATTTATTTACCTGTTTATATATATATTTTTGAGATTGATTACAACAGATTTAGGATTTTGAAGCTAAAATTAGCAATAAGCAATATTATTTTAAAGCATTAGGTTGCCATGGTTATCAAGTTAACTTCCATGGATTAAGTGAAAACAAAACCAAACAAGATTAACAAACTTCTTTATTATTTTTTTAATACTTTGACTTAGTTAATCTGAATACTTATGATATCATTTTTTTCTTATTAAATGGTTTTTATTTAACTTAGAAATTGTTTGTTTAACTTGTTTGAGCCAAATCTTGTAACTGATTTTTAACATACTTCTATTAAACAGATTTTCTTCAAATTTTGTACATGAGTTAGATATCATGATAATACAGTATTTAAGGCTTATTCAGACTAACAGTAATGGCAGGCTGAATTTCAAACCACATTGATATCAGTTCAGCAAGCTATCAGTAGTGCATGATAGATTAGTTATATATTTTTTTAAATGCCTTTAATTGAATTTCATGACTGATTCATTAAAATATTTACAATTAATTAAGATTTTCCCATATATAAGCATTTAGGTTGGAAGGAATAAATGGATTCATTTTATTCTTTCATAAATACTATATCTTGTATTGGGAATGAAAGTATTCATTTATTATTAACACTCGTAAAAAGCGCATGCACAATAGCTTGAAAAGGCTGATCTTTAATGTATTACAATTAATTAAAATGTAAAAAGAAATGAAGAATAAATTCTTAATTTATCTTGATTGCTTAACTAAAACTTTTTTTGCAAAAAAAAAAAAAAACACTGCCTCCATAAACAAAAATTTTGTAAATGATTTTTAATATATGCCAATTTCATTTCAAATACTGAAAACATGGAGATATTGTTTAGATTCTCAGTTTTTAAATTTAAATATAAATAGTTTCAAAAAGTCAATTGCAAAATATCCAAATATTAAAAAATAAAACAATAATATATATATTAATTAATCTATTCATTCAGTATAATGAATGCTTACTATAGTAAATAATGGGATTTTAAATTAGGATTTTCAGTCTATATTTATCCTCTACTCCATCTCAAACAACCAATACTTTTCACAACACACATGTCAAAAAAATAATGATCCCCAATATGCATATTTCATGCAGAACTAGCACCCGTCAATAGGGCCAGACCATAATCTCCCACACACATATATATAAACAGTGATCAGCTTGTATTAAGATAGAAATTCTTAAACTTTAATGAAAAGGCTTCAATCTTCTCAACTTTCCACCAATTCAATAAAATGAACAATTGAACTGTTGGAAGAGTGAGAAGATGAACCTGTACACCAGGGGTCCCCAACCCTATGCCCGAGGGCACCATGGTGCCCGCAGACCATTTTACGTGTGCCCGCCACTATCCGAACATGATAAAAAAATTATCTGATACAAATAAATTTAATTTTTAAAATTTCTTATAAATTATTGTATTATATTGTAATCAAATTGTAGGGCATACTATACTTTTACAGCGTAAAAATATAAATGTTAATTATATGTTAAAATTTTATTTTTGAAATAAACATTTTTTTGTACATTATGTGTATTATTAACAATATCCAACTATAAATTTACATTGAAAAAATAAATGGTGCCCGCCACCTAGCCGGTATTATAGAATGTGCTCTTACATGCAAAAAGGTTTGGGGATCCCTGCTGTACACTAAAGTTTAAGGAATTGCTATCTTAATATAAGCTGAGGGTTAATTGTATATGTGTGCGAGATTATAATCTGGTCCAAATGATGAGTGCTGGTTCTCCATGAAATATACATATTGGGGAACATTTATTTTTTTTTACAAATGTTTGGTCATGTGTATCAATTGTTTGAGATGAAATGTAGGATGAATATAGGCTGAAAATCCTAAGTTCAAATCTCTCTATTTAATATACAGGTATATATATATAAATATTTGAAAACCAGGCACTCTTCACGAACCTGGGAGCTTAATTGTAAATATAGAGGATTTGAACTCAGATTTTCAAGCATGCTTCAACTATCCACACTATCTCATACAACTGATACACATGACCACACACATATAGAAAAGATTAATAATGACCAATATACGTATTTCATGCTAAACCAGCACTCATCAGTTGTTCCAGATTATCATCTCTCACACACATATATATAATCAATGCTCAGTTTATATTAAGATAGCAAATCTTCATACTTTAATGGACAGGCTTCAATCCACTGCAACCTCCAACTTTTCAGCCATCCATATCATTGAAAATCTGATGATGAAAACTCAAATCCCATGGTTATGCCAATATTATTGCCATGCCCATGTTGACCTATAGTCACTCTGACCCCTCATGTATAGGACAGTATCCATTAAATACATATGAGGGATCAGACAATTAAGCTCCCAGGTTTGTGAAGAGTGCCTGGTTTTCAAATATTTACATATCAAGCTTGTATCCTGTCCATCCCTCTTATATGTATTTAATGGATACTGCCCTATACATGAGGGGTCAGAGTGACTTCAGGTCAACACGGTCATGGCAATAATATTGGCATCACCATGGGATTTGAGTTTTCATCATCAGATTTTCAATGATATGGATGGCTGAAAAGTTGGAGGTTGCAATGGATTGAAGCCTGTCCATTAAAGTATGAAGATTTGCTATCTTAATATAAACTGAGCATTGATTATATATATATGAGAGATGATAATCTGGACCAACAGATGAGTGCTGGTTTAGCATGAAATATGTATATTAGCGATTATTAATCTTTCCTACATGTGGGTGGTCATGTGTATCAGTTGTATGAGATAGTGTGGATAGTTGAAGGGTGCTTGAAAATCTGAGTTCAAATCCTCTATACTTATATGTACTGTGTATATATTATAAAAAATGCTTTTATTTAATTTGATGAGTAATATACTAAAAACCAAAAAATAACTCTCTTCTTCAACCAAGTGATAAAATTCTAATTTCAAGTCATATTTTGCAGCATTTTTCAATGCTTTTTCTTGGAATGGAGAAAGAATCTGAGATTTCATAATGGCTTTATTTTTTTTTTAAAAAAAATTAATTAAATCGTTATAAATGAAAAAATGCATATGCTATACCTGCACCTGCATATGTAAACACACAAATAATTGTAATGCCCCCCCCCCCCAGTTTTTTACACCATGGCCATGCCCTTAAAATTTTTTTTATCTCTTTGGGCTATTTAAGCTCTTTTGCTTCTGGCTTTATTAAATCAGAAATAATAAATAAAAAACATTCCAATATGAAAACAAATTTGATTATTCATAAAAACAATAATTTATTACTCATAATTAATATTTATATGTATGTAACAATGAATCTTGAAATAAATTATGTCTATATTTTCTACTAACAAATTTTGAGGATTTTAATTTTATTACTAAAAAATGAAAGATCAACTTTTTCCCTTGAAAGTACTGTATATATATATTTAAATGTCATAGCATCGGCTGGGACGCGAACCCGCAATCCGGGCAACTGCCTGCAAGTGCAAGGCAGTCGCTCTGACCTCTCGATCACCAATGCAAGACTGTACATTTATTTTGTTACAATATACTAATAATAATGAAAAGTGCTATAAAATTATCGTCATTTAATGAGTAATCTTTAATTAAAATAGTGTATAATAATTTTCTTAATAGAATATGATTTCTCAATTCTTACTTTTTTATTTAAAAGAATCTATAATTAATATTTTAAACTGTATCTATTTATTTTAAGTATATATAGTGCAAAATATATACGTATAAATTAAAGTAAGATTAGTCTCATAAAATTCCAGTGTACTTAAAAATAACATTATCTACTTCTGCCAATTATCCCCCACCCCCTTCAAATCTTTTGTAACAAAATTCCACAAATGAATAAAATTGAATTTCGTTATCATACACATACATAAATAAACCATTACAAATAAAAGACTTCAAAAAGCATTATTGGAAAATAATTCCAAGAGCAAATTCTGTGTAAATAAAAAGTATTAATTTATCCATGATAAATGTGTAACTTTGCAAACACATCAAGTGAACTCTGCTATCTGATCCGATCTCATCCAATAATGTATATATATATATATTTGTGATAATTTTACACTCTCAGTTATTATCCAGATTTCGTTCTGTGCTGTCAATTGCATTTTTTAAACTATTTTTTATTTCATTTGTATTCGTAGTTTTGGTTCAACGATTTTTACCCACTATTGAAATGAATGCTATTTAATATTTTCAAGAAAGCATAAAATTGGTGATTGTAACAAAATCAACTAAATTGACTAGAGTCTTTTCAAAACCAAGTTCAACGAATTCTTTCCGAACAGTGGGTGTTTTGGTGGCTTGTGCAGGAAACCGATGAGTGTTTTATTATAACAATTAATGATAGAATAGTGGCAACTCTTATGGAAGCCATGAAACAAAATGTGGAAGAGGGATTTTACTTTAATTTGGAGTTGTAGCTTGGATTCAACCATTTTTACCTGCTACTGAAATGAATTCAAGAAAACATAAAATTGGAAGCCCTAACAAAGTCGTTGAAATTTTCAAAACCAAGCTGGGTGAATTCTTCCAAAACAGTCGATGGTTGGTGGTTTGTGCAGGGGGAGTGATGAGTTTTTTTTATCATGAGAATGATATAACAGTGGCAACTCTTATGGAAGTAATGAAACAAATTGTGAAAGAAGGATTGACAATTTATTCAGACTGTTAAAAGGTCTATAAAAGTGCTGAATTATGAAGTGCCGTTACGATCATTTTTGTGTGAATCACAAATGCAATCACGTATTAAGTAAGTATGCATGTTGGGAAAAGTAAAAATTTTACTTTTATTCTCCATTTTGGGAAAAAAAATTAGCCACTTAAAATAAAGTAGAACTGTCAAATTGATTGTTTCATTGTGATAATTCCTGTTATATATTACACGGTAAGTATCGTATGTGTATATTTTATTTATTCAAGGTATTTTGTAATTTAGTGATTGTTTGGGCTGTATTTAAAGCTACATTTGGGAATTGTGTAAGGGCATGTCATATTTTACATTTTTTTTATATCAAATCAATATTTTTACTATTGTTAAAAATGTACTTTTGAAGATTGACTTTTTGGTTGAAATTCATATTTTTAGTATTGTTAGAAATTAATATTCCGTGTATTGTTAAAAATGTATTTTTTAAGATTCATTTTTTGATGAAATTCATATCATTCTTGTTAAAAATATATTTTTTAAGGATTGATTTTTGGGTGAAATTTATATTATGTATTAGTCCTGCAACATGTATCAGAACTGCTACATCTTTTCACATACATATTCAGACCGCTGATAACTTTGTAAATCTTGTGGAAAAAATATCATGTACATATTATTTGATTAGATCACAAGATTAGAAAGTTATCAGTGGATTGATAAGAATATAAAAAAGTATAGCACTTCTTATATATGTTGCAAGACTAATAAATAAGTACCATTTGATTTTATTTATTATTCTCATAGTTATTATTTTACAATGAAAATCTTTTAATCCAAAATGTGTCACTCATTTAGTATAATAAGAATTAAAAATAAACTTATGACAATGATTTACATTAGCTCTCTCTACTATGTATTCATTTACATTTGGCTTTAAGTCCAACATAAATACATGAAATTATAGATATCATCAAATCATATTATAATATGCACTTACACACAAGTGTTATGCATTATATATATATACTATGAACTAATGCATTACAATATTAAAAAAACTATTGTTACATCTTTGTTTTATTAACTCTTAATTTTTTATTTAATAGCTAATAACTGAAACCATAGATATGAAAATCACACAAAATTCAGAAAAAAGTCTATATTTTATCTGTTTTTCAGCATTAATAATATAGTATTTGCTAATAGTGTATTTGATTTTCCCTTACTATTTTGACTTAGTTAATTTTCTGCTAAATTTTATGGTAAATGAAAATAACCAGTAAAATGAACTGATTTTTTTTTTTTTAATGTATTTAAACAATTAATATAAACTTTTAACAAAACATTAGCTAACTGTAATTATTTTTGATAACATTAAAGTCATTTGTTGAAATGTTAACATTTTTTAAAAAAAATATTGTTTATGAAAAATTTTGTGTTTAGTAATAAAAATACAGTAATTTTTCATTTCATAGTAAAGATTCATTTATATATATAAAGTTTGTTTCTTCTTTTTTAAATTGTTTAAGCTGAAATAAAAGTACAATTTTCAGTTATTATATCCAGAGTATATACTAATTCAGTCATAATAAAGATTGACTTGATTTATTCTATTATAAATTATTATGTATTACAAACCATTTTAGTGAATATAATCACGTACAATTGAGCTTTCATTTATAAGACTGCAATGAAATATTTCTACATTTCGACTCATATAAGAAATAAAAGCTCAGTTGCTCGAAAAAATTTCCAAGATCGAGAATTGAAACCAGATTATGGATATGGGAGATAAATAAAAAATTATTTTAATTATAAACATAAAGAAATGATCTTAATAATAATAAATAAATATATTATTTTATCTGCTATTAAATGACCACCATATTTTGAATAGAAAATATGTGTTTTGTTTCATTATTTAAATGCATATTGTTCGATGTATATTTTAAAAATCTTTATATTATTTACTGTGATCATTTTGGGTTATATTGAACACTTAGGAACTATTTAAAAAAAAAAAAATCATTTTTTTTCTTTTCAATCTAAAACAATTTACCTGTGATTGGTATAAAAATAATAAATCTGTTTTTCTTTATAGCATATGTAATCTAATTTAATAAATTTTGAAAACTTATTAAAAATTCTATAAAATAGAAAAAATTATATTATATTCTTTAAAATAAACTTTTTGTTTCAATATTATCTGAAATTTCATTTAGTAGCAGAGAGAGTTTATTTTCTCACTTTTAATTATATGATTATTTTCTTTTCTTACACCCTAGAGCATTAATCTTATACAAATAACTAAAAAGTTTGTTTCCATTTCCAAGATTTCCATTGCTCCTCTTAAAAATTTTCTAAATTAATTCAAATACTACATGTAGTTCTAAATGTGTGTTGTCTTCATGGTACAATTAATACTTATTTAAAATGGTTAACAAATGAATAATTTAATAAAGTTTAATAATCTCGGAACTCAGAAGTTATTTAATATAATTTATATATAGCTTTGATAAAAATATATTTTATAGATTTTAAATTGTTTTATTTTTATCACATAAAATTTCTAATCTATAATTATACTGAAACATTTAAAAAAAAAAAAGAGATCAAATACTAATTTCTATTTTTAATAAAAGACTGATAAAAAAAATTCAAGTTTAAATACTTGGAATTAAATATGCATATTTATTATTTTTCATACTAAAATCAATTGATACAGAAAAACATTATTAAAAAAATATTGAATGCTAAGAAATAAACAAAAACAAAAGAGAAACCATATACAATATTAAAAAAATTGTATGATTTTTTCCCCTTATATCAGCTTAATTCATTTTAATTGTCATGTCCCCTACCCACTATTCATAAAGATTTTTATTATATTGGCTTTACTCATTTCTGCTTTCATATTCTTTTTTTAATAATAAAAATCACTTATTTCATAGTCTTTTTTCCAATACTTTTCCAAATTATTCTGTTAACATAAGCAGCATAATGTCTTTTCTAGCATACAAAAAACTTTAATAAAAATCTAATAAGATGCTAAGTTATTATCATTATCCTTAAAAACAATTTTATAATTTCTTACCTAATATTAACATTTTAAATAGTGTTCAAGATTTTTCAATTTTTAGCTGTCTTTTACACTATCCTGTAAGTAAATATCAGATATATATGACAGATTACTTAATAAATTCCTTTATTGAATAACTGTTCATATGTAATTAAGTAAAACAGTATTCATATATTTTTTTGACTGTTTCTTGTAAGATGATTAATCTCATATTTACAAAAGTTTCATTTAGCAATGTTTTTATATACATCTGAAGAAACAAAAAAGTGAATTCTTTAAATTTCTATTTGATTTCAGTTTGCAATTAATTCGTTACAATAATTTAAATAGAATGTTAACGACACAGATTAAGATGCTGAATTGTCAATTCAATATGTTTAGTTAATATATCAAATAATAATAATGACAAATAGAATTAAAATAAAATGTATTTCTAATTGTCTAACATATTTGAAATATTTTCTCTTATTAAAAATAATTAATTTGCTCTAGTACTTCTTAAAATTGTGAAAGTAATTTTTTTCCAAAATTTTTTATTTATTTAAATATTTCAGAATTAAGTTATAATTATGCAAACTAATCAGTTATTTATTTTTATTATAAAATCAATAGAAGCATAAATAATTTTTCTTTCCATGACCAATTGCAAAAATATTATTAATAAAATATGTTGATGATAATAAAAATCAAAAAAAATAAAAGTGGGCTGAAATCATTTACAACAACCAAATATCCAATAGTAATAATTTAAGCTACTATTACTAGTAAATAATAAGTTTTGCCGCTGCCAATATTACCCGTAATAATATCAAACAAAATCTTACTGATTTTTCATCATCATCATCATCATCATCATTATAATAATAATAATGATGATGATGATGATGAGGAAAAAAGGCTAGCATCACTTTCAATTGTTAGAAAGCTAGTACTTGAATTCAATTTCATTTATTAAGCATGTAATAATAAATATAAAGTTTACAAGTAAGTATTGGTTTACATGTATAAGAAAAATAAAAAAGTTCCAAATTGAATCTATAAATAATTGATAATACCTTATTGTACAACATAAATATTGTAATCATGGTAAATTTTATAACAATTATGATTATATTTTAATATAAAATAAATTATCAATCCTATAAAGCATTTTATCAATAAGCTCTATTACATTATTTTACCTAAAACAATTTTAATTAAAAATATCATATCATTCAACATTCTTCTTTTCACAAGATAATTTTCATTAGTACATCTAAGTATCTAAAAACTCTTTCCTTTATGTTTTGTAATTTATTGAAATATTATTTTCTATATAAATTTCAAACAACAGAGCAATAACTAAATGCATAAAAAGCTTGTGTAAAATCTTTTTTAATCTAACTATAGTAATTCCCAAAATCCTATTGCATTAAAAAAAAATTGAATTGCCTATTGCTCAGAAGTTCATAAGAAGTTACAGTACCAAAAGTACAGTTGGTATCATAATCAAATATGCCATTTCAAAATTCTTTTTTTATTCTTTTACAATTAAATGAATAATTTTCATTTAACATTTAAAGAAAAATTTCATATAAATTGTTTTAGATTGGGCAGAATTGTTATGATTGCTGACTTCATGCTTTGAAACCACTTCAAATGAAATTTTAATTTTTGGTTATCGTTGATTAGCCCCCACACACTGCCTGATGTTGCAGTTGCTAGTCAAAAACCAATAGATATAATGTTACCAGGCTGATTTACAATTTACTTTTTTAAACTACTACATGTCAGCACATAGCGCTAGAATTCGCAGGGAGGGCAATCCGATGTCTTTGCTGATCCAAAGGAGTCCATCATATGCAAGTCAATTTTTAAAACATTATCCATCTCAGCGCGTAGCACTGGAATTGGCAGAGAGGGGATCTGATGGTTTTGATGATCCAAAGAATCATCCATCACAACATACATACACAACATTTTTAAAAACAAAATTATTTAATAAAATCTAATATTTCCTTTTTTCAATTTGATCAAAAAAAAAATTTTTTTTTTCTAACACTATTTTAAAACAATTTACGAAACACAATTCGATTTGAAAATTCCCCTCTGATCAAGCCAAGCTTATGCTTTGAAAGTCTCGTAACTGTCCCTGCGCAAAATATGTTTTATGCGTGATTTCTATATAATGCTGGAACATACAATTCGTTTAACCTTAACAATATGTGTACGGAAGCACATCTTTTGTCTTACAATTAATACTATCTAAAACTACGTCAGGTCGTATAAAAAATAAGTTCTTCGAATGCACATGCAAAGACTTAGGACAATTGGAATTCTACACACCCGCACATCATATTGTAGCTATCTGTGAAGTGTGAGATAGTACTGTGAAGCACAAAAGCTACTTAGTGGCTAATATTAACAGAACTATTCTATAGGCTGCATCAGCAGTACGTTTCTGTGCTTTTGCATGGAAACAGCGACATCAGGTGGTGGCTAATAAAAAAATAAATACCATTAATTTGCCTTGGTTATAATGAGAAGCTTGTATAAAACTTAGATGATATTATACATTATTTAGATACTGGTCATAAAATGGAGTATGAAAAAAATATTAGAGTTATAAAATATGTTGAAGATTATCAAAAAAGAATATGTTATGAAACTTTATACATTCAGAAAAATTTGGATAGATGTGTAAATGTAAAGGTCCAGCAAATTTGGGTGGAAAATGGGTATTATTAGATAATTGGAAGATTTAAAAATTATGATAAAAAAATCATGGTAGAATTGGGAAAGAGGGTTTATAAAAGTGGAGGGGGGTGGGTAGAATATTTATTTATATAGGTATATAAAAATATAATTTTAGAATTATTATTATTATTTTTTATGTATTTTTTTTTGTGTCATTTATTTATATGTATAATGTTAATTATATTGGTGAATGTAAAATAATATCTAATAGGTGGAGTAAATATAATTAATAGATCATGTGATATATAAAACTTTATATCTTGAAAAAATCTGAATAAGAGATGAAAGCCAGATTGATAATTAAATAATTATAAATGTAATTCGTTCTTTGTTTCAACTTCATTTAGATTGACTATTATATTAAGTATATATTGATAACAACATTGTGGACAAGTAATTATTCTTATATTGGATATTTGACCATTGTATATATTTTAGATAATATTACAAAATGAGAAAATGGTTGCATATATATATATATTGTAACTTATGGTTCAAGACAATCAGGTAGAAGCAAGAAGGTAGAAGCAAGAAATAACAGATTGAGATGTTTTATGAGGTGTGCATTTACGATTGGTTGCTCATTTACGAAAGTAAATAAGAATGAATGAATGTTTATTTTCCCACAAAAATAAATATTAATAATATTCCAAAATTATAAGATTATCCTGAAAAATTTATTTATTTTAATTTCTCAGGATATTCTTATAAGATGTGTGATAATAATCTTATTGTATTCTTAAATACATATATTCTGTTGTGATATCACTTGTATAAAGAACTACTTTAATACAAATAAAAATGCATTTTAAATAAGGCTAGCAAGTTAACCCTCAGTTTTAAATTAAATATAATGTTCAATTAACTAATTCTCAGGTTATCAAATAAATCAATCTTAATCATTTACATAAAAAATGTACTGATGCAAAGTTTATTAAATTACTTTAGGTATGATGAATGTACCTCATCCTACCCCACTATTTTGTATTTCAGATAGCAATAGTAATCAATGGTGCATAAAATTTAAATAAATGAATATGTAATTAAATAGCTTGAAAGTATGACCTTTTATTTCATCAATATGAAAAGATGATGATTTCAATAATGACAAACAGATGTATTTAAAAATAACAATTGCTTTATTATAAATAAAATATATATAAATGGAATAACAAAATTATAAGCAAACAATAATAAACATAATTTAATACAAAATTCTATAACAATATTAATATATAATCTTGTTTGTATATAATATTGTTTGTTCTACATTAATAAGCTAAACTTTGGTTATGATTATGCATATAATCCTAAAGCGTTACAAAGACATGGCACTCTACTGGAGAATTCAAAACCTAATTTTACATTTAATTATCTTTGTTATCAACCTCATTCTATAAGAGCTGATTAGTTCTTTCATTTATTTATTTAGCAGTCCTAAATGATATACAAAATAAATAGCTTTATTTATTACACATACATATCTTTTACTACAAAGACTAGCTATGCTTCTTATGTTATTCAATTTAAATAATTAGATGGAAGTTATATCTCTACTCATAAATACAACTTATTCTATTTATAACATCAGAATATCTTATTGCATAGTGTAACATTTCAAAATTATACAAATATCATAAGACACTATACAAATAAATATTCCTTAGTGATTTCATTATCTACCCAAGGATGATTAGCTACTTATGAATCTGAGGCTGAATTTAAGAACTAATAAAATGTGAAGTAAGTTAAACATAAATGGGTTTACATTAAGTTTATAAGTTAGTTTAACTATGCAACCTGATTCCAATATAAAATGTAAATCATATATATATTACTCATACCCAAATATCATTAACAAAATATACTAAGTTGTTACCTGTACCTTCATATCTCGGCATTGTCTTGAGAATTTTATTATTTATTTATTACTACACTAATAATAACTATTGTAATGGGTGGCAGCCCTTCTTCCAAGTCCTATAACTATATTTGGGTCAACTCTCAACAGTTGATTGTATGCTATCTGTATTAAACATATTTATAAATTAACGAGATGGACTTATAGTATATAGTAACCATAGATCTGGAGGCAAGTTATTCTAAAACTTCATCTCTCAAAGAACAACAACAAAAAATAAATATAATGATATATGGATATAGATATTTGGCATTAGTTTCTCACAAGTAAGAATTAATGTTTCCTGAGCAGTATATTTATGGACATCAACATTTTTCCAATTTCAAGCACCAATCCTATGCTTTACGTAAGAATTATACTAATGGATTTAATAAAAGCAATGATAGTGTATTAATGAAAGCCTGACCACTAGCTAGCTCACTCAGGCCAGATAGTACTGAAATTGACAGTGATGTGTTAATGCAGAGAAATTCACACTATACTATTTTTAAAAAAAAGTATATGCATGTTTTGACTAAATAAATAACTATAAAAATAGAAACAAAATAATGTGCTCAATTGTTTAAGAAAAACGTAAGCATATATATATCTTTAACAATTAAAAATTGTTATTTAATACAGATTAAATATTTTATCTTTAGTATTGTTTACATGACTTAAATATAAAGAAATTACAAACTGTAAATATAAGATTTATAATTCATACAATTATAAATTTGAAAGAACATATTATAACAGGCACACTTCGTATGGCCAAGCATAAGATGGTATTAAGTAAGCAAATGGCCTAAAATACATAATAAAGACATTTAAAGGGGGTGTGTATACCATCTATATAAACAAAATTGTCATGTTATAAAATAAGTGAGAGGGGTCTGTGGATATATCATATACTCGCACACCTAAGAAAAGCCAATAGTTAAGGCTTATAATTTATAATTCGATGTGTTAGCATATTAGCTATATGCTTATAATAAATTATTATGTTCATTTTTTTTTTAAAAAATGCAAAGATGTTTATGTGTAATTTGTATTTATATTTTTTTGTGTGAAGAAGAAAAAAAGATGGAAATGATTAAATGTTCCAACAAATAAGTAATTTTTAAAATCAAAAGTTTTATTAATAATTTTTCTCTACAAATGCATTTAGGCAGGAGGGAAAGCCATTGTTCTAAATTTAAGAGAAGCTTAAAGGCATTTATATTTTTAGTAGATAGGTATTTTTGTTTCTTATTAAATTTTCAAGTATATAAACTAGACAAAAAAATTTGTTGAAATTTATGTTAATGCGGGTGGAGAAAGGTATCTATAGCTTAATTAAAAAAATATTTTAAGTGTAATCTAATTATCAGAAAATATCTCATATAGTAAATTTTTTTATTTTTTTGTGATGATAGTGGTCGGAGTAGATAAATTTAATTAAAAATAAAGGTTCTTGAGATTGATTAGGGGATTACATAGAAATGCTTCGTCCATTGTATGGATCCATTAACAAAATTAGCTAATTAAATGTTTTTCAGATAGGTACGGAATTGTAATGAGTGGGCTATATAAGCTATTCACCAGGTGTTTGGGGGCTCAGACACTCGGTCAATCACTCTCGCTAACTCTCCTGGAGTCAAACACTCACTCACTGAATCAGTCAATCATTCACACATTCACTCATGTTAACTTGTTGGATTTTTTTTTAAATTTCTTTCCTTACTTATTGGATTTATTTTAATTTACTTAAAAATTTAGAGTTGGAGGTGAACTTATTTAATTTATGTAGAGTTGGAGTTGAACCTACAGAGACAAACAGTCCGCCATTCAAGCAGTTCTAGTTATTTTTTTTTGTTTTATCACGCTGGCGAAGAACAAGCATCAATATGAGTTTGAACTAACAAATTATTATTAGTGCAGTACAGAATTGTGTTTACTGGAAGTGCTGATAGTTGAAAACCTAAAGTAAAGGAGAACTGCTACTGGTGCTGTAGAAACCAAAAAGAAAACACTCCTATTAGTGGATAATCGTCGCCCAAAGAGGAAATTTATGATTAAACCTGAAACACAAGTGTATTCTTGTCCTTAAAATGGTCATGGTGTAGGAACCCCCAGTCAGCTTGCCCGCCCAGCTCCGCTCCTGCCATCAGAAGGATCTCCTAGATCCAGCCATCAAATAATCATGAACGCTGCTGAATAATGCAGTCAAAAGTGTCTCCTAGATCCAACCATCAAATGATCATGAAAGCTACTGAATAATGCCATCAGAAGTGTCTCCTAGATCCAGCCATCAAGTGATTATGAAAGCCACTGAATAGTGCCGTGTTCAAGAGAAATCCTCGCTGCGCTGGATGAACAGATGAATAGCCTACTCAGAGCCCAGAGAAGTATGAAAAAGACTTTATATGGTAAATTCCATTTTATTAATTTCATATATATTATTGTGTTACATATCTTTCATTTATATCTTTTTGTGTAAAATATCAATCTTATTTAATGTAGTATTTAGTATTTGTAAAATATATTCGAGTGCGAGGTTATGATTCTCAAACCTCTTGCTCTCTCACTAATTGATTCTTTTCTTTTTATGTTATAATACTATATTTCTTAAGCAAAATAACTATTATATTTAGATTTTTTTTTTTGCATTCGGGTTTATTATTATTGTATTTATTTTTGTAATTGGTGTTTAATAATTATAGAACTGCCTTACTGTTTTGATACTTTATTTGTATTTCTCTCTCTAAAGTAATAAAATAATTAAATAATTACATGAGTTCTTAAAATAATTAAATAATTACATGAGTTTTGTGATTCCCATTTCTTTACCTGGGATAAAGAAAATGCTGAGATAGCATATGGGAATCCAACTTATCGGTATTTAAATCTTTAGTCATTAGGATATTTTATTTCTACTACATTTTTTGTTTGTTTTACTACATTTAATATAATTTTAGGCCTTGCATATCCTTTCAGAAGGGGGAATTATTTTTTCTCTTTCTGGGAGTGGTGCGAGGAGTTGTAATTAAAGTAATCCTTCAAAGGTATGTAAAAGCCAACACTTTAATAACCATCCTTATGATTGCATCAAGATGATTGTAAAAAGATTTAAAATTGCTTCTTATCCTAGCTTGTCACCATATTTTTTTTCATGTTCGATATGTGCGCATGCTCATCTTAACAGAGTTTAGATTAACCGGTATACTATATATTACCTTTAGTCCCTGGGCAAAATAGATTGTTCATAAACATGCAGAAAGTAAGCTTACATAGTAAAAACTATGGCTATAAAGATTGTCCACAAAGAATGTCTTTGCTTTTAAAACTTCTGATGAAATGATGATGAATCATGATATTTGATGAGACGAATATGCAGATTTTAACTTCAAACAATGACAGGATCATATAGCATCCTTTGTTTCCTTATTGGTGCAGTGGAATAAAAGCCCAGCATGGCATTGGGATATCCCAACATACTCATGTTAGCTGGGATATATTTTTCTTTCAGTATCATAAATCAATTACTTCAAATATTAATTAATATACAGCAGTTAAAAGATAATCATAATAATGATAATCCGGTCTCATGATTTTTTAATCATTTTTTTTTTTTCTAAAACGTTCTCTTCTTTTTCTGATGTATTACTTCCCATAACTCCATGTTCGATATTTTTACTATTATCCTATGTGATCTCCTCAGTCCAGTACACCACTGTCTCAAATCTGGCTTTTTTTGTCTTCTTATTTCTTTTTACAAAAGAAAACCTTTTAGAAAGTTTTTTCTTTATCTTAATATTTTGTTAGAAACTTTTTTAAAAATAACTTTATACAATACCTATGATAAAAAACTTCCATAGCTAACATCTGTTTCATTTTTCATCATTTACATATTTTATTTTTATTAAATAAAACAAAATTGTATACATTAATGCTTTTCCAGAAAAATTTATTTTATACATTTGAATATATAATAACATATATACACACATACTCCACTAAAACAAATGAGCACAAACTCAATCAAATATATACATTTGATTATCACCATCTATATAGGTGTGGTTATATAGTCCCATTAACTTTGTAACAGGATTCAAACCTGGTTCCTGTTAAAATACCCCTCCCATTCGAAAGCCTTCAAACATGGTCTACATATTTGGATGGCTCAAACTTAAGAAAAAAAAAAATCTTTAATTTTTTTTTTTATGATAATACATATTCATTTTCAGACACTATTTCATTTTCATTTACCTCTGCCTTATGGTGCTGATTTCAATGACCAGGCATTATAAGATCTCTTGATTTCTTGTCCAGTGCCTATCCATAAAGAGCATTTGACAGATAAATTTACCCAAATCTCTCATATGTGGCATCCTGACCATGACTCAGTCTCCTAATGTGAATTCCTGGTGATTATCTATTGGCCTTTTATTTCTTCTTTGACTCATTCTATGTAGGGTTTGGGATGCTCGAGTACAACCAGCCTTTTGATCTATAAGTGTTTCTTAGATTTCTGGTGCCACCCACAAACACAGCAGGGCAAAACCAGTCGACTCATTTATGGACCAATAACTCATGATTCGCTGTTTGTATGACCCAACCCGTGTAATTTGTATTGAGATATATGCAAAATAAACATAACTCCTGCATCACCCTTCACAAGGGTTCAAATGATAGTTCTGGATTGATATAAAGTATGCTTAATTCCTTTTTTCTAGGTCCATCTAAGTCACTCTCCTGACAAAAATGGAATACCATGGTTAGAGAGAATGACCTTAGGCTTTCCAACATCTGGGGAGGTGTCTATTTTCTAACATCTTCATGTCATTTCTCGCATTAGCTTGCACGATGGGATACGCAGATAAGTACTTTGAAAACAAATCATATATGACCACAAGATATTTTTTTATTAAATGCCGGTAATGAGCCATAAAAATCCATCACCATTATCTCCTGATATTTTGATGGGATCATAGAGACCATAGGAGTTGCATAACTCCTATTTGCATGTTTAGCCCTTTTACAGGTTTCACATTTGTCAACTGTGGCCATAATTTGCATGTGCATGCTGGCCAGTAAAGCCATTTCCAGAGCAAATGCTGTTTTTAGGGTACCTTAATGACCACATAGTTGATAGATGTGGATCACAACATCCTCTGTCGTTTGCCGAGGTATGTCAGGTTTCCATTCTTCTCAGTCTCATATTTTGTACTGCAAAATACCCTGGCATACCCAATACAACACTCCCTTATTACCTATCCATGCTACTTTTACTGCCTTACCCCCTTTGAACCAATCGATCAAAAAAAATCAGTTGCTCATCTTCACAATTATGATGACCCAAATGCTCCAATTCTTTCTCCATCTTGTCATTCATTCTCAAATTAATACTTGCAATGTACAGAGTTTCCCCGCCCCCTAAATGGCAGGGCTTCAACTCAGAATATCAGCTATAATGTTATCAGACCCTTTACAATAATATTGCATTATGTAATGTAATTGTGTTCTTGGAGGAACAGACTCCAGCGAACCAACCAGATGTTGGTCAGGTTGTAATCAGTCAATACAACCACCTTTGATTCCAGCAGGAGTGGCCTAAACTTCTGAAAGGCCCAGATCATTGCTAATGCCTCCTTTTCAGTGGTAGAGTAATTTAGTTCAAGATCCCCAAATCCCAACCTGTATCCACTGCTATCAGTCTGTGCAATGAATGGTTTGGTGAAATCTGGAAATAGCAGCATGACCTGTTTCATAAATTCCCCTTTTATGCCCTCAAAGGCTTTATCTTCCTCCCTGGCCCACTTGCATGGTATGTCTTTTTTTAATATCCTGACCAGCAGTTCCATATATTCCGCCAACTGTTCATGGAATCTATTATAAATATTGCACAAACCCAGGAATGATTGGTTGTTTCCGGATCTGGGCACAGAAAAATCCCTGAAGGCTAGGACTTTATCTGGATATAGCCTTATCCCTTGCGATCCAACCATGTGACCCAAACACATCACTTCATCCCTCATTAAAGTACTTTTTTAAAGTTTATTTTAATCCCATTCTTCTTACATTCAGCAAGGAACCTTTCTACATTCCGAATATGCTCATCTATAGTTGACAAGGCCACCAACACATCATCAATATACATTGTTAAATTATTGACTTCGTCCACCAACACCTGATCAAAGCATTATGTTCTATTGAAGTGGTACAAATAGCCCTCATGTCTAAAAGCCGTATATTGCTAGTCCTCTGGATGAAGTTTAATTTGCCAGTAGCTGGTGGTTAAATCAAACATCAAAAAAACTTTTTACTCATCCCTCATTAAAGTACTTTTTTAAAGTTTATTTTAATCCCATTCTTCTTACATTCAGCAAGAAACCTTTCTACATTCCGAATATGCTCATCTATAGTTGACAAGGCCACCAACACATCATCAATATACATTGTTAAATTATCGACTTCGTCCACAAACACCTGATCAAAGCATCTCAGCATTGTTCTATTGAATTGGTACAAATAGCCCTCATATCTAAAAGCTGTATATTGATAGTCCTCTGGATGAAGCTTAATTTGCTAGTAGCTGGCGGTTAAATCAAACATCAAAAAAACTTTTTACTCATGGGATGTTACAGCCAGAAACCATTATTCGATTGAATTGCCTAGCATCGAGATATAACCTGACAGTCCCATCTTTTTTTTACAACAACCAATGGATTACAGTATTGGGGTGAACATTTTAAAATGATCCCCATTCCATCATTTGATTTATCTGCTTTCGAACCTCCTCTTTGTACTGATGAGGGACAGGATAAGAATGGGATTGAAACAGATTATCCGATTTAATTTAATGTGTTTGTTCAATACCCTGGATCACTCCAGACACATCCGAAAAAATTCCATTTGTTATTTTAGCCTCCTTTATCTTTTCTTCTATGATCCCCTTTGTTTTCTCTGCCTTGACTCGTAACACCCCTTTTGAACTGTGTAATTTTGGTGGTGTGAACTTCACTGCCTCCTTCTTTCATAATACTTATTCCATCCCGCAATCATATGACATAATTTATTTATGAAAAAAAAATCTCATCCTATCAGAATGTCATGTATCAGACCTCTCTTGATCAAAAATACATGCGAGAACGGTTTTCCATTGTTCTACAAATCTATCCATACTTGTTTAGGTTCAACCTTAGCTTTTCTGTTATTTGCCACCTTTACCTAGATTGATTTTATGGGGAGGGTCCAAATGCTAGGCTGTTTGCACATTATATAAGAATATTGCTTCCTTGGACACCCCTGAAATTTGGCTACCAGAGTCTACTAATGTATCAATGTCCATCTGAGCGATTCTTATCCAGATCTTAGGACAAGCCTGTTTAGCATAACTAAGGACTCTATCCTCCCATGAGCACATTAAAATTTTCTAAGTATTTTCTTTTATTTTTGTGGGCTACTTTTGCCTCATTTTTCTTCACTTAATTTTCTTTTTATTCCAGTTTCATCTTTCAAATTTATTGTCCCTATTTTAATATTTATAAACTCCCTAGTTTCCCACCTTCGCCATTGCCTACTTATCTCTATTTGCTCTAAAATCTTATCGATTTCTTTTACTGACCTTATACTATTTATTTTCTCTGGCAAATTTCTGTGATCAATCCCCACAATCTGCCTTTCTGATAGTTCACATGCTTCCAGCTCCCTCAATGTAGACACCTGGCATCTGAAAAATTAAATGCAAGTTTCTTCCTCCTCTTCATGAAACTTTTAACCTATTATCTGAACTTTGATATTATCTTGCTGCTCTTCATTCCAAAATGTTTTATTTAGGGCCATTTTATATTCTTGGAAAGTTTCTATTTGGGGTGGCAGTGATTCCCACCATGTCTGAGCATATTCTTGCTATTTTCCACTATCCTGTGGCTACTAAAAAAATCTCTGCAGACTATTTAGATGTTCTTTAGGTGTCTCCCCTTTGTCCTCTAAATATCTTTGACTAACTCTTTCCCTGTGCTACCTCATCCTCTTGAAATCCTTGCTCTTCTTTGCCATTCATAATCATTTTTTTATATACATGCTAGACTCCACTATTCCCTTCTTTCTTTTATCTATAAACTATCTATTTTAAACAACCAATGTGCCAGGCTTAACTTCCCAGCCCACAAAATATTATGCTACCTGTCATATTTTATTTTTATTGGTTATTCTAATTGCAATCCACTTTAATATATTCCTTGATTTTAATTCTTTAAAAAAAAAATTGCTTTTCTTTCTTTAAACACAAATATACCACAACACTTTAATATTACTATTTTTTGATTCTTATTATTATCTATCCCTAACACTCTCCACTCTTTGTAGTCCCAACATTGGGAGACCATTGTAACAGGTGGCAGCCCTTCTTCCAATTCCTACAACTATATTTGGGTCAACTCTCAACATTTGATCGTATGCTATCTGTATTAAATATATTTTATAAATTAATTACCGAGATGAACTTATAATAGCGATAGACCTGGAGGCAAGTTATTCTAAAACTTCATATCTCCCACCACCCAAAAAAAAATATAAATGATATATGGATATAGATTCTCAGCATTAGTTTCTCACAACATAAATGATATATGGATATAGATTCTCAGCATTAGTTTCTCACAATTACTAATTAATGATTCCTGAACAGTATATTTATGGACATCGGCGTTTTTCTGATTCCAAGCACCAATCCTATGCTTTACATAAGAATTATACTGATGGGTTTAATAAGAGCAATGATAGTATATTAATGAAAGTCTGACCACTAGCTAGCTCACTTAGGGCAGGTAAGTATATAAAACGATAGAGACATGTTAATGCAGAGTAATTTGCACTATACTATTTTTTTTAAAAAAGCATAAGCAAATTTTGAGTAAATGAATAACTATAAAAATAGAAACAAAATAATGTGCTCAATTGTTTAATAAAAACATAAGCATATATATATCTTTAACAGTTAGAAATTGTTATTTAATACAGAGATTAAATATTTTATCTTTAGTAATGTTTACATGACTTAAATGTAAAGAAATTACAAACTGTAAATATAAGATTTATAATTTGTACAATTATAAATTTAAAAGAACATATATATTACTTTTTGTCCCTGGGGAAAATAGATTGTTCATAAATATGCAGAAAGTAAGCTTACTTAGTAAAAACTATGGCTATAGAGATTGTCCAAAAAGAATGTCTTTGCTTTTAAAACCAATGAAATGATCATGAATCATAATATTTGATGAGACGAATGTGTATGGGTGCGGATTTTAGCTTTGAACAATGACAGAATCATATAGCATCTTTTGTTTCCTTCATGGAGCGGTGGGATAAAAGCCCAGCAAGGGATTTTATCCCAACATACTCATGTTAGCTGGGATATATTTTTCTTTCAATATCACAGATTAATTACTTCGAACATTAATTATACACAGAAGTTAAAAGATAATCATAATAATGATAATCCGGTCTCGTGATTTTTCTATTTATGATTTTCTTTTTCTTTTTTCTAGAAAGTTCTCTCCTTTTTCTGATGCATTATTTCCCATAACTCCTCAAAGTGTTCGACATTTTTACTATTACCCTATGTGATCTCCTCAGTCCAGTACACCACTGTCTCAGATCTGGCTTCTTCTGGCTTCTTATTTCTTTTAAAAGAAAACCTTTTAGAAAGTTTTTTCTTTATCTTAATATTTTGTTAGAAACTTTTTAAAAAATAACTTTATACAATACCTATGGTAAAAACATTCCATAGATAACATGTTTCATTTTTCATCATTTACATATTTTATTTTTATTAAATAAAAAATTATACACAAGAAAAAAAAAATAATTATACATTTTTTCAGAAAATTCTTTTTATATATTTGATTATAATAATATGTATATACACATACTCCATTAAAACAAATGAGCACAAAACCCCCCTTAAGCCTATCTTGGCTAATTTATTCAGTCATTTTAACTCAATCAAATATGTATATTTGATTACCACCTTTATATATATGTGCAACTATATAGTTCCTTTAATTTGTAATAGGGTTCAAACCTTCCTGTTGCACTATAAACTAAATAATTCAACAATTATAAACAAAGTTTATCAATAACTTCTTAAATCAAAATCCTACTTTTGTGAACGGTTGAGAATTATCCTGTAAAAATATTTAAACTTTTCAGAATATTTCAATGTTCATAATTTACTGTCAATAATATAAGCACTTGATATTAAATTAGAAGCACAAGGTAATTCCTTTCATAAGTTTAAATCCTTGGTGACACTTGGTATAATGATTTTTAAAAAAAATTTAATAAGCACATTTAGTAATCCTATTCCAATTGTATAGTTAGCACATCTATTTTAGAATGTCTGCTAATCGATTTACGGCATTTATCATATTTTCATATTGGGGCATGTATATTCCCTAAATCCATTATTAAAGGTTTTCTGCAAGAGCAGTGTAATCCTTTAGAAAACATTGGTAAACTTATATCCTTATCGTTGGCATTTATCACATATTTTAAAAAGCATCAAATTACTAATCCTTTAATTTAAACACGCTTTATTTATTTGACTATATAGTTCAAAATATTTTAATAAGTTATAAGACCTAACAAATAAATAAAAATCCATAGATAAATTAACTTCATTGATTTTCATTAACAATTAAGCACTTTCTCCAAAGCTGTGGATTAGTACATGGATTTAGGCTTATTGTATAGATTTAACTTCCAGTAATTCATAGTGCGATAATCCATTGTTTTCAAACAAGTTATTTCACAATTATTTTGAAATGAAGAGACAAATGATTTGATTGCTATTATAATGAGCATTCCATAAATAATTTTCCAAAATTTCATTAATAGTTGAAGGCAGTAAATGGATTTTCTTTGAAATAGTACTTAAATAAGAATCCTTGCTGTTTATCCATTTTAGTTGGAGAAGAAGAACACACTCAGATTGAGTTTGTCTACTTAGTTATTCTGTAGATGACAATATAAAAATAGCTATTTTAAAATTTAATTTGACTGGATCTTAGATTTTGCCAAGAGGTTATATTTATAGTCTCTGGTCAGCTGATATCTTAATTAATCACCATTATCCACAAATCTTTTCTTCTTTTAGGTTTTTCAAGAAAAAATTTATTCAATGGCATGGTAATACAGATTCTAAGTGGCAAATTTTCCAGTCATTGGATAAAATGAAAGAAAGAAATAATAATAATAATAATAATACCAAATATCATAATAAAATGAAAGAAAGAAATAATAATAATAATAATAATACCAAATATCTAATATTATATCTTAATTTGAATTATTTAAAAAAAAATTTTTATAATCATTTGCTTTTAGTAAGTAAATAATTTGGGTCTCTTTAAAGTTCTCAGATATTTATTTTAATAAATTCATTTAATAAATACCTTTTAAGTGAACATGATAAATTAATTGATTGGTTTTACATTTACAACTTTTAAGTTTACACATATAGAACTTTCATGCACGCACATATATATATATATTAGATGAACTGTTAGCTCTACTATTTTAGCTAAATGTAATCTTAATTGTAATTATCGTGATAGTTATTGTGGAACTGTTTTAAAATATTCTGCTTTGTTATGTTGGATTTAGTGTATCCTATTAAGTATATCTTTCTACAATATCAATTTTATATGAGGTGTTTTCCATTTGTACATAAAATTCAACTGCTCTTTTAAAAAAAAAATAATAATAATGGCACACATATTTTATATATGCATTGATCAATAAAATCTGCTCAGAAGACATCTTTAAATATTTTCTAAAAATTATATCTTGCTTTAGACAGTACTACAAGAGATTTTTAAATTTCATTTTTGATCATATTATCTGCTATCTCATCTTTCCTCCACTAATAAAAGAAGCCAATCAAATTTATAAAGTTTTTGGCTATATTAATTAATTAAGATAACAAATATAAAGTTATAATATATATGTGTGTATAAAATTTATATTTTTCTAATTAATTTATAAATTTTAATATTTTTATTTTTTGTTTTTATTGTTTTTTGTTTTTTTTTTTAATGGTGTAAACAGAAATAGCAAATAATGAGACGATGAACTCAGCAATTACACTGTGTACAATAAACAAATATTCTGCAAAAAACTTTAATTTTTCATTAAACTAATAATGAATTATATTATATTAAACTTAAATATTTTAACATACTTTCCAAATTATTACTATTTATTAAATGCTATTAATATGATATTGATCCTTATCAATCATATGAATGACGACTTTCTGCCTATTTGATAAATTTTCAATACAATACATGTAAATAATATATTATTAATATTTCCAGTGCACTTTGAAATGATATTCTGCTTGTTAATACAACTATAATCAATTTATCACTAATATCATATATGATGCTGCATCTTGATGCAGATATTAAAAAAAAATTAAACATAAGATTAAAAAAAAATACAAACCTTCAACTTTCAAAATATTGCATTAATTTAGTCAGATGTCACATGACTTACTTTAATAAGCTAATTTATTATGGCTTTGGCAATTTTATATTGCTAAAGCTATTAATATATGGTGTATCTAAACTTGTCAATCCCATATGGCTATTTAAGTTAGTTAGCTGGATTGGAAGACATATGGATGTCTGAAATTTTCAGATTTTCTACTTAATAGTTATACATTAGATAAAGTGCTGGGCTTGTCCTGGTATTTTTAATCTAATGCTTGAATATCCTAGCTCCTCACTGAGGATGCCAGTAGCAAAAACCGGTCTGGGGATATTCTACAAAGCTTGTTAAGAGCTTATTTAGTAAGCTCTATATATAACATTTGTAAATACAAGCTTATTAAATTGGGTCATGTGATATCTCACTTGATTTTTTTGTATTTTTACAGTAATCTATAAATGAATGATACATAATTTCCTATACGCTCATAAAAATATTAAATTTTTTAGATAAGATGAAAGATTTGAAGTTTATATTAGTCTTTAAATCATATACAATTGAAGACTTATAAAGCAAATATACAGTACAATTAATACTTTCTCCCTAAATTAAGATTTACAAATGTAAATACATATAACAAACACTAGAATGTCAGATAACTTTGTCACATAAGGTTTTGTTATAAATTTAGTTTGCTTATCTTTTTCTATCTAGCAATGAAATAATTATATATATAGTTTAAAAGTCTTTCCCTAAACTTGTATACTATAATAATTTTAGTCGCAAGTCACAAATGTAATATGAAAGATAATTAATGTTGATATTAAAAAAATAATAATTTTGAAGTGAAAAAACAATAACAACAACAACGTCAGCAATTCTACGAGTTAAACATGAATAGCTAAATTAAGAAATGCCACTATAATAACTAATGTTATAATGAGCACCACTGGTTGATATATCAATTTTGTGCATAAGATTTTTCAGTGCATTTCAGTTTTAGTGTTAAACACTCTTTGTTATGTTTTATGATCTTACGATCACTTTTTTTTCTGTTATTAATACATTATTATTGATGTTTTTTAAAAAATTATTTTTGTATGTATAAAAATATTAATTTTAACAATAATCCAATCAGTATTATAATGAGGAGGAAAAAGATCATTTTTAATATAATAGAAAGAAGTAAAATGATTGAACAAGTAACTGAGTCAACAACTTGCATTACTATAAAAAATAAGAGCAAATTAAAAACACATAACAAAGAGATAGATTGAGCACTTTACACTATAACATAATGAAAAAAATGGAAACTCTTTTACAAATGTGAATTAATCAAACGCAAATGGAAAAAACATTAATTGAGACAATTATTTGTGAAAAGGCCAAGCAATTACATGAGGAATACTCCATGAATAAAAGTTGTTACTATAAAGGAGTTTATTAACAGCAAAGTATAATTCACTGGATTCAGGAAAGCACAGATTATATTATATGCTAAACATTCTCTTAAGAAATTTATATATAAAAAAAGTTTCCATATAAGAAGAAAGTTCTAATCAATAATCTGTGCATATTTTATTAGAGTACATAAATTTGTTTACATTTTTATTTTATGCTTTTAAAAGTTCGAACTTTAGTTTTCATTAAAATCTAACTGTTTAGCATGTACAGCAATGTATTTTGTATATGTTTACATTTATAATATTTTTGATTTTTGTATTATTTTTTCTGTTTAGAGATTTATTTTGGCTAATAACTTTGAATAAGACATTGGGTCTAGAATGAATTACCCCTAAGTACATGAATTTCAATTTAGGTTATAATTTACGAATGGATGATATAACGAATGGCCTTTTGGACCCAATTAATTTTTTATTACATTTAAATAATAATGATGATGATAAAATAAAATGAATTACATAAGTAATTAAATTAAAGATATAATTAAAAAAAATGTAATAATCAAATACTTTTATTGATTGAGAGTTCATAAGAAACTTGACTGCTGGAAGTAACGGAACTGAGAGTAATTCATGAACTTTAAGCTTCAGAAACTGCCATTCTACCATATTATCAATCCATACAGATCAATATGTAATTAACAAGTTAAAAATAAATCATTTAACTAAGTTATTTCAGATCTACTTATTTTTAGAAGGATCTACTTTTGATATATAAAAGCAAATCCCAGTTCTAAATAACGTTAAATATTAATTATAGGTTTGGTTTTTCTCCAATCATATACAGTTTTAAAATGAAAATAAATACATTAAAATGAATATATTATTAATAATATTTATTGTAAAATACTTATTTAAGTACAGAATTTGTTTATTTATCAATAAGAGTTTTGACTTAAGTTATCTTCTCAATCTGGAAAAAGATAAATAAAATTGTCCATTATAAAAAGTAAATTAAAAATATGAATACACTTGGGTCTCTTTTTACGTGGACTTATTTAAAACGATTTTGAAGTTACGCGATTCAGGTTTCACCGGAAGTTGAACTCCGATAATACGCTATTACTTTAAATAATAAATTTCGCGCACATAACGTTATATTGAAAGTACTGTAATAGCACATTACTATTGGAATTTGACTTTCATGTTAGTAATTTCAATATTTTCAGTGCTTTATAATAGTAAGATTTTATGCAATAATGAAATTAAAATCATGATTTACACATTTTATGTATACACACATTAAATTTTACAAGATTATAATGTAAATTTGTTCAAACATTGTGCATGTTAATTTTGCATTTTAAATCACATTCTGTTTTTGCTTTTTAAAAAAGAACGTAATAGCAGTGGGCACAATTAAAATTGAAAATGAAAGACAAAAATAAGAATTTAATTTTTAGTTGCTAGATTAATTACTAATTACGTTGTCACCAGAAAACCATTAATTAACACAACACGAGAGTGACGTTGGCGCTAGTTGTATTTCATCTTGTGAAGAATCTGATTTTTTTATTAGTTTGCAAACGAACCTGTTTACCGGCAAATAGCGATAATAATTAAAACGTGTATAAAAAAAATATAAATTACTGTAAATTATACATAAAAATATATTGTTTTGAATAAAATTAAATATTATAGTTAAAAAAAGTTTGTCTTGTATCAATTTTTTTAAAATTTGAAATTTTTTATTAGTCATATTTTATTTCCTTATTTTTTTTTTTTGCGCAAATTTTAAAGTAATTTTACGTTGGTGCTTTGCTTTTACGCGAATTTTGAAAAATCACAGACCGCATCTCCCCCCTTTTTCAATGTAAGTTACATCTACATTTGCGCAATTTCGTTTGCGCGTGTTTTCTGAGGAATCTATCTATCGCGTAAAACGAGACCCAGGTGTGCATACAATTTCATTAAGGGATTAAACTTGTGACTCATAAAAAATTCTGATGGGTAAATTTTCTTCCAATTGAAAAGATTCCCTTTCTCTCTTCTTTCTCCCTCTCTATATCAGATATATTAATTCTAAACATAATATCTAAAAGTATTTATACTTAATATATATATATATATTGGGTGTGCATTTAATTGAAATCTATGTGAAGCATTCATATTCTAAAATACTAATTTAACATTGCTTGAAGATATGATTAAAATATTATTTACCAAAATATTTTTGAAATCTATTTTCTATTAACATTACTAGAGTGAGAAGAAATGCTATTGTTAATAATAGTAAGACTTTGAGAATCAAATGATGTCGTATTAGTGATAAGATTTATTTTTGATTCTATGTACAAACTAATTATAACATAATGCTTATAATCAAAATACAGTGGAGCCATGAATGATGCTATATTTTGTTCTAAGTCCTCCTTGGCATACAAGCATATGCAACATGTAATGGCTCACATTTTGTTAATAAACATTAATTAGAATAGGATACTAAACTTACCGTTTATTGAAGTGCAAGTATAAAGTACTTTTCAACATGCACATATGTATATCACAGATGCTTTTTTGTATATATAGTATGTATATATAAATTAAGATTATAGTAGAAATAAAATTTTAAAAATTATAATATAATTATTAATAATAAATTGAGGATATACATTTATATATATTTTATTGAGTGTATGTTCACTCATGCATTCATTGAAGCAATAAAAATATAATAATAAAAAAATTAACAACCCTATTTTTATTTTTAAATTAAAATAAATAGGAAAATATCTTAACTTTGATTGCTATTAAGCATGTTCTGGGTGATACTGTTTTCTTTCAATAATTTTTGTCTCTTATTGAAACATAGTAATGGTCTAAAATCAGTATCAATTTTTAGTATATTCTAAAACTTTCTAAAATTTTAGCACTACGCTCAGAAAATATTTTATTATGCAAACTATTGCATATCAAATTCAAAAATTATAATAAAAATAAAATAAAATGAATATGCTTTCAACAAAAATCGAAGAAATTTTATTAATATATATATAATTGGTATAGTACTTGACATGAAAAAGTGACCACTAATATTTTTTTTTTAAACATGATCACATTTAGCACTCAAGAGGGGGAAAAAATAGCTTATTGAATATCATAAAATTTGTGAATTTTAATGCTTTTTGTTGTTGTGAGTTACTTATTTACATTTTTGTTGTATATTCATATTTTTCTTTGGATAGCTTATAATTAAAATCATGTAATTAGATACAGCATAATTCAAGCTCCACTATATATTTTTAAAAATGCAATTTTTGAATACAAAACTGTGTGTATAAATAAAAATTATTATTTTAAAAGACATTGATCTGTCTTATTTTTTGGCTGTTTAAAATTAACTAGAAACTTTTTATTCAAGTACATAATAGTAATCCTGTAAAAAGACCCTATTGCTTCCAATGTAAGACACCTACTAAATTTAAGACACAGTAGCTTTTAAACCAAAAAACTAGGAAAAAATTTAGCCCTGAATTTAAGCCGTATATATGTACGAATAGGAACTATTATAAATATAATAAACTCACCTAATTTATTGTGAATCTTCTTCGGATATACAGTACTTTCACTTTCTACATCTCTTTCAGAACTTGGAATTCTCATCTTTACTATTTCACCAAGGTACAACAAATCAGGCCATAAATTGCAGCCAAACATTATAATTTCTTTATCAATTTGCCTTCACATAAACTGTATATTTTTTATTGAAATCTGAATCATTCTTGTAAAATAATTTATATTTTTACAAATATTTTCTGTAAAAAAATTATTCATGTATAAAAAAGATTCTGAAACATGTTTTCACTTTGAAAACAAAATTAAGATATTGGATCTGTCAAAAGTGGCAAAATAACATTAAAAGATCTAAAACATACATTTTCACTTTGAAAATCAAAATGAAGATATCAGAACTGTCAAAATTTTGAGTGGTGCTCTCTTATGTAGAGAATAAGAAGCAACAAATCAGCACCTTATAAGATATGATCTTATCTCATTGTTATATTGATTTGTTAGTTGTAAAAAAATTCTAATGGTTATTTGGTAAAGTTTTCTCGATAAAATAAAAAAATCTGCAAAATAATGATAAAAGATTCTAAAACATGTTTTCACTTTAAAAATTAAAATGAAGATATTGGAACTGTCAAAATCGACAAAATAGTATTAAAAGATTCTAAACATATGTTTTCACTTTGAAAATCAAAATGAAGATATTGGAACTGTCAAAATTTTGAAATGCTCTCTTATGTAGAAAAGACAACCAATCAGCATCTTGGAAGTCAGGTTCTTATCTTATTGTTATATTGATTTGTTAGTTATAAAAAAATTCTAAAAGTTATTGGGTAGTTTTCTTGATAAAATAATGGTAAAATCGGCAAAATAATGTTAAAAGTTTGCGTTTACGAAATTAATCCAAAACATATTGATTAAAAAGATTTAACATGCTATTCTACACAGATAACAATTATAAAACTATGTGCATGTATAGCATAAAACAAAGAGCCACAGAAATAAGATGTTAAAAATGTTTGTTTCCAATTTAAGATGCACCCCTCTTTTAAGAGTCCAAAATTTGGAAAAAAGGGTGTCATATATCTGATAATACAATACATTTTTCTAAGTCAAGTACATGAAATTAACCTTCAAAATTCCTTTATTATTAAAAATGTTTGAACAAGGTCATTAATATTATAATGGGACAGCCTATTTGATAGCCTTAGTTGAGGCACCAAATATAACGGAACGGCATTTAATCATCCCAGTTGATATATCAAATATAACAGAATTGATTATATTTAATGCTTAGAAATCATTAACTTAATGCTTCATAGTTAGGTTCGCCAAATATAACAGAATGGATTATATTTAAAGTCTAAGTTGGTCTTGTTAAATATAAGGGGATGATTAAATTCCCTAGAAAGAGGATATGCATTTCACTACAATCGGACTTTGGGTCTTCAGGTAGAATGCTAGAAATGAATCGATGAAATACTAAGTCCATGATTATATCTATCTTTATTATGCTAACTCAATAATCTTTAAATAAGTTTTAATATAATTTAGATTAGTTCATCCATCTTTCATCCCTCTTTCAATCACCATTATGCCACGATATTCAAACTCATGGAGAATTTGCAATTAGCTCTTTTCAGGGATAATTCAAAACAAGTTATTATTTAATATGCCTTTATATAAGCATTAACTAACAATTGATATTCATATGATATTTATAATTCTAGCATATATATAATATAATTCAATAATGATTAGACAAAGAGATCAAGTTAATAAATCAATATTTAATAAACAATAAAAAATATAATATAATAGATAATAAAATATTAATAAATAAATAAATACGGATGAATTTTACCATTTTAAAAATATTAATAAATAATATTCTTATTTAATACCCTATGATAAAATTCAATACTATAATAAACTTTCAAAAATTAAAGAAAATAGTTTAAATTAACAGATATATAAAAACAATATCTGGATTCAAAATTAATAATTTATTTAACTTATTAATTTATTTACCGTTCTTATTTATATGTTTCATAATTACTAATATATAAGTACTATTTACAATTGTATAACTTATATATTATATGTATTTTTGATAAATAAAATACATTGAACGTTTACAATATTATGTAGTAAATACAATATAATCCTGTTTAAAATATCTATTAAATAATAACTATTCTTTATATCCTTCATCTAATTTGATGAATTATGTCAAGCTTTCAATTAATTATATTTAATATTAAATATAATTTTCCTATTAAGATATAATGATGCGATGCCAAATTTGAAATAATAATAATAATAAACATATTAAAATAATATAAGCATTATTATAATATATATAAATAAATAATAAAGAAAACTTATTTTCCAGAGTTGAGATTAGATATTGAAGTCTAGTTCATCGTCCTAATGAAGATCTTTTACGAAGAATATTATTAATCCATTGGTATAATGATGATTTTATTTATCCTTAATTGATAAACTGTTAATAATATCTAATGATTTGATTGATAAGAACTAAAGTAAATATTCTTTGAATGTAGATGTTCTTATTCTCCATTTTTCTATTATCATTAGACGTTCTATATATCCAATATTTCAAAATATTTTAAAATAGCATGCAAGGTTGGTTTCGAATCCTTTACGATACAAAGCTGTTCTACTCAAAGCACATTGTTTTATCCTATATATATATATAATTATCTTAAATTTATATATATCTGAAGAATAACGGAAGTGTTAAAACAACGTAGTTTCCAAAAAACTTAAACAGACGTTCTTTTCTTTTATATTGCTATTCCTTTAAGATTTAATAGAAAATTAAAATATTTTCCTTGCAGACTTTTTATCCACAGATTATCTTAATTTGCAAAAAGTTAATATTTAAATTCCAATCGTTGAACAGTAGTATTGATAAAAGAAAAAGTTATTTAAAGAAAAATGATTTTCTTTTCTTCTCCTTAATAACAAGAGAACGAATGAATCTGCTCGTGTGTTATTACAAGTTCATGCTTTATTCAAATATTAATTGTTCAGTAGAAATTAAGATTTAATAATAAAATATATATAAAATTATTTATTACTCAACTTCAAATCTGGCATTTTACTCAAAAGCTTAAGGTATATATTATTTAAAACTCACATGTATATATAAATAGTATATATATGTATACATAATAAAATAGTCAAATAAAAATGTATATTTATAAATAATTTCATAAGAGATAAAAGCACGTTAGACCAATAATAATAACTGGAATAAGTTACTATTATAATATATATATATATATGCACATATACAATATAGTAGAACCATAAGATTATAATTTACAAAATTGAAATAGTTAAAAATTATTACATGACATTTTCATAATTGGTCTGTTGCATAATTATCATTCAAATATTTATATATATATATATATTGTGATTCTCTGGAATCACATAGTATGAGTAAATAAATTTAGTCTATAATTAGTACAAAAAAGCAATAAAATGAAAGTGATATACATATAAATATATGATAAAAGAGAACTAAATAGTTTTCTTCTAAAAGATGCACCCCTCTTTTAAGAGTCCAAAATTTGGAAAAAAGGGTGTCATATATCTGATACTACAATACATTTTCCTAAGTCAAGTACATGGAATTAACCTTCAAAATTCCTTTATTATTAAAAATGTTTGAACAAGGTCATTAATATATATATATATATGTACATATATAATATAGTAGAACTATAAGATTATAATTTACAAAATTGAAATAGTTAAAAATTATTACATGACATTTTCATAATTGGTCTGTTGCATAATTATCATTCAAATATATATATATTGTGATTCTCTGGAATCACACAGTATGAGTAAATAAATTTAGTCTATAATTAGTACAAAAAAGCAATAAAATGAAAGTTGATATACATATAAATATATGATAAAAGAGAACTAAATAGTTTTCTTCTAAAAACATTTTCAATGAAGCATATATCTAATAAACTGTTTGGTTATGAAATACAGAATGATTATTGGAAATAATGTAGTTCCAATAAAGTAATATATAATAAAAATGTGCACCAATCATATTTCACTTTTGCCATTTAATTAAAAAAAGATAATCTGTCAATCAATACTGCAATAATTAACATAAGTCAATCACGAAAAAAAAAAAACTATGAAATATAATTGAAATAGTTGTGACTAGTTATATAGTAAAGTTATATATACAATATAAATAAAATAGTTTGTTTTTTAAAAATAAAACAAATTTAAAATAAATCAAAATTGTTTATCTAAAAGAAATACTAAATCAACTAAAGATTATAGTATTCTTTTAATAAGCAAGAAGATTCAAGAAAAAATTATTTTTGCTTTTTCTTGTTCAACTACATCACTAGAAGAACGATATATAAGAAAGGACCTTATAAAGTTATAGATATTTAAAAAAGTTGAAACAAATTACTAACAAAATCTAAGCTAGTTGGATTTGAGGCGGTAATAAGCAAAAGCAGTCAAAAAAACCATGAAATTGTTTAAAAAAAATACCATGTAGTAGTGAAAGACAGTAATAACTACCAAAAAGTTAATAAAATATGTTGGAAATTGGAACTACAATTCTAAAAGAAGTGATAATTTTAGCACTGCCAATCTAAAGGTGAGATGTTTAGATTGCCAAATGTGTTGCCATTAGATCATTTGAGTATGTGGATGAACTGATGTAGTAAGAAATGGCAGTGTGATTTTAGAAGTTCTTAAATCTGATTATGCATATCATTCCCTATTGATAAACTGAACTGAACAAAAATAACTGAATCTCTAAAATCTTCATAAAGATCATGAAAACCAAAATAAAAATTGGACATTATAAAACCCTGTGAAAAATAGTACAGAAAAAAACAAAAGTAAAATCTGAAAAAATAAGCAAGTGTACATGTATCATGGATAAATCATATTTATGCTACAATGATTAAACAAAAAATCCTAAGTGCATTCCAAATATTTTATTTCAATATTTTATAAATAATTTGATTAGCATTAATTGTAAATATTATAATATGTGTATTTTTTTTCTTATGGGTCATAGCATCAGCTGGGAAGCGAACCCGCTAACCCGGGACAACTGCTTGTAAGCAGCTGTCGCTGACCTCTCGACCACCAATGCTTGACTATAATATGTGTATTAACACTAATTTTATTACATTCCTATTTATATATATTGTGACAATAAAAAAGAATGAAATAGCAAATTAGGAAAAAAAAAATTGTTTAATATTTCTCTTGTTACTCTTTTCCAGACTTGGATTCTAATATAAGGATTAGGAGGATGAAGTTATTTCATATCTCAGTATCAAGTTTATATATAATCATTGAATGCTGTAATAACATATACTCTCACGGGAGTGAAGGCTAACATGAGTTATTGAAATACAGTGATGGCACAATATACACTGATCTATATATACTATTTCAATTACATGCTATCCAAAAAAAAATGTAAATAAGTTACAAAAAAAAAAAAAATTCTTAAACCTTAATAAATTTTATAATATGACAGCAATCATTTTCCCATCTAGGAGCACTGTATATAATATTTTAAAAAACAAAACATTAAAATTTGTAAATTTAATAAATTTTATGATAGAGCAGCAGACATTTTTCTGGTTTGGAGCACCATAAGTGATCATATTTATTAATAATGTTTCCTTGGTTTAGGTTGAAAGCATAAATATATTATTTTTCATTTATTATACTTTCTGAATTTGGTGTACAGTATTTAGTGTAATAAAGTGTTTTCCAAATACATTGCTAAAAAGTTTTTACAAAATTTAAAATATTTGTAAAATTAACATACAGACTTAAAAACATCAAAACATTTAGAGGTGACATAGCAAGCTGATAAACAAGAATGCTTCCACATTTCCATAGAACAGGAGTCCCCAACCTTTTTGTACTCATGAGCACATTCTAATATCGGCCAGGTGGCGGGCACCATTTATTTTTTCCAACCAGATGGCGGCACCATTTATTTTTTCAATGTAAATTTATAGTTGGATATTGTTAATAATACACATAATGTACAAAAAAATATTTATTTCAAGAATAAAATTTTAACGTATAATTAACGTTTATATTTTTATGCTGTAAAAGTATAGTATGCCTACAATTTGATTACAATATAATACAATAATTTATAAGAAATTTTAAAAATTAAATTTATTTGCATCAGATAAATAATTTTTTATCGTGTTCGGATAGCGGCGGGCACACGTAAAATGGTCTGCGAGCACCATGGTGCCTGCAGGCATAGGGTTGGAGACCCCTGCCATAGAAAAATGTTATTTAAAAAAAGGATATTGCCTAGATCCATGTTTAATTGCAATAAAAGTTGAAATTGTATTATTCACTTTACTTTAAAAAAAAATAAGGATTATAGTATGGTAAATTATTTTTATTTTTTGAATGAATATGAATGAGTGACCATACACACAGTAAATATATATATTCTAACAGTATACATATATGCCATTACATTACTTTCAAATTAAAGGAAAAATGATCGATAAATAAAATAGCCCTCAAATAGAATAAAAAAAAAAATTAATAAAAATTCTATTTAAATTAATATATATAATGTGCACAGATGGTAAACTAATTAAATAATTACTTAAAAGTAAGTTTAAGCTAAAAAAATCTAAAGATAAAAAATTATTTTGAAAGAATGTAAAAGAAAATAATAAAGACTGTGTTAATTATTTTCTGTTAAGTTATTTTTAAATCTTAGAAAAATCTTAGAATGGAAACAGTTTTTTATTTAAATGTAATGGCATAATAGCAAACAGACCCTTGGGAGCATTTAATCGATTGTAAGTCAGATAAGAGATTAATTAAAAATTACTAGTAATAAAATTTAGTGTTCCCTCTATAAAGTGAGCTAACCAATAATGATGTGAATGAACACATGGTTCTCAGAGAAAATCATCATCGCCAATAAGAACAGCGCCAAGCTAGGCAAGATCGATCCTGGAATTTGATGACAAGCAATTAGAAATGATATAAAATGAAAAAAACTGTTGCTAGTTTTGGATTGCTCTTGCTGATTACGTTATTTAAATATATTTATATGTGTATTGTGGACCACCACAATGTAGGGGTCACGCAACAAATTTCTGTTTCCCGTATTTGCACCAGCTGAGGCAGCCTCCAGACTGATAGTTACTGGAAAGTGGCAAACAATGGATTTGTCTTCCCGAGAATAATATTAATATGAGATGGAAGGATCTCCGAATGAAGTTGTGTGACGCATCAAGGACCGAAAAATGGAAATCAATAATTTGACGCCATGGAAAGTATGAACTTTTCAAATACTAAACATTACCTAACTCCTAAAGTCTCTTATTTGACTAAGTAAAAATTTAAATTATTTATTATAAATATATTTTATAGGTTTGCTATTATTTCCATTCTTGTTAATTTCATTTAAATTAATAAATTAAAAATAGGCATAAATGTCTGCATAGATTCCTAAGGTTATATTAGTTTAAGTGGGTTAATTTTGGGCTAATTTGTTTTGCAGTTGAATCAGTGCTGATGGAGGGATGTATGGGTGTTTTATGTCAATGTAATCTGGGAGGCACATTGGATTCTCGTTTCCTTGTGCCGCGTTAGCATACAGGGCATAGTATACACCTGAATGCCTGGCCCAAAAAATGTATAGACATACTTCCTACACCAATGATTTCCTTACGCTCTGGTTAGGACAGTAAGGTGGCAAAGACCGCTATCCTCCATTTATGGAGCATTTCTTTTACATATATTTCCAAATGATTACCTCACCAGACAGATGCATGTTCCTGTACTGGATGAGAATTACTTCTCTAATAATATCCTGCTACAGATGTAAATTCCTATCAGCATGATTGTTTTATGCTAACATTTTTATTTTGCATTGATCACATTGGTATTTCATTAAAACTAGCATTGGTTTGGATATGAACTTTTAGCCTGGAGTTAAAAGAGTTGAGTTGTTTAAATGTGTATTCTATGTAGTGTGCTTAGCAAAATATTAAAATTTTGTTAAATCTATTGAATGTAGCCATCTGTGCATATCATTTAAATTAAATTTATTCAGTAGTTAATTCAGTTTCCAGAATTGTATCAATGTGTGTCTGCATAACAATAAAAATATTTTTGTTTGATTAATTTTTGATAGAAACTTATTTTTATATATTTTTATTAATAAAATTTTTAAAATCAAGAATTAGAAATTCTTAAATTTGCAATGTTAGATTACAATTTTAAAACTCAATTTCTCCCTTGAATTAGCGACTGGGGCTTTTGGTTTGATAAAAGAGTAACCTCACCCATATGTATTTGCCACCTTTATAAATTTTTCTAGATTCCAATAGCCTAATGGCGCCTGACATGGCAGATAGGGTTGTGAGGTTTTGTCAAATGTGTCCTCTTAATTTATTATTAATAATTATATAATTATTTTTTATATTATAGTCTTAATTTATATATCAAAGCTTATCAATAAAATGTGAGCTACTTTATACAATGTATGATATATACAAGGAGGATGTGGAACAAAATATCAAATAAATATTATATACCAATTAATATATAATATTGATGAACTATATGAAAGAATTGAATAATTTAGAATATTCTCAATTGCTTATTTGTATATACATATATATGTAAAAAAAATTTTTTTTACCATTAATCCAATTTAATGTTTATTAATTTTTATTTTGTTAAATTAAAAAGTTTACACATACAGATTTATTGTTTTTTCATTTATATCAATGTGCAATATAGCACACATCTGACATAATAATTATGTATGAAGTCTTATATCATATATGTGACATAGAGAATAAGATATGAATGTATATTACATAACAATGAAGGGATATAAAATACAAGAGATCATTCACGAATTCATGAACTGTACCGACCTGAGTTCGAATCTAGGGTTGCAATCAGTTAAAAAAGGGAAATGTTAAAAAAAAATTAAGAATAGATGTATCTAGATATCAGTCCACTGATATGGTGGCACTCCTCATGGCTTAATCATGAACTATAAATTCATACTGGCTTATTCCTATGCTCTAGCCAAAGCTCTACTAAAAGAATGTGAATGGGCTAGTCTTATATAATATATATAATTACATATTGCTTTTGAAGGCCTACTTCATCAGTTATTTTTAATACATACATTTTAAAAAAATAGATGTAATCAATATTTGTCTGAACGTTTGTGATGATGGTATGTATATTATTAGATGTGATATGTTGGACTATTTCAATTAACTATGTGTGTGAATGTTGAATGTACAGAAAATTTTAAACTTTTCAAATACAACCAACTTGTTAGTAATAGCACACAATTAGACTCAGTTGGTTAGAGCATTTGCCTTAAATTCGATATTCAAGAATCTAAAGGTATGAGTTCAACTTCTAAACGAATACTGTCACTGTGCATATCAGGCCAGTGACACCCTGAAAAAGAGTGGAGAATAATACTATTCAAAATGTTGTGTAATTACTAACCTGTGTTGTCTAATTGTGTTATTACTAACAAGTTGTTTGTATTTGAAGAGTTTAAATAAAGTTTAAAATTTTCTGTACATTCAACATTCACTCATAGATGATGGAAATAGTCCAATACATCACATTAGATGTAATCAACTTTTGTTTGTTAACACTCTTTTAATTAAGAATTCTAATGATTACTTTATACTTTCAGTGTGCTGAGAAAATGTTCAAACATTTATCTATGCATATTCCTAATTAGCTTACCAAAATCTACTCATAATATTTTATTATTTAAATAAATTTTTTATAAATTATAACTTAAGAATTTGTAAAGCAAATAATTCACTGAAATGGTAATATAATTTTAAATATTTTCAGAAAATGTTTTCCAAACTTTTTTTTTTTTGAGTATACTGAAATTAAATACCTATTGTAGGCATAGATTTTCTAGTGAATGGATAGATTAAGCTTATTATTATAATAGATTATAACGTGCAGAAATATTATAAAAATAAATTTCATAATCCCTTGCTTGCAAAAAATAGGTAATTAAACTTTGTAAATTATAATCAAAAACTTTAAATATTTTCAAAAATTATTAAAAAATAAAATGAGATTTTAAATTTCTACTTTAATTAAAGAAACGAAAAGAGTGGAGGACGATGATGACTTACATTTATTATCCAACTGGGCTCGATACTTCTCAAAACCTTTTAGTCTCACCCGCTGCCCTAACATATCCAAAAATTCATCAAATGCTGCTGCAGCATGCTCTACAAAATAATAAAAACAATTAAATTTTTAACTATATATATATATATCATTTATTGCATAATAATTTAAATCAAAACAAATAATCTTTCTACAATGATTAAAATTTGAAATACCAGGCACTCTTATATAACCTGGAGCCTAATTGTAAATATAAAGAATTTGAACTCAAGACTTTCAAGCACCTTCACTATCCACACTATCTCATACTATTGATACACAAGACCACACACATGAGATAGTGTTGATAATGAAGGTGCTTGAAAGTCTGAGTTTATATCTACAATGATTAAGTATATATACATAAAAAAAGATTCCAAAGATAATTATTTTGAAATTAGTTAAAAAACAACAACAAAATTTCTAATATATAATAAGATATAATTGATTTGTTTATACCTACAATTGTGTTAATTATACTATATGATTTCAACATAGTGGTAGAATGATGATTTCAAAAGCTAAAGATTTCTGGATGAGTTTGAACTTGTAACTTCCCTTATCAATATCACATAACTCTTGAGTTCTAGCAATTCAATTTTTTTTTTTTTAATGTGCCAATAAAATAGTTTTATTATTAATTCCTTGATAATTTTCCTACTCAAATTAAAAATAATCAAATCAAATATTTATGTGGTATAAAAACTCTGACATCAATTTAAAATAAATGATTAAACTGAAGAAATAATAAAATAAAAAAAACAATCATACAGATCAAACCTTAACCCTAGAAGATTTTGAAATATAAATTAAATTTCAACAAATAGAATGAAAGTTATTAAATATAAATTTAGTAAAAATTTAGTGGAAGTAAATTGCCCAAGTATAAATAAGAATGTGCTTATCTTTCTCTAATAAATATCACTACAACAGTAGTATAAAGCAATGGAGCTAGCAAAATTTTTGTTAATAATTGATCAAATTCATTATAACTCTATTTTATGGAAGTATACTTCCAAATCTGCACTATTTTTCAAATAAACCATTTAATTGCTACATGAAAAATTATGCAATATTTTCACACAGATTTCCAGACAATAATTGCAAATTAAAATGAAAACTGCCACAATGTGACCTATAATATTATACTTGGTAAACAATATGACTTAATATTCATTCCAATTATAAAAAAGTGTCTTATTGTCACCACAAAATATTTACTCTACTAGGGTCAGTCATGGCTTCAAGACTAAACAGGATTATTATTAACTATTGAAAACAAAAACTAAGTTTAAAACAATTAAAAAATTAAAAGTAATGTAAAATAAACTAGTAAATAATTTTATTTTCTTTGGTTCCATAAATACTTGGGGTAATTAATAGTTCTGTTAAAAAAATTTCCTAAAAAAATAAATCTGTTAGAAGTTTTTAAAAATAAAAAGCTAATACTAGCGATTATAAATCAAAATTGTTCTCTCTTCAAGTTTCCTATGGATCAACTCTACACCCTCATCAACCAGCAGCAACTTGGAAAAGGAATTCACAAGATTCTAACCCATCTCAAAGACCGTTATGTGGTCATTGAGTTCAAAACCTGGGGGGACAGAATGAATTTTAGATATAACTTCAAAATGTTAGGGAATCATATATTATGCTTCATTGACATGAATAGACCAGTTATACTATCCAGAAAAATCAAAAACTGTCTTGAAAATTTCACTGAACAGGAATTGCAAAATATACTTATCAACTATGGCAATATTAACAAGTTCAATTATCTGAATAATCCGCATCTTGAAGATCAAATCTTGTCTAACACTGTGATATTTTCATTCACCCTAAAGAAAAACATCTCCCCCACTGATATCATCTCCCCACTGATATCCTCACCATCATAACCACTAGAGGTTCTCCATTGGTTTTATCATTTTGAGGGGTACGGCCCCAATGCTTCTACTGCCTCCAAAGGTCACATCTCATAAAAGATTGCATGGCTCGAATTTGCAACTATTGTGATTTTAAAAAAAATAAAATACATCATTGCAGTAGAAAATCTAGCAATCCAGGGCTTACATCAATTCACATCAATCAAGCAACACCTAATCCTACCTCAAACAACGACTCTACCCAGGTCCATATCACCTAAACCTCAACAAAAATTCCAAACAAACCTGAAAAGACATCTTCAAATATCATAATCACCAATACTTCATCACAAACCAATACTACTCAAGAACAAATGGAGATAAGAAGTTGACACAAACCTCTGGGATGATCTTGTTGACCAAAGTCTCACACAACAAGTTCATAAGGCCGTCACTCATCTTTAATAAAACTGACCTAGACACAGAAGAAGGCAAGGATCTCTCAAACCCAATAGACACTGAAGATAGCAACTATACCACTATAAAACCCAAATCCATCTCCATCCAGCAAAAAATCTCTTTGTTATCACTAGGTCCATTGGCCCCTTCTGTGTCCAAAAAAGGCAAACAAAACAATCAGCAGACTACTCACAAAACATCCTTGCAAACCCAAAAAAACATTAAAGAAGAGTCTGCAAACGTAAACTGTTTAATGGATAATAAGTCTCAAGCCACCCAACTGTCACCGCCATCAGAACATTGTTCAGAGCTCAATGAAAACCAGGAAAACAATAACTTGCAAAGACTTTCAACAATCAAAAATCTAAAAAAGACTGTAAATCAAAAACAAAATGACAAAACATTATAGATATATCTGCAATTGCAAATCAAACTAATAAGACACACAAAAGAAAGTCGGTCCTCTCAGACAAATTCAGCTCAGATGAAGAGAACGCTCAACCTCCAAACAATTTACAACCTCCCTCCAACAATCAAACAACAGATCTAACCTCAGCTAAGCATCTCAAATCTTCTGAAAAGAAGAGGAAAACTATGGACTCCCCCCCCCCAAAATCCATCCATTCCCCTAGAACCAATGGAAGACACCCCAACAAATTATACCCCTGCTTCAATTTTGAACAACTGCCAAGAATTTCTACCGACTCTTTCCTCTCTTTCTCAAGTGCTCTCTGAGAAAGAAGATGCTTCAGAAGACCCAAATGACATTGGTTGGCAAGATTCGTCCACTGACTCAGAACTGCTGGTCGAAGAGACATAAAACTAAATTGTTATGAACTGTAAAATCGCTGGAGTCAATGTTCATGGCATCAACTCATTAAGTAGAGCCTATGCTATTAAAAACTGGATTGCCCACAACTCTCCGCATATATTCCTAATGGGAGAGACTAAATACTATCAGAACACTGATCATAAAATCCTAGCACTGCTTTCATCATCAGGTTATACCAGATTTTCTATTGGCTCCTCGGCTTCTGGAGGAGTTGGCATCCTGGTTAATAATGCAATACCCCCAATAGCTTTAATCTTCTACTGTTAGATACCAACATGGTTATCATTGAGATTGACTACTGGGGCTACCCTATTATCATTGCTTATGTGTACATGGCCAACGACACAAAATATTACAATATAATCCATACGCTAAATGACATCATCAGCAACAGAACCAGTCTGACAATCCTCTTGTGAGATTTCAATACCACATACCAAAACTTTAACCACTAGATTCGTCCACCACTTAAATCGAAGACTGAGTGCGGAGAGGGCTTCTTCCCACCAGGTGCCTTCTCCTTTTACACCAGAACTCGAAGATCCCTGATTGACCTGATATATTATACATTAGGCATCCACTTTTACATTGATGCAGCTTTGGTTCCTGTCTCCTTCTCGGATCATATGGCACTAGTTATCCATCTAGAAGCTATTGTGGCTCCAATGCCTGCTGCGGGGCCTGGCAGAACTATGCGTATGATCACAAAGTCCAGCATGACAGAAACCATAGTTTCTGAGGCCTACATTTATTTCTGAAAGATCAACATCCTTCCCCTTCCAGCTGAAGAAGCCTGGTTCACATATATCAGTATTCTCCGATCCATTCTAAACCATCACACCAGGAAAATTAAAGACGCAAATAGCCTACTCAGAGATCTCACAGACATTGAAAATCAATTACAAATGCTGCAACAGAATCATTCCAATATAGAAGTCATCTTATCACTTAAAAACCTTCACCGTATTAAACAAAAATCACTCACAGAATATATATCCATCAGGAGGTCTAAATTCTTCTTGTCTCAACAACATAGTTGGACAACAGGGTACCTCAGATGGGCTCTAGGGACAAATAGACGTTACCTCATCATCAATTACCAGTAATGGTAACACATTCGTAGGTTATCCTATGATGTTACTCATCAGTCAGCACCATCAACAACTTATGCAAGCAGATAGTCCTCCTTGTGAACCAGACTGGCTGAAAGCTGGGGATCCAGGTGAGCATGCAATCACAAAAACTCTACTTAAAAAGAAACTTATGTCTCTCCCATAAAGCATTCATCCAGGACTACATGGCATCTCTAAGTTCCTTCTAAACCACCCAAGCCAGTTTACAGTTCCCATCATGGTCAAAATGATTGAACACATAGCTGCTGGACACAGAAATATAGCTGATCTATATCCAGTCGCACTAGTACCTTTTTTGAAAAAAACAAAAACCACTCAGTGATCTAACCAGTATTCGACCAATCTCCATGACCCCATTGCTGATCAAGATAATGGAGTCAGCCATCAAGGATCAAATTCAACCTCTAGTTCTTAAACCCATTTCTCCTAATCAATATGGAAAAAAGGTTCCTCCACCTCACATGCTATGGCTAACATTATGGCTCTCATTGATTATATCAGAATACAAAAGAAATCTAAACCCATTGCTGTCCAGATGGATATCGCTGCAGTTTTTGATTCAGTGCACATAGACATCCTTCTGAATCTGATGGCCGAGTATGATGTTCCAGCCACCATTATATAGATAATCAGTAATCTATTAAGCAACAGAGAAATCTGTCTCACTGGATGGCAAGCTCACACCAGGCTTCAAACCTTTTAAATCTCTCCCTCAGGGTTCCCCCTCAGTGCTCTATGCTTCACAGCATTCATAAATCCTCTACTGATGGATATTGAAAAAAAATCTCCTGGGCGTATTCGTTCCATCCATCAATAAACATCTCAACTCATTTGCCTACATAGATGGCATCATGATTGTTCTACCTACCATAAAATATCTTCCCCAATTACAATCCATTTTAAACGATATTCTGCAAAATATCATTTACAAATAAACTACAACAAATCAGCTATCTGGCAGATAAAGTCAGGAAAACAAATACCATCTACCTATACTGCCAAGCCACAAAGATTCTTCGGGTTTCCCATCTTCAAATCCTCAATGGCAATGGCCAGAGAAATACAGGACGATATCCTCCAAACAACAGAGCACATCACCACATCTATCTCTAGAGTCTATCTCTCTCTCACTATATGGAAAGGTAAACCTCATGAATATGACAATATTACCAAAAATTACATATTACCTGCCCTTCATCAAACTAACCAAACAGTTTCAGAACAAAAAATCGCCTATCCACCAAACTCTTCTGGAGAGGGAAGACTGTGGCCATCAGCCTCCGATAAATCCAGCTGCCTTGGAGGTTCAATGGCTTGTCTTTCCATTCTATTCAAGCAGCCATCCTCAGTGCACAATACGCTACATAATTTAATACATATCTTTGGCTATAACAACATCACTGAAAAGATTTCCTCAACAGATCGATCCCCACCAGGGAAAATGCCGTGGATATTGTCCATGATAATCTTCTAAGTCAATACAAACCAATCATGGACACCAATCTCAACGTGAAAATCACCTTGTGGGATGTGTATCATTTAATCAACCCACACCCTCAACCTCCCGAAAGTAGCCTCAACCTCACAAACCAAAAATTAATTACCCACTTTAAAAGATGGTATCTGGAGCCCAAGTATCTGGACTTCATCATCAAAATTAACCTTAGCAAGCTTCCCACAAACTGGTTCCTGTTTTACCGAAGAGGTAACTCCAACATTGATCCAACCTGCAGTTTATGTTCTCATGAAGAGGAAACCATTGAGCACTTCATATATCACTGTCCAAACATTAAAATGGCCAGAGATATAGTATTCAACAACTCCAATATCAGACCGGACCTAATTCTCTCATCCATAAAAGCGATCCACATCGGAACATTTGCTATTATTAGATTATCCATTTTCATTCTCTATGCAATCTGGGTAGTATGCTGCAAGTTGATAATGGAACTGCCCTGCCTAGACCCAGGTCTGTTCTTCTGCTAAACAATAAAGAAAATCAGGAAAAGAGATGAGCTCATCTCTTCCCAAAAAATCCTTTGAGGACACTTGGAACCTATTCACCCTCCCAATTAATAACAGAACAACAGACATACGGGCCTACTAAACCATTCATAAGAACTCTCAGAACTTAGCATAATCTCATCTAACTTTGTATATATCCTTTCCAATTTGTACACAAAGTAATTAATAAATATATTTTTGAAACAAAAAGTAATACATTAATTATGTAAAAATTAAAATAATTGGTCTTTCCTTCTGTAATCTACTGTTATGAAGAAATAAATTATGTGCATAATTGAGCTAAAAAAAAATGATGAGAAGAAAGTTATTAGATAAAGAGCTGTAAATGTGCTCTTGTTAAATTAAGTCATGTGACATAGGACTATTTCTTTGTAAGAAAAAAGTTGCTTTAAATATTTTTGAAATGATAATAAAATTATTCTCAATTTGAATAAAAAATAATAACTCTTAATGCTTATTGAAAGCAAAAACTATAAAACAAAAATTAATATATGTTAAATACATTATATGAACTGATATTTATTAAAAATAAAATATCAGTGAAGATAAATACAAGAATGAAAAAAAAAAGATTAGAGGTAGATTGCTGTATAATGGATGATGTGAAAATTAATTTACATAAAGCAAATAAAACATTGAAAGACAACATGGTTTAAAAAAAAAAAAGCTATTTAAAAGTCAAAGAAACATCACAAACTAATTATTATAATAATATATTGTAACAAGTAATTATCCAAAAACGTTGTAGATTATGACCAATAAAAGAGTAGAAATTAATTTTAAAATGTTAATGACTAACTATGAATAAAAAACACAATTATCAAAAAAAAAAAAAAATGTGTGAGAGCAGTGATAAAATAAGTAAAATGCAGGAAAAAAAAGGATATAGAGTTTATAATTTGCTAATCATTTATAGCAATATATATATAAAGACAATGATAAATAAATATCGTATTATCAAAAGTATAAAAAAATATATAAACTATTCACTGAAATCTTAGATTTAAACTCAGTATGTGCTATTACATGAATATTCTGAATGTTGATAAAGGTCATATTATCTTTACATTCATCAACAATAAAGGTTTCTTCTTTATTATAGGTTTTTTTTTTTTTTGAAACATTACTTTTGTCATTGGCTACCAAGGTATTTGAATTAATACTGTCCAAAGATCAATTTGATTTAATCATTCTGTTTTATTTAAATCATATTTTTAATTTATCCATTCACACTTCTAATAAAAGTCTATGTTTTGGTTTGAGGGAAAAAAACCCTCAAAAAAAAAAAAAAAAAATTGCAAAGTTGAAACTATGACATAAATGAGAAATCTTCATGCAGTCAAAATAAATAGGTCAATTCTTATATGATTTATCTGCAAATTAATAAATAAAAATGTTTTTATTCCAAACTGGACAAAAACAAAAATTCTGTGATTAAGATGTAGCTGATGAAAAACCCAAAAATAAATTATTTTGAAAATTTACTAATCTCTGATCAGATTTTATTTATAAATAAAAGAATACTATTTATCAATAAATAAGTGATTTGCTTATTATAACATGAGCAACTTTAAACCAGACAAAGAACATTAAAAGATAAAAAAAAAAAAATCAAATGATCATTCATTCATTTATAAATAAATAATACACATCTTTTTTCAATCAAAAACCAAATAGAAAATTTTAAATGTTCATTGGTTCAACTATAAATAATTATTTGATACTTTAATATGTTGATTTTATGATTATTACTTTACATTCATTCTTTGCATTTTAATATTTATTTGTAAAAAATAATATTTGAAATTATCATTTAAAGACAAATCTTGTAAAGCTAAATCAATGATTAGAGAATTCATAGTGGCTATTTCAGGAAAAAAAATAATAATGATATGAATCTGAAACCACTAATCACCACATGATCACCATTACTTATGCTTGCTCAAGCTGTTAAAACAGGCAAAACTCTCCAAACAGTAGTGCCACTCAGTGCAAACCAGAGTAATCAATGGATGCAAGAAGGTTTGTGCATAAAATCCCCATCTAGTGCCTACTCATGTTAAAACAGGCAAAAAACAGTAGTGCCACTCAGTGCAAGCCAGAGTAATTCTTGGATGCAAGAAGGTTGGTGTGTTAGTTTCTTGATTAATATTATTTTTCCTTTCCTGCTGTTAAAAACAACAACAAAAAAATTAAACATAGAAGATGAATTAATTCCTACATCTAGTAATGACAATTTATTATAAATTTCTGGATTTTAGATTCTTGTATTGATGTATTGATATCTTATTACTGCTGATAATATCTTTACAAATATATAATTTGGATGACCATCTATAATGATGTTTTAAATAAATCATTGTCTAAAATATATTACAAGTACTTCATGTTTTCTATTAAATATTCTTTTCATACTTTTAGATTATCACTCTTGACTGCTAGGATATCAATTAAATAGGTATATACTAGAGAATTCTGTTAGAACTGACGTTGGTTCCAATTTGAGATAAAAATATTGTGACTTAATATTAGGCAGTAATATGAAATGCTTGCCTTGATGATTTCTAATGTGTAGAATGCATAGGAAGAGATTATTAAAAATAATAGATTTCATTCTCTTAATTTTTTTCTGAAACTTGATACTATATTACATATTTAAACAGAACAATAAAACTTTTGTATATTTGCATATATTACTTTGCTTAGCTATATTGTGTGTGTTCAAATAATTTTCAATAAAGTAACTTTTTTGGGATTCAAAACTTTATTTCAGATGATTTGATCTATAATAAAATGCTCAAATATATTCAATTTCTCATAATTCCATTTACATCTAATTATATTCTTTTTCACGACCTACATAATTTTAATCAACAAATAGCTCTATGCAATTTTATTTAATGATGCCAAATTACTGTAATTCCAGTAAATATGGGGATTTAAACTCTTTCAAGCCCCTTCACTATCCACACTATCTCATACTACTGATACATGTGACCACACACATGCAGAAAAGATAAATAATCACCAACAAACATATTTCATGCTAAACCAGCACTCATTAGTTGGTCCAGATTTACCATACATATATATATAAACAGTGCTCAGTTTATATTAAGATAGTACATCCTTACACTTTAAGGGACAGCCTTCAACCTACTCCAACTCTTTGATCATCCGTACCATTGAAAATCTGATGATAGAAATTCCCCAAATCCCATGCTGATGCCAATACTGTTGTCATGCTCATGTTGACCTCAAGTCACTCTGACCCCTCACATATAGGACAGTATCCATTTAGATACATAGAAGAGGGATGAGCAGAATGCAGGCTTAATATGTAAAATTTGAAATATAGACACTCTTATACCTGGAGCCTAATTGTAAATATGGTAGATTTGAATTCCCACTTGATGTAATGCCCATGTTGACCTCAAGTCACCCTGACCCCTCATATATAGGGCAATACAGTGGTCATGTGTATCAGTAGTATGAGATAGTGTGGATAGTGAAGGAGCTTGAAAGTCTGAGTTCAAATCCCCCATATTTACAATTAGGTTCCAAGTATAAGAATGCCTGGTATTTCAAACCTTACATATTAAGCCTGCATTCTGTCTTTCCCTCTTCTATGTATTTAAATGGATATTGTTCTATACATGAGGGGTCAGAGTGACTTGAGGTCAACATAGTGGACATGACAACAATATTGGGATCAGCATGGGATTTGGGAATTCTTATCGATTTTCAATGGTAGGAATGGCTGAAGAGTTGGAGGTTGAAACCTGTCCCTTAAAGTGTAAGGATGTGCTATCTTAACATAAACTGAGCACTGATTATATATATTATGGGAGATGGTAATCTGGACCAACTGTTGAGTGCTGGTTTAGCATAAAATACATATATTGGTGATTATTTATCTTTTCTGCATGTGTGCGTGGTCATGTGTATTAATTCCAGTAGTAAAAAATTTTTGCTAGAAACAAACTTTTAACTGCAGATTCTTTTGGTAAAAATTATTGTGATATAAGCAATTAAAAATATTTAAAAAAAATTAGTTATATATCACATGACCTAATCTTTTTTTTTAAACTTGTAAATAAAAAAAATGAGCTGTGCTAATTGCTCTAACAAGCTTATTGACTATTTATAGTCTTTTTCTTTAAGTCATAAGCAATGTTATATTGATTTGGATGAAGATCTCTCAGCCCTTTATAGCTATTTGAGTTGGATAGCTGGGTTTGAAGACATGTAGGTATCTGAAAATTTCAGATTTTCCACTCAATAGATAGCTTTTAAATAAATGCTGGCTTGGGTTGGTATTTTAGATATAGTGTCTGAAACTACCCTAGTGCCTCACCGAGGAGTGCCAAAGCATGAAATCATTGGTACGAGGTTAGGGTGTGGTTTCTAGATAGAGATTTTTAAATGCTTTCTCTTACAAACATTTAAGCTTGTTAGAGCAATTAACCCAGCTCATTATTTTTATGTTATCATTATATCCCAATCTTTAGCAAAAATGATTATACTTTCCCAATGTTCTATACCAAAATAAAAAATCATTATTATAAAATTTTATTATTAATTAATTTTAAAAATCTTGGTTTTTTTTTTTTTAAATAAAGTAAAAAATAACAACATCTATTTCAATTTATTATATCCATTATAAAAATTTTTATTGCTAATGTAATTAGTGAAAGTTAGTAGTAGTTTTAAAGATATAATTATTGATACATTTTGTCTATCAGATTTATTAAATCGAACATAGACATTTGTATTTTATTATATGTAAAAACACTACCCCCCCCCCCCCAATCTGTCGGGATAATATAAAAATATTTTCGTTTTTATTTTTATTAACATTATTCTTACCATTATTGTACATTTCTTCCTCAGTAGACTGGCCTGACTTACAATACATAATTCCAATTTTATAATGCCGAGGAATCTAAAATAATTAAACAACAAAAAATGTGGTTAGCAAAAAATTAATTCTGACAAAAGTTATTTAAATAATATTACAACAAATAAAACAAAGCATGAAATATTTACAAAAACATAATAGAAAAGGTTACTACAAGTTAGTAGAAAAAATAATATACAAAAAAAAAAACATTGATACATTTAAATAATTTTGTTCAACAGTTCAATCAAATGCAAGGTTAATCCAAATTATGTAAAACTTTTGTTAAAACATTAACAATAGTAACAAAAAATGGCACTAAAATCAGGCATTAAATTTAGAAGTGATATTATTTTAATTAATAATACATTTTTAAAACAATAAGCTTTTATCATGATTTCATGAAAGTAACTTAAAGTCATATTAAAATAATTAACGTAAAATTAATTTTTCAATTTTTTATTGGACGAAACAGGACCAGTTATTTTATAATGAAAAAAAAAACATTGTATAAATGTTTAAAAATTAAGACATTTTAAATTCTCCTTATAAATCTAAAAAAATGATTTTTAAAGATTGAAAAAATAATTCTAATGCTATGAAGAATAATGGAAGGATTTTATTTATTGAATTTCTTTTTATTATTATTCTTATTTTCAATATAAAAAAAAACAAACAGTAACTATATCTGTTTGAAATTATAACTTCAATGATATATTTTCTTATAATACTTTACATCAAACATATTCATTATTGCTACTAAAAATTGTATTATCTAATAAATAACATATATAATCCACTAAAAAAAATCTTAATAAAAAATATCAAGAGGGCGTGGCACACGAAGCTAAGAAGACTGTCACATCAGTTCAAGAAGTTCAAAGTATTGTAAAAAAAATTTCAAAAGATTTCATTTGAATTATTCTAGGAACCAAAATTAAGTTATAATCTTGTAGCAGAGTGTTTTCTAGTTTTTAATTTTGTTTATTAAGTGTCCAAAATTGATTAAGTGCAACGGGGAAGGTTTTACAACCTTCCCAAGATGGATGCTGATTGTCAAAGTCAGAATAAGCTAGCATTCAGTAGTATTAAACTTAATGACATATTGAGAAGTGATCAAGTAATTCCGGAAGTATTTGAACAACCTAAATCAGTTAAAAATAGTTCAGAAAGATGTTTGAGGTGAAAGAATTAAAGGAAGTTCAGAAAAAAATGAAATGTGAGGGAAATAAAAAAACTGTTCTAAAGAAAAATTCAAACAGTGTCGAAAATACGGTAGATATTGGGATAAAGATCAATAAAAACATTGAGATACAGCAAATTAAAGTAGATACAATGAAACATATGCGAAATCTTAATGATACTGCCAAGTTTCATAAAAATCTGTCGGAAAATAAAGTTATGGGAGGCAGGATCCATCACAAAACTACTAGAATCTAAAATGATAAAAATTAAAAACCATGGGAAGAGGGCGCTGTGCCCCAAATTCACAATATAGAAGCAGAACTGGGCCAAAACAAAGAGACCCTACATTGATCAATATTGCCGAAGAACAAACTAAAAACAAGCTCAGGAAAGGTATAGAAAGTAATTATCTAGACAAAATCATGGCAATTAAAAGCCAAACCTTGGAAAAAAATAGGGGAAAGGTTACAGAAGCCCAGCAGTATCCAGTTGAACCTGTCGGTGAGAGCAATAATGCAGAACTAACATTTCCAACATTGGCAGAAAAGTTAAAGAAGTTTACAAAGACTTCCGAATGACAAGGTTTCAATATCCCATATGCTAATGGCTTTAAAATGGAACAGGGGGTTACAGGCCATAAGATAAAGCTAGAGCTAGTGATCAGAGATCATGAAATCAATCTGAACAATGCAAAGTATGAGGAAACTAATCACGCTGGCTTCTCCCATGAGAATAAGTTTGAGAATAGCTTAACATATCATAATGTTGAGTCAAGTACGAACAACTTCGATCAGGATAGAAATAATTTAATTCCAGGAGACTTTCAATAAGTCAATGATGAATTTAATAATAGAATTCCTCAGAACTTCCGAATGGCAAGGTTTCAATACCCCATATGCTAATGGCTTTAAAATGGAGGAGGGGGTTACAGGCCTTAAGACAAAGCTAGAGCTAGTGGTCAGAGATCATGAAATCAATCTGAACAATGCAAATCACTCTGGCTTTTCCCATGAGAATAAGTTTGAGAATGGCTTAACATATCATAATGTTGAGTCAAGTATGAACAACTTCGATCAGGATAGAAATAATTTAATTCCAGGAGACTTTCAATCAGTCAATGATGAATTTAATAATAGAATTCCTCAGAACTTCCGAATGGCAAGGTTTCAATACCCCATATGCTAATGGCTTTAAAATGGAGCAGGGGTTACAGGCATTGAAACAAATCTAGAGCTAGTGATCAGAGATCATGAAATCAATCTAAACAATGCAAAGTATGGGAAAACTAATCACGCTGGCTTCTCCCATGAGAATAAGTTTGAGAATGGCTTAACATATCATAATGTTGAGTCAAGTACGAGCAACTTCGATCAGGATAGAAATAATTTAATTCCAGGAGACTTTCAATCAGTCAATGATGAATTTAATAATAGAATTCCTCAGAAATTAATTCCTTTCTTAGCTTCCAGAATCAGAATACTTTAACATTGAGCACAACAAATAAAAAAAATGTGAACTTTTCATATTCCAATAAATGAGCTATTTGTTTTTTAATCAAGGACTTAAATAAAATTGATTCAATAAGAAGGGTCTACTATCACCCTAAAAAAAATATGTCACACTAGAATTTGAGAACACTTTAGCCAAAGAAAGATTCAAAAAATCTCAAATGTTTCTAGATGGAAAATATTTAGTGAAAATCGACCTGGAAAGGCCAAGATTGATAACAGGTATGGTAGGAAATTGTCATGTGGCATTTGGAAAAGATGAATTGCAGGGACTATTAGTACAGTTTGGCTCTATTCAAAAGTTCACTTTTCTAATGGAAAGATGAGCAGGAATTCAGCTGCCATCCAACAATGCAATATTTACAATGAGGTTGCTAAAGGTATCAGTCCACTGGATATACTGTCTGTTCTTGAGCAGAATAAAAGCCCGATATACATAGTAATTCAGGGAATTCAACCTCAGTGTTATGGATGCGGGGACACAGGCCATTTAATTAGGGCCTGTCCAAAAAGATTATGCACAAAATGTGGGAAAAGTTATAGTGGATTCCACAAATGTACCATAACATCAAGCAATCCTTCACTAATAAATCAACAATTAGAACTGAAATTGCAAGAATCTCATTGAAAAGATAAAGTGAAACCAAATAAGCTACATTATAAGGAAAATCAAGAAACCTTGCACAGTAGATTTGAAGATGGGACAAATGCAGGTCAAGCTAGAGATATGGCCAAAGAGATAAAGGAACATTCAACACAGGCAAAACAGAACAGCTTCGAATCAATACAATCTGAAGAGTCTGAAATTGGTCAATTAAAAGAAGCTAATATGTTCAATGATACCGAACTAAGTGAGAATGGTTCATTCAACTCAAATGGGTAAAATGACACAAGGTGCAAGTTTCAAAAGGAAAAATCAGAAATGGCTCCGGTTCGAAAAAGTGATGAGCATAGTGTTGTGGGCTCAAACATTGAGCTATGTGGTGAGCATGAGGAGAAAACTGAGGGTCTCCTGAGAAGAAAGAGAAAAAGAAGATGAAAGAAGAAGGTGGCTCAACATGAGTCAGTGAATGAGATGGAAACTGAATCAGAAGGTCAGATAGTCAAAGACCCAGAGGTAATGGAACATGATATTTTTTTGCCCATCCCATGATCTTCAAATGTATTGTTGAATCTAAAGGGGCATGTCTTTTTTGGAAGGGGCTGTATGTAGCGAGTAAAGTAAGGCAGGTAATCTTAGAAGAGGCAGACAATCCAGAGGAAAAAATCGATAACACAGAAGAGCAATGGATGAGGCTCATAGTGACAGGTACGGAAGCAGGCAAGGTGAAGTAGTGCAGGTTATCTCAGAAGAATCTGATAATCCAGCGGTAGAACTTGATAACATAGAAGTGACAGTTCTGGAAGTGAGGAAGTAGATGGCTGTCCAAAGGAAATGCAGTAACAAATTAGTACTAGCGCTGTGTGTACTGATGAAATGGAAGAAATCACAGACAATGAAGAAATAAGCTCAGAAGAGGAAAATTTTGAAGAAGACTCAGAACAAGAAAGCGATGGAAATTCAGAAATGGCCTAAAGTATGAAATTCCATAAATGTGGTTTATACAAAGATATGGCAACATGGATGAAGTTCTAAGGATCTGTGAATTAAAGGGACTTGGCAATTCAAAGACGCTTATGAATCAATGAAGAATACTTGGTTATTGATTGTGGTATGATCTCAAGATCTCTTTAAACAAATGTATTTATATCATGTAGCAGGTGATCAGTCACCAGCATTTTTTTTTTCCTTAATAAAAAAATAAATAAAAAAATAACCTTTTTTTCATTCTTAAAGCTAGACTAATTAGTATATTCTAAAATTTTAAAGTATTAAAAAAATTATATAGATTAATAAAATTACAAAGAGAGCTATGCAAATTATAAAAAATTTCAATAATTGTGCATAAAGTTTTATCAAAGTTTGAATATCTTTCTATCATTGCCACTAGAGGGCGTATTTAGATAGGTTTACAGCATTTCAGCTTCTGATAAATATTTAAATTTTTTCATTTCTCTGTGCACTTTCCATTTGGAAAATATTTATTCTTAGAGATTATCTCCTTATCCTGCACCATAGCCAAGGATGGATAGCTTACTCAGTTTGGAAGAAGCTTACAACAAATCCAAAGAATTATCAATGGAACAAGATATAGAAGAAGCCATCTTAGTTACTCAAAGCAATCCTGCATCCAAGTCTCCACTATTAAAATCAACACCCAGCTTCACTTCAATCAAAGAAAAGATTAATTATTCTCAAAATCTCATCCCAAAGAACCCCCACTCCAACGTCCAAGCCAATAGAAAGAAAAATGAAGTACCTGGGCAGATCGTTGGATTTCAGGAATTCCCAAGCTTGAAACAAAATAACAGTAACTTATAAAATTCCTCATTATTTTCCTTAAAAAAAACTTCATCTAACATTAATTTTGTAAAGAATGACAATATTAACATAGTTTATACAGGTAAATCCTCCTCCCCAAAACCTGTCCGATTTATCAATAACTAAAAAAACCTTCCTATGCCAATGTTGTCAAGGTAGACCTTTGAGAGCCAAACGTTATGGCCTGGGAAAGCTCAAAAAATCATTATTACATATTTAACTTGATTGAAGATGATTTGGAAGAGAACTTCTCTGTCAAGACCATTAACCCTAATAATCCCAATCTAAATTTAGAACAAATGACCTTGGATTTAATAATAAACAAGTTCAATAATACAATCCCTCCTCAACTTCATAAATCTTTTTCTGAATTTTTATAGTGAAAATACCTCAATCTTATCAGTCACTAACTCTAGCAAATTCCCTATTAATGAACTTTATAATGTAATAATCAAGCAAAAATTGTGGTAGTTAATATATAATCATTGAAATTTAATAACCTCACACAGAAAATTTTCTTTCAAAAAAAACTAGATGGGAAAATTGTGTGCCATATCAACATGAACCGTCCCACAATGTTATCAGGTCTAATCAAGAACTGTTACCTGAAATTTAAGAAGCACAATTTACAATTAGTTCTCAAGCCATACGGGAAAGTTTCTAATTTTAACTACAAACTGATAAAAGGGGTAGATCCACCAGTGCATACAAAAACCACCTCCTTGACATCACCCTCCAATCCAATGGACATTCCCACTCATCTCCACTTGGCACTACCTTCTGTGGCGTACCTCTGCAAGGTTTTTATTACCAACCGAGAAGACACATTGTGAAGGATTGCCCATTCAGGCTCTGCCAGCATTGTAAAAGAATTAAAACGAGAACACATCAATGTAACTTAAATCCTACACTGCCAGACACTGAAACCTATAACCCAAGGATAGTTCCTACCCCTTTCGAAGCTGTGAGGGATAGGCCCTCTCCCTCAAACTGCTCCCACCAATGACATTCTAACACACATTGTACACATTCCATCTTACTCCATGAAAGCAATAAATGAATCCTTCGACTCAGCAATTACCACCACACAAAAAAAAACTAACAAAAATTGCAAACCAACTCAGGACAAAACTCGTTCCAATGATATAAGCAATCATATTAGCTCTTCAGACCCGAGTCTCCTGTTTCCCCAAAAATCTGGGAAAAAATTAATGCCTAATTCCCAGTCAAACCAGGGAAATAACCAAATCTTACCAAAAAAGGACATTAGAAAATCTGCATAGTTCCATAATTCAAGTGATGATGATACTTTACAACCATCAACATATGTTGAATATGCTGGCACCAGAATGACTCCAATCAATGGCTCACAATGCAAAACATAAAAAAAAAACACAATCCAGCCTTTCTCCTAACTTAGAGAACTCGGGTTTAGTGACTGCAAATCCCACTGCATCATATAACATCCCCCGAATACCCTTTCCCTATCTTCTAAATTAATATTCTCTTTTGGTCTCCACTATAGAGAGCAACTGGGATCAACATCTGAGGCCTGAATTCCCTACACATAGTTGACACATTGATTAACTGGTTTAGGCAGTTCCCCCATATTGTAGGTCTGTCTGAAACCAAACTGCACCAGTCTTCAAACCCCATTATCCTGAACCACCTTAGGAAACTTGGTTACTTTCACCATTCAATCTCTCCTACTCCAGCTGCCAGTGTTGCGATTCTGATATCCAACAATATTCCATTTGAATCTTTCAAAATTAATTATGTAAACTAACATATGATTATTGCTACCTTATTCCATAGTCTTTATCTTTAATATGATCTATATATACTTCTACAAAAATGAATCGCTCATTCATCAATTAATCCAGAAAATTAATATCACACTTGCCTCAAACCCCTACCTGACCATATTCCATTTCAATACTTCTTACCAGGAATTTACCGCCAAATGTATCCATTATCTAAACATGAATTTCATGTGTGGTTATCTAAACATGAATTTCATGTGTGGTGAAGGCTTCTTTCTGCCAAATGCCTTTTCCTTTTATACCAAAATATACACCCCTCTCATAGATCTTTACTATACCCCAGACCTTCATTTCATTATTGATCCACCTCTTCAACCCATTCCCTTCTCAGATCACTTTGCTTTATCCCTCAATATTTCCCTGGACCTTAATTCAAGCTCCATTCCAAATCTAAACTTGACCACTAGAATCCTTCTTAAATATTCATCCCCTGAAGCAATCCTCTCTGAGGCATATTTATTTCCACAGGATAAAAAAAATTTCTCACTCTAGCACAGACCCCTGGTTTGCCTTCATCCAAATTTTAATGTCAATCATCTCATTAATAAAGGACCTTCAACGCTTCTAATGGATCTGGAAATGATCAACAATACCCTCAAAAATCTACCCTAAACTCAATTTCCACTGATTTCATCTTAAATCTAAAATCTCAGTATGAAAGCAAACAGCTTATTGCTGCAGAATATCTATCCGCCAAAAAATCTAAGATCTACTTGAAGTTACCCCAAAAAAATTGGTCCCGAGGCTGCATTAGCTGGGCCATAGAGAGAAGCAAAACACTCCATCATCCATCACTGTAAGGTACAGGATCTATATCGGATTAAACATGATTCAAAAGATTTATATCTATTTCAGGGATAAGCTTTCCACCTTTCTGCCAGAACTCAGATAATGCTCCCATTAATTCATCAACCACAGATCACGGTATACTGAAAGGGATATTCTTGCAAAATTAAACTCCATGCCCAATAAGACCCATCTGGGTCTGCATGCGATTCCCGGCTTCCCACTATTACATTTATCCAACTTCTCCATACCAATCATATATAATCTAATCAACCACATTTCTTCTGGTATCCAAGACATCGGTGGGCTCTACCCCATAGCGATGGTGCCTTTCCTCGAGCACAATATCATTCCTTCACCACTGGAGAATGTTAGGCTCATCTCTATGACCCCACTGATGGTCACTTATCAAATTGGTCATTAAAGATAAGATTCGGGCACAATTCTGCCCAATATCAATTTGCAAAAAGGACAAATCCACTGTAGATGCTATTAATCTTTTTAAAATTGTCATTGACCATATCAGGAGAGCCAGGCAGTCGAGTGGTAATTCAACTTGACATAACTGTAGCCTTCGATTCCATCGAGCTTAATCATCTCATGTCCTTACTTGGTGAGCATGACATTCCCCTCAGAATCATCAACATTATCAAAAACCTCATCTATAATCAAGAAATCTTTCATTTCCCTCAATGGGAAACTATCCCCTCCATTTACTACTATGGCCTCTATCCCTCAGAGCTCCCCACTCTGCGCCCTTTTTTTATTACCTACCTTAATCTCTTGCTTCTTCAAATCGAAAAGTCTCTTCCTGGCATCTACATCCTAATATTAAAAACATCTATATCCCACATCACTTTCATGGATGACTTGGCCATGTTTCTCCCTTCAAGAAATCTAATTCCACAGCTCCTCCTAATACTCAAAGATTTTTCAGATTAATCTGGCTTGCATTTAAAATGGCCAAATTGTCTGCCTGAAAATTAGCCTCAGGTAACATCATTGCCTCTTCATTCTCAGCAAAGCCTCAAAATTTCTTAAGCTGTCCAGCAGTATTTAAGTCATCCACTGCCATGAGGAGAAACACAAAATTACCTCTGCCCTTTTGTTTTCCCTAAAATAATGCACTTTATCCACATTATTGATTTCATCAGAGCATTTATTAGAAAGATTCATAGAATGTATACCAATAAAGGCTGCAACAATTAGCTTGAGAAACCTCCAAAAACATAACAAATTTAATGGTTTTCCTTTCACTCCAAAGGCACCTTTCAATTCCAATGTACTTACAACACCATCTATAGAATTTTCTTACAATTAGCTTGAGAAACCTCCAAAAACATACCAAATTTAATGGTTTTCCTTTCACTCCATAGGCACCTTTCAATTCCAATGTACTTACAACACCATCTATAGGATTTTCTTACAAATATCCTAATGCCCTACCTTTTACCCAGAAACTCCCTACTGACAAACCCCCTCCCCTCAAGCCCCTGCAGGTTATCATCTTTCATATCCCATATCGAAAAGTTTACAACCATCTCCCTAATAAACCCTCCTCACAGAAAATTATTTTTTGGGGAAGTCTACCATATTATAAACCCTGGTGTTTCTCCCAGCCCCACTCTCCTAAAGATTAACAACCATATTCTATTCAAAAAATTCAAACGATGGTTCCTCAAACCCAAATTCTTTGACTTTCTCTTAAAAATCAATCTTAATGCACTTCCACAAATCATTTCCTTGTACACCATCGAAGTTTCTCAGGCATTGATTCAATTTGCCCTTTTTGTCTCAGAGAGGATGAAATCTCTACCCACCTTCTTTGTCACTGCCTCCCTACAACTATACAGAAATTTTGCAGCTTCCATTTCAAAAAACTAAAAATCCTATTCTTTTAACTCTCATTGTTAGAATTCTTCATGGTACCTTCCGAGAGATCCACTCAGAAACTTTTATCCTTTTCTCACTATAGTTCGCCTGATGTCGGCTCATTTTTGATCCAGCTCCAGAGAGCTCACTGGACACATTCATTAATAAACTTTTAAAAAAATTTGTCAGAGGGACCAAAACCTGACCCCTCCCTATATATTTGAAGTCACATGGCAAGCAATCCCTATACATCCTTAAAGTTCCATTACTTTTATGCATTGTGACTTTTCTTACATCTAAAAAATTGTCAATCTATAATGGGTTTGCTACTACACAAGATTCACAGTGACTTTCCATTCTTTTCCCAAATTACTTCCAAAATCCGGCCTTTGTCAGTGAAAGAAATATCTCCAGCGGAACTGGTATCGCCTAAGTAAACTCTGTTCCTCCATGGACAAGGAGCTTAGAACTTCTCTCCTTGTAAACCACTGAAGTAGGTTCTGTTATCAAAAAATGTTTCCCTTTTCCTCTGTAATAGAACGTTCAAACCTTATTTGGTTTTTATCGATTGGCAGAGAGTGTAATTCCTGGTTTTCATTGTAAAATACTGTAACCCAAATTTATTGATCTCACCTTCTGATTGTATCACCCATTTACTTGTATTCACTGTCCTGTGATAAAATTTCTATATTAAAAAAAAAAAAAAGTTTCAATCTCTTTTTTTTTTTTCATATAGAGCATATATATTTGTAAAATATTATAATTTTTTTAGTCAGGATTATGATATAATAAAATTGCAATTGATTAACAATTTATTTTGATACTATTCTTGGATTTTTAAATCAATTTTAATTAATGCTTATCTAAAATCTGATGATTTCATTACAATTCGAGTGTTGAACCTAAGATAATATAAATACTAATTTTTTAAATCAGGGTTATGATATAATAAAATTGCAATTGATTAACAATTTATTTTGATACTACTCTTGGATTTTTAAATCAATTTTAATTAATGCTTATTTAAAATCTGATGATTTCATCACAATTCTAGTGTCGAACCTAAGATAATATAAATACAGTACAACTATACACAAATATTTTACGTCACCAAGCACTAATTTAAAAAAAAAAAAAATTCAAATAATCCAAGAAATAATGTAATTGCATACATATTTTTTCTTCTTTAGTTTAAAAATAAATTTACTGATAAAATAAATCTTTAAATGAAAAAATCATTATTAAATAGCAACACAAATTCATTTCATTAAAAAAGAAAAAAACAACAATGATTATGCAAAAAGATAAGAGTTCCTGAATAATTAAATGGTGTATTTATTTAAGTAATACAAATACGATTAAATACATTTTTCAAGCGCAATAAAATTTTAATGGTTTACTGTAATTCAAAAATTATAATTTAAATAAATAATCTAAAAAAAACCTATTTTATATAAGTCACATCCAAAGCTTCACCACATCACAAATAACCATAATTATATAAATTTAAGCACACAGACTTTTTTGCTCAAAAAATTAATAGTATTCATAATCATTAGCGGTTACTTATAAATGAATATAGATATCCTAATTATAGAATGAAATAAAATATAGGGGAGAAAAACAAAGAGAAGACAAAATGTCCATGCATCTAATTAAAACAGAAAAATGTGGTTGCATAAGAAAACAATTCTATTTTAGTGCAAAAGGGTGACCAATAGCCTGGGAGACTCATGACAAATGGGCCTAATATTAAATTGATTAACTGGAGATAAAAGAAAATGAGAGAATGAGAAAGAAAAAAGATGATTAATTTAATTATGGATGTATAATAATTAAAAACAATTCTATTTTAGTGCAAAAGGGTGACCAATAGCCTGAGAGACTCATGACAAATGGGCCTAATATTAAATTGATTAACTGAAGATAAAAGAAAATGAGAGAATGAGAAAGAAAAAAGATGATTAATTTAATTATGGATGTATAATAATTAGAAATGAATCAATTTAAGATGTTAATCCTCATTCATCTTTTATTTAACAGTATATTTTCCATTATGGATACAATTCCAAAGCTAAAGGCTCTACCCAATTGTAAGCAATAATAAAAATGACAATAAATGCAGTCGATGGAAAAAACTATTCATGCCTAGAGAGAACTACAAAAAACAAATAATTAATTTTAACACTAAGCATTTAAAAACGGCTATGCTATATCCCCAACAATTTTATTGATTCATCCCATTTTTACAACAATAATAATATAAAAAAAAAACATTTCAATAAATATATTCACAAATTTAGCACATTAGAATAGCTGTATTATATGAAACTTTAATAACTTAATCTTTATACTTTGATGCTTACTTTTATTGTTATTATTACTTTATACTTTGATGCTTAATTTTATTATTATTATTATTATTATTACTTTTTAAAGGTTTTAATTGATTGTTTGTAAATAATCTTCAATCAAAAGATAAAAGAACATACTAATTTACATATATTAAAAAAAAGAACTATTAATTATATGTATCTGTTATCATTATATACTTTATATTATTATCATTTTTGTGAATAAACTATATATGTATGTACACACTTTTCCAATACAATATTCACTGTTTATATAAAAAATTTATTATCATAAAATGGAAACAAATAGTATTCATTATGATGATATTTGTATATAAATAATAAATGAATAATATCAAAAAGGATAGAAAGTATTTCATTACCCCTCCTCAGTATAACATATATATTATCATGAATAATTTGCAGAGCATTATATAGAGTATATATACAGTGATATCTAGACTTTGTTTCCTTAATTATAACACTTTTTTTTTCTTTCTCTTATTAACTGTTATGACGGGTATTATACCAGGCTTCTAGGTGGCAGATAGTGGAATGGCCTTTAGATATGAAAGCCAAATGTGAATATAAAATAAACAAATGCCTGCTACCTTGTAGGATAGAATATTGGTTCATCAAAGACTAAATAGTTTCTGATATAAACAGTCTTTTCTGTCTCACACTTCTTCAGTCATTTAAGTTATTGTAGGGTCCAGTCATTGTCAGCCTCTCATGCCAAAGAACATCTCTTATAATAAGTGACAATGGGATTGTATGTTTGTGCAACAAAATTTCTATCCATTAACTACATGCGCAGCATTTTTGCAATATTTCTTTTTTTCTACCTCTTTTACTTCAAGAATTAAGAAGGCAATAACAGCGACAGACTTAAAAGGCTGGGAATTCTTAGTTGTGATCTTTGTCGGATACAGCACAATTCCTAAAAAGTCAATTTGGAACTTAAAGGAGTTTCAGCAGGCAAAGTTTATATGTTTAGGCAGTCAATTTAGGGATCCCTATGCCTATCATGGAAGTGGAAGGGCCTATCTCAGACAGTCTAGCTAGGTTGTCGTGCTTGGCAGATTATTCATTTAAGTGTTAGAAATAATAGTATTAGTAGTAGTTGCTCTTAGTGAAAGTCATCTCTCAGAGGAGGAAGTTTATTAGAACAGATGAATGGATAAAAGTTTTTCTGGAAAGACAGGCCAGTCAGTGAAACAACAACACAATCCCTAATGAGTCAATTTGAAACTTAAAGGAGTTTCAGCAGGCAAAGTTTATATGTTTAGGCAGTCTATTTAGGGTTCCCTATGCCTATCATGGAAGTGGAAGGACCTATCTCAGACAGTCTGGCTAGGGTGTCATGCTTGGCAGATTATTCATTTAAGTGTTAGAAATAATAGTATTAGTAGTAATGGTAGTTGCTCTTAGTGAAAGTCATCTCTCAGAGAAGGAAGTTTATTAGAACAGATGAAGGGATAAAAGTTTTTCTGGAAAGACAGACCAATCAGTGAAACAACAATACATGATGTTGGATTTGCTGTAAAATCAAATTTAGTATCCTCTATTATTGGAAATCCTCATTATATTGAAAGATTAATGATGTTAAAACTTGCCTTGCATAATGATACTAGAGCAAATTTTATCAGTGCCTGTGCTCCAACCTTAGATTTAGAGAAAGTTGGAAAGTAAAGTTTTTATTCATTATTGAATAACATTATTACAGTAATATCATTAAAGGATTGAATTTTTCTTCTTGGTGACTTTAAGGCACATGTTGGTATAATAAAGAGTAGACTATGGCCAAAAGTTATTGGAAATAATGATGTTGGGATTGTAAAATTTAAATGGTTTATTATTATTATTATTGAAATTTATGCACAGAATTAACTATCACAAACAATTTCCTTAGGTAGAAAAAACTGTTATAAAAGAACATGGATGCATCCACATTCAAAACAATGACATTTAATAGATTATATTATTGTTAGGAGTTAGAATATAAGAGAAGTTCACATCACAAGAGCACTCACAAGCTTAGATTTTGATCAGATCATGGACTAGTATGCTCTAAGATTAAAATGATAAGTTGCATTAAAAAATGGATATTATTCCAAATTATATTTACAAGAAAATTGATGTTCATCCTTTAGAAGAATCTACATACTAAATTTCAAACACTAAAATTCTTAATTGGGATCTTCAGAACTGAAGCATGGAATTCTCTTAAGGAGTGTGTTATGGATACAAGTAAATCTATTCTTATGTTACAAAAACAAGAATCAGGATTGATTTTTTGACAATAGTCATATTATTAGTGATTTAATAAAAAAGAAATACATGGTATTCTCTGCATGGCAGAATAATGAAATTAAATATGGAACTTCATAATAAATATATAGATCTGAAGGCAGAAATTCAATGACTAACTAGAAGGCTTAAAAAAGATTGGTGGATTAAAACTGCAAAGAAAATGCAGAGATTCACTAACTGTGATCATTCTAGATCTTTTTTTGATGCATTGAAAGCAATAGATGGACATGAGAAATGATACCACAATTTTTTTAAATCTAGCAATGACCCTCTCTTACATTCTTTGAATAATAATACAAGAACTAATGACTTTTAATGATATATCAATTTTATCTACTCATTTAGATTTTGACAAAGATCGTCAGAGTGAAAACAGCTCTTTGTAATCTTAAAAATGGAAAGGCTGCAAGGTCAATGAAATATCTGAAGAAGTTTTAAAATATAGTGGTGATATGTTAGCTTCAAAAATATTGGAAATTTTTAGGAATATTTGGATTCAAATGAAGTTGTGCCATCTGATCTTAAGAATGCTTTAATTGTTCCAATTTTTAAAAACAAAGGAAATAGATAAGATCATGATAATTATTGTGGACTACCATTACTATCCACTACAGCAAAAGTACTTACAAGAATTTTGTTGAACAATTATAAATGAATGGTGACCAGAAACTCAATGTGGTTTGAGAATCAAGAAGCAACAATATAGATATGATTTTTGTTGCCAGGCAAATGCAAGGAAAGTGTTAGGAACAAAGAAATAAATTTATAAATTGCTTTTATTGATTTAATTAAGGCATCTGATTTAATTAATAAAGCAAATCTAAGGCATCATTTGAAATTAGTTGATTGTTTACCAAAATTGAATAAGAGGAAAATGTTATTATTATAAGTGGAAAATTTAAGGTATTTGAAATGAAAACTGTTGTTAAACAAAGATGTGAACTTACTCCAACTTTGTATTCAATTTTTATGATAGTGATCTTGGGAATTGTTTATAAGCAGCTTTATCATACTGGGATCAAGATACGATACAGATTTGATGGTGAAATTTTTAATATGAATTGGTTAAGAGCAAAAATAAGAACTTCGTCTTCTTGGATTCTGGATTTACAGTATGCTGATAATTGTGCTATTTTTTCCAGATCAAAAGATGATTTACAGAATGTTCTTAATGTTTTAAATGCAACTTTTAAAAATATCAGTTTATTAATTAATGTTCAAAAAATTCAAATACTTTATAAGCCAGTGATAGAAAAAAAATCTTTAGCAACTTTCAGCTTAGATGTTTATCAACTTGAAAATGTAATCGGTAATTTTATAAGTAAAAAGGTGGATTTTGATGTTGAGATTCAACACAATCTTCAATGTGCTGCTATTTCTGTTTTTAACAAATTAAAAAACAGAATATTTCATCATATGAAAATAACTACTGCAATTAAGTTGGGTGTATATAAAGTTGTTATTTTATCTAATTTTTTTGTATGGATGTGAACCTGAACACCCTAGTAGAAAAGTTACATTTTCAAATTTTTAAAAATGCAATGGCCAGATTATAAAACCAATCAATATGTTTTTCAGATTGTATGATGTGGAACTATTGGATCCATTATTGTAAAATGACAACTTCATTGGATTTGATATGTAAAATGAATGAACAACAGAAGACTTCCTAAATGGTATTTTACAATGAATATGAACACTGGTTTCATAGGAGAAATAAACCCTGTCTATATTATAAGGATTATCTCAGAGGCATTCTAAAGAAGTGCAATGTCAATTGTTTTCATTGAGAAGATATGGCAGAGAACAGAATACATTGGAGAGCTACAATTAGACATATTTCAGAAAGAAATTAAAAAGTAAACAGTTCTATATGTGGATGTATTTGTGTTTCACAGATATGTTTGTATAATCATAGTAAAACTCATTTTGAGAGAAGTCCTCCCCCATCCTTCTGCTATTTTTTTTTTATTGGAATGGGGTTGGCTACACTCATTTTTGAATGGCTGTTTATTATTATTCTTAATTGTTATAGACATTAAATGAAATTGAAAAACCAATATTATTATGTATCTAGTCATACTGATAAGCTAGAAATAGTGATTTTTTTTTCTCTATTCATAATTTATATTATTATTAATATAGATCTATAAAATGTATATATATATCTTTTCCTTGTAATTACATGTCTCTACATATATGTTATATAAATCTCCATACATGCATGTACATTATAAAATTGTGCATTGATGTATAAATTTAGGAAGATAAAACCAAATTCTATAGAAACACAAAAAGCATGGTCACAAAAAACTACATCTATTAAAAATTTTAAACAATTAAATTACCAAATATCACTGATTGGCTGTCACATAAGCATGTTTAAAGTGTATCTGTTGAAGGTTTTAGCTTTCACGTTATTAAAATATCATTCTTGCAAATGACAAATATTATATAGTTTAGATAATAATGTGATTGACAACAAAAAAAGTTTGGATAATCACAATCGTAGTATAAATATAAAATATTAAATTTTCTTTTTTTATTATGAATAAATCCATAAACTACTGCATAATTTATCACATGACTTCAGCTCACATGTATACTTTTTGACATTCTCTATGCCATTTACTGTGTTTTAGTAAATAATGATAAATATTAAATGGCAATACTTCATAATTCCCTATCCTATGTTTTTCTAACAAAAATCCCCAGACTAGTTTCATGACTATGGCTTTCACCAGTGAGGAATTTTGTATTTTGGAACAGTGCACTTAAATCTTTAGAATCTAATCTTTTCTTCCAATTACTATCACTTACCTTTATTGTTATATTAACAAGCGATTAATCCAAACTGAAAAACATAATTGTTTTCAATCTAAGCCAATTTGCTTCTATAATCATATAGATCTGAATCTAGTTCAGTTTCTATAAATTAACATATAGAAAAGATGAAAAAGTATGCTGCTAGAATAGCAATTATGTAAACTGAAGCCATGTAATAGGCCATGTGATAGTTTATGGATTTATATCAAATTCAGGTCACAGAATAGGAGTGCTTATATTTATTAAAAACTAAGAACATCATAATACACCCGGATCTCGTTTTATGCGGATTTATTTAATGCGATTTTGAAGTTATGCGATTCATGTTTCTTCTTAATATCTTTGTATGCGGTTTTCTTTTATGCAATAAAAATTATTAGATCAGAAGTCAAGCTCCGATAATGCGCTATTACTTTAAATATTATAAATTTCGCGCACTCACGTCATATTTAAAGTAATAGAGCATTATCGGAGTTCGACTTCCATGTAATAATTCCAATATTTTCAGCACTTTATAATAGTACTATAATAGATTTTATGCAATAAAGAAGTTCATAATTCACTTAAAATCAGAATTTCCCCATTTTAAATACACACATTAAATTTTACAAGACTATAATATAAATCTGTTCAAACATTATAGATGAAAAATTCTACGTATGTTGTTGTTTTTGCATTTTAAATCACGTTTTATTTTTGCTTTTTATCAAAAGAGTACGTAATCAATTAATCAATTAGTGACTGCAAGTTTATTTTTAAAAGGTGAGTAACAGCGGTGGGCATAATTAAATTTGACAATTAAAATCTGATTTTTAATTGTAATTAACAATTTAAAAATTACATAACGTGATCTGAAATTAAGGTGATGTGAAACGATGAAATTTGATTTTTAAACGGAATTGAAAATTAATGACAAAAATAAGAATTTAATTTTTAATTGTTAGTTTTAATTAAATTTTGCCCAACAGTGATGAGTTGGTGTCTTTTTATTATTGTAAGTCTAAGTTCTTATTTTTATTTTAAACTTTTAGTTTACTCTAACGGAAAGAAAAAAACACCCAAGAAAATGAATTTCTTTGGAAACAAAAATTTCAATTTTAGACCGCTTAGTGAAATAGGAAGGATCACCAGCGATTGGAAAACATTTTAGTTGCATTTCCTCTTGACTTAACTTAAGGAGAAGCTACAGTATCTCACATCACATCATGACGAATCTGATGTCTCAAATAGCGATAATGATTAAAATACCGTACAAATATTTAAAAAATGTAAATTATGCATAAAAATATATTATTTTGAATAAAATTAAATACTGTAGTTAATAAAAAAGGAAAAAAGTTTGTCTTGTATCAATTTTTTCAAATTTGAAATTTTTTATCAGTCATATTTTATTTTCTTATTTTTTTTTAATGCAAATTTTAAAGTAATTTTACATTGTTGCTTTGCTTTTATGTGATTTTTGGAAAATTACAGTACTTATCCCCCATTTTTAAAGGTAAGTTAAGTCTATTTCTGTGCGATTTCTTTTGTGCGCATTTTCTGAAGAACCTATCTACCGCATAAAACGAGATCCAGGTATATACAGAAATTGAACTGGATTATGATCTATATGAATATACAAGCAAGTTAGCTTAGATTGAAAACTTTTTCAGTTTGGGCTGATGGCTTGATAGAAAAACATAGGAGTAAATGATAGTAGCTGGAAGGAAGATCAAAAATTCCTTACTGATGAAAGCTTGCTCGAAAATAGGAAAGCACAGAATATGAATTTATTAATTATTGTCATCTATCATTACTTACTAAAGCTTACAATTTTATTTTGAATTTAACATTTGACTTTAAAAAAAGATTCTCTGTACTGAAAATGTATCAAGATTATATCTAATGTTCTTAATATTTTCTTCATATAAGAAGCAATATTATTACAGCATTAAAGTTAAATCTTCTACATGTAAAAAGCAATACTATTATTGTACTTAAGTTAAATAATAACATATAATTTTAAATAACTTTTAAAGATTAAATATACTGATATTTTAATCACACCAAATTCTTTAAGGTATGCATGAACTTTGAATTTCTTTTAAAACAAGTGAGTAGACAGCTATTAATCTCTAATCTCCGATCACGTTCGACTTGGGAGTAATCTTTTTCGAAAACTTTAGCAAATGTAAACATCATTCACAAAGCATTTTCATTAAATCAGTTACTTCAGCTAGATCAAGCAAATATTACAACTCAAATATTCTTGGACATTTTCTATATGCATCTAAACAAATTCACATCTACTAAATTACAAGTGTCATTTTTTTTCAAATGACAAATATTATTTAGTTTATGATAATAAGATAACTGACAAAGTAAATTTTGACAATAACATAACCAAGAAAGTAAATTTCGTTAAATAATACATAAAAATATGTGAACTGTAATACATTTCTAAGCTATATTAAATGACTGGCTCAGTCAAAATATATTGCGGAACCAGATTTATATTTTCTAGTGTTTTTTGGAAAAGACTGCTCTTAAAAAATGATTGGTGATTTAATTTAAATGATCTGAATCCAAAATTCTCTTACATAATAAAAAATTTGATGCAAAATATTGATACAATTAATCTTTAAAATGGATTTAAAGTTATATGCCCAAGATTATATTTAAAATAAGATTGTCATCAAAGTTTATTTTTGTTAATGTGTTATATCTAAACTAAACAATATTTGTTATTTGAAAAAAAGACATTTGTAATTTAATACATATAAATTTGTTTAGATACACATAGCAAGTATCTAAAAATATTTGACATAACATCTTTCTTATTAAATATTACTTCATTTTAAAGAATTTTGCATTTCTGTTTATTAAGTATTATTTCTATGTCTGCCTGAGTAGGAATTGAAATATATGGTGTAAACTAATAATTTAAGTTAAGCAAGTTTGTGTTAAGAGATTTTGACCTCATAAAAATGGAAGAAAAAAAATAGGCAAAAAAGACTAATTATAGAAAGAATAAAAAAACTTATAAAAAAAAAAAGTTTTAGATTAATAATAAGATGACTATTAAAACAATGGAAGAAAAAAAGTGAATATAGAATAAATATTGGCAAAACACAAAACAAATAAGGATATAAACATTAACTTACAAGATAAATGTTGAAAGATTAAATAATTAAAATAAAAAACAAAGAAAATAGAATTAATGCAATATATGACAAAATAAAATAATTCAAGATGGAGCAGATTAATTGCTAAAGCAACACAGATAACTGTTAATAAAAAATAAAAAAATGTGCTGAAGCAGATGAGATTTATATATATAAAATAACAAGCCTTCACTAATTTTAATTAGAAGAAAAGGTTAAATATATCATGATCAAATCACAACATGGGTCTCACACCCTGTTTCTTTCATTAAAATGACAATAAACAACTACATAAAAAGTTTTACATAAAAACTTTTTTCTACAGAATATTAAAAAAAATTAGAATGCATAATCAGGCCTTCTTTATTCCTTACTAACTTGTTTGTCTACATTTATTAACGATAGAATTAAAAATTATTATTTGGACTAGAAATTATATTCTTATTAAATATTAGTTTCTATTTTCATCTTTTAAGTATATATTCTATTCTTTTAATAATCATTTAAAAATTATTATCAATGTGCTCACTTTCAATACTACTTTCATACATAAAACAGTTTTAAGATACAAACTCACTCCTTGTTCATCAAGTTTGAGCAGTTGTTCTTCTGTGCGTCCTCCTGGAATTGCTTGCCGCAAACAAGAAATTTGTAGTTCAGGAACAATATATTCCAGGATTTCTTTTATAGGTATGCCTCTCGTCGAACCACTATGCCTTGAAAGACCTGGTAATGCATCTTCTAAAACCATACCTCTTAAGGTTTCAAGCTAAATAAACAATAACAAAATAAATAAATGGTTTTAAAAAATGATTAAATAAATATTTAAGCATATAATTTATGAAATTCTTATTATGGAATTTCCATCTACAAAAAATTTAACATCTGATCTTTTGGACAATATATTTAATACTAGACATCAAAAGATTTATAAAAAATCTAAACAAAATAATATCACTATCCTATGTAGACTAACAGCCAATCATCAAATACAAAATTATAAAATCATCAGAATATTAGCTACAAAATAAAATAATTTTTGCTATGTACCTATAATTATAAAAATTACTACTACCTTTTTCAATCTTACAATAATCTATAAAGGTACGCTAATATAATTTTAGCATTAAAACTTTCAAAAATAAATCTTATGCACCATGTACTAACAACTTGAAGTGTAAAAAAATTCTCAAAATTTTTATAAAAGTTTAAGATTATCAAAAATAAATCTGGTGTAATGGGCTATGCATTCAAATTGAATATGTCCATTTAATACATTTAAAGCATATTTTTACGAAAAAAAAATACAAACCTCACTTGTTCTAATGATGAGCCTATACTGAACTAAAGGAGCAGTATGACTATTGTCTTCAACTTTCTCCCGCCTTACACTAACCGCCACTGGACCAAGATGTTCATCAAGACCAAAGTAATTTTGATGCTCTAAAAAAATATTAATAATGACAGCATAAATATACAAACACCTATATATAGCTGAACTTGATAACATAATAATATGTCAATAACCAAATAGATGATAGAAATCAATGAGACTGCATCTAATAATAATAAAAAATTATAGACAAATAAAAATTCACATATATATTTATATAGTTATTACATATAGCTATGATTCATCTACATCACTACATACATTTAGTGTAATATCTAGGAATTTATTACAAAAAAAAAAACACATGGAAAGATCTAATACAAAATAAATATTCTGCAACTTACAGACTAGATTATTCAAACAAATGACTATCTTAACAATTTTTGTTAGTTATTTATTAGACTAAAGATTATCCAATAATGAATAATATTTCTGAAGTGCAATTTTCACTACACCACTCTCACGCAAGATTGGGATTGGTTTCTATCCACTTTTAACATCTTGTGGAGGGTTGTAATCATAATTATGCCCAAAGACATGTGAAAAAGATCTATGATACATAAGATGTATATTTCATGCTGAACCAGAACTTATTACTTGGCCCACATCACAATCTCTTACACATATCTTTATCCTTGTTTAGTAATATATATATATTGATAAGTTTTAAATTGGACTTTATGCAAAAAAAGTGAAGCTTAGTATTATTAGAAAATAATTCTAAGGCTTATCGCTCTCAGGGAACTTAGACCTCCATATTCATAGCCTATCTTGGGAGTGCCAGCTTACATTGAGATTTTAAGTGAAGCTTGGCAGTAATTTATGCAAAATTTATTCAGTTGTCTTTCCTATAGACTATTTTCTGGAGATTGCAAAGCACGATTCTTTTCAATTTATTGCATAGTTGTCATTTGTAATAAAGCACACCTTTAATTTTCATTTTGTATTATTACATTCAGTGCACAGTGCCCTTGTCAAAGTGGGTTTGAACACATAGCCTGTTATTTTTTGGTGCTCAAAGAATATGGATTTGTTTTCAGTATTGTTTAGAGCTCTCCTGTATAAATATTGATGTTGAGATGTTCTGGTAGTGATGTTGGCATGGGTCTATAATATGCTGCTCTACATCCATTGGTTGGGCATGAAATTTTGTAAACTGCTTGCGCTATTTGATCAGAGGATATTTTGTCTTTGGTATTGTTTATCAGCATATTATGAAGAGATGCATGCCAACATCACCACCAGAACATCTCAATATCACTATGTGTACAGGAGAGCTCTAAACAATACTGAAAACAAATCCAAATTCTTTGAGCACCAAAAAACAACAGGCCATGTGTTCAAACCCATGTTGGCAAGGGCACTGTGCACTGAATGTAATGATATGAAATGAAAAATAAAGAAGGCATGCTTTATTGCAAATGACAACTATGCAATAAACTGAAAAGAATCGTGCTTTGCAATCTCCAGAAAATGGTCTATATGAAAGAAAACTTTGAATAAATTTTGCATAAATTACTGCCAAGCTTCGCTTAAAATCTCAATGTAAGCCAACATTCCCAAGAAAGGCTATGAATATGGAGACCTAAGTTCCCCGAAAGCACTAAGCCTTAGAATTCTTTTCTAATAATACTAAGCTTCACTTTTTTGCGTAAAGCACAATCTAAAACTTAACACTCGAAAGTGAAGTAAAAACAAAGAGTTTATTTCAATATATATTGATAGCAAATCTTATAAGCACAATCTAAAACTTAACACTCGAAAGTGAAGTAAAAACAAAGAGTTTATTTCAATATATATTGATAGCAAATCTTATTGGCTATCATTCACCAATGACTAATCAAGAAATTGTAATTTCTTTGCAAAAATTGCCAGATCTTTTGTTTTTTTTTTGTTTTTTTTTGACAATTTTTATTTCTCTTTTCAATTTCTTATTGATTTAAAGAAGAGGGGTGTGGAGGAGGGCGAGAAAAAGATGAGATCATGGGGGGAGGGGGACCAAAAATGGGAGATTTACAAAATGTTAATTTCAAATAATCATTCTCTTCCTCTACAATATTTACTTAACAAGTCAAAGGATAATTTGTGAGCTGATCTGCACTCTTATTTAACAACTCAAAGGATAGTTTGCGAGCTGATATCCACTCTCAGACTGTGTACAAAATCAAATGCCATAATCCCAGATGCCCCTCGGTTTACTACGGCGAATCTCGGGTCAACCTCTCTACTTTGCACTGTTCAACACATTTATCTCTATAAGAAGGCTAAAACCAATTCCGATACTCATTCAATTTTTTTTTTTTAACATTTTTTCCACAACTGGCCATGCCTTTGTTCTCTCATCTGTCAACATTGTTTGCACTGAACGCAGCGATGCCAAGCAGAAAATTAAGGAAGTATGGCATATATCTAAAGGTAAATATACCATTATTAAAGGGAATCCTATATTCCCATTTCCAAAAAATGCTCTTTGCCCCCATTATAATGCAACATGTAAATTACCATGAACAATATATATAAATTCTCCTCTCTCCACTGTAACTATTATTATATCTATGACTGACACCAGTTGAAAACTAGTTAAGCATATTAAGTTAAACTATTCATTAAGCTTTGCTCCATACTTTTTTTTTGCATATATTTATTTAGTTACATTATATTTGAGATAAAGCTTGTACTACCTTTATTATATTTTCTTATTTGTAATTGAAAAAAAAAAATCTGCATATAAAATAAATATAAAATGAATTACAATAAAATATAAATTAATGCTGATAACATCTTAATAAACTTTACAGAGAAAGATGTTTCACTATACTCAAAAATTAAATTTATTTTGATAACTTCAAAATAAAATTTAAAAAACTTTAGAAACTAAAATTAAAATATCGATAAAACATGCATGCATATATATACAGAACACCATCTAATAACAATGATTACATATATAACATAAAATATTTACTTATATTGGTCTATCAGAATATGTTCATATGTAGTGATGTATATTGTATCTATAATTGTATTTAAGTATATTTGTTGCATATAACCTCTAACCATTTTTTTTTAATGTAAATTTATTAATATAAATTGCATATTATAGATTTGTGAATATCTGTGTAAATATAAACATTAAAATATGAAGTAAATTTTTCCATGTAATAATCTAGATAATATGGTGTGTGTGTGTGCTTACAAGTATTCATGAATATGTGTACAATAGTAAACACATGTATTTAAATATATTACATTTATATATTTTTTCATTTATGATTTGTTATAATAAAATAATTAAACGTGTTAAAATTTTTATAAGAATGCTAATAAAAGTCTGCATGCTTTGCTTTGTGTGATATAAACTCTGATCATAATTTGTTTATGATTAAATTAAAGTTAAAATTGAACAAAATAAAAAGAGGGGGGGGGGGAATGGAAAAAGGAAACTTTTGTTCAATATGTGAAAATATAATATAAAAAAATTGTTGAAAATGAATAATTCTCATAAGCATTTGTATGGGATTAAAGAAGGAATAGTAAAAAAATTAATAGCTACTATTCAGTTAAAGAAAGTTAAATGAACATCGATAATAGAGGTATGTTGGAAAAATAGAAGTACAGTGAAGATAGAAAAATGTCAATAATTTGGGAAAGGCAACGAGCATATAGAAAAATTAACAATGAAATAAAGAGAAAAACAGGTTTAGTAAAAGAAAAATAGTTGGAACAAGACTGAAGAGAAATAGAAATGCTTCAGCAGATAAAAAGAAATGATCTGGTATTTGATAGAATTAGAAATATCACTTGGGAAAAAAAGAAATGGCTAACAAATGAAATAGTAAGAATGAAAAAAGATTAACTGATAGTAAGTGACATAAAGAGAAGATGGAAAGTATATCTTCAATAGATATTTAGAAAAGAAAATGATGCAATTAATTATGAATCTAAAATTTAAGATGTTCAAGTAATGACATACTGAAAAGATGGAAGTATATCTTCAATAGCTACTCAGAAAAGAAAAGGATGTAATTAATTATGAATCTGAAAAACATGTTCAAATAGGTGATAAATGTATAAACAGATGAAGTAATAAATTTGATTAAAGAAATGAAAAATGGTAAAGCTTTGATATAATACTTATAGAATTTTTGAAAAAAATAGGTAATTACTATGAAGGAAATAGTTGGATTTTGCAATTTGCTATATAATAGTGGTGTTTGGCCTGAAGATTCCTGGAGGATTATAATGATTCAAATTGCTAAAAAGAAAGCTGTTAGCTAAGATTACAGGACAATAATTTTGTTATCTCATGCTTCAAAAACATTATTGAGGATTTTAACCCAAAGAATTTACGGGAAGGTAAAATATTATATTGGAAAGAACGTTTAAGTTTTCAGAGATGGAAAAGTACAAGAGATGCTATTGGTGTTGTTAGAATAATTTCAGAGAGACATATTGAAAAACATTGATAAAACATATAATCATCTTTTAAAAAATAAAGTATTTTGAAAAGATTTACTTGGAATATGTATACTGGGCAAAAAATAAGTCAGACTGAAGAATAATAAGAGTGATGAAGTGAATATAGAAAGAATAGATAAACAATAATGTTATATCTCACCTATGTTTTTTAATATTTATTTAAAAGACTAGGAGCTAAGATTGAAAGTATAGAGCAGTGATCTCAACCCTTGGTCCGTGGACCAGTGCCGGGCTGCAGAAAAGTTTGTAATAACAAAATAATAAGAGTTTAAACTTTTAATTAATATAAACAATTTTTATTTATTTTTTCATCTCATTTTTACCCAATTAAAAAAAAAAGAAATAGAACGAAAACAAAATCTAATCAATCATACATAAATTAATTTGTTTTTTTTTAGTTATCACAGATGTTTATGGGGGGGGGGGGTAGAATTAAATTTTTATTACTTTTCTAAAAAAATTCAAATTAAAAAAAAGTTGTTTATTATACAAACTCCATATATATATAACTACGTCATGTATATTTAACATTGTTGTTTTGATTAGTTATAACAATTATGCTCATCTAAAGCTAAGCAGTTTACATCTTTAAGAAAATTTGTCTATAGACTTCTGCCAGTCTGCGAAACATTCTTATTTTTGCCGGGCCGTGAAACCTTATTCTTATTTTTACCGGTCCGCAGGTGTGAAAAGGTTGAAAACCACTGGTATAGAGTAATAAAATGTATAAGATTTGCAAATGATATGTCTTTTATAGCTGAGAATGAAAAGTCTTCAGAATATGTTGAATAAATTGGAAAAATAAATGTATGGAATATGGAATGAAGATTAATATTAAAAAGATAATGAGGAATACAAAAGATTACAAGCTGAAATTCATAATAATACAGCTCAGCAGGTAAATTGATTTAGATATGTGGGTGACTGGTTTAATGAGGATAAAAGTGAAGATGAAGTTAAAAGAACAGCATTGGCAAAGAGAGCATTTGTTTAAAATATATATATTTTGTGGAGAAAAAAAAAGATTAATTAAATGCTATGTGTGGATTGTATTACTGTATGGCTGTGGAATGTGGACAATGATTAAAAAATTAGAAGCAGATTGCAAGTCTTTGAGATGGTGTCATAGAAAAATTAATTGGATGAATAAAATGATAAATGAATAAGTTTTGGAAAGAGTAAAAAAAAAAAGAAGACTGATTGAGGAAATTAAAGATAGAAAGAGAAATTGGATTGGGGATATATTTAAAAAAAAAAAAATAGTTTAATGAGAGATCTTTTGGAAGAATTGAAAATCTGGACAATGAAGAGACAGGAGAAATGGATGAACTTGTGATGTGACTGCTCTTTGAATTTGTCTAAAGGACAGAATACTATTGATGATGATGAAATCTAGCATTACAAATGTATAATAACATATAAAAATGCTTTACACAATTTAGCAGAATGGCAGTGATAAACTTTCAAAGATTTCTGAATCAACTGCTCAAATTCCTGGATCAAAGCTGAAATATCACAAACTTCCGACCAACAACACATTATATATATATCCAACAGAAGTCTGAATTCTAGTACTATAGTTTTTGACATTGTTTTGTTTTCTTTAATAGAGCTGTAGCAATATAACAGAAAACTAGATGAAATAAATTTTTACAATTTTTTTATTATATTGTATCTACTGAAACTGTAATGCCAATTATATAAAATATATATTTGGTTTGAATTTAATAGTGAATATATTAACCTGGACTGCATTGGATTATGTTGCTATGACAACATATAATACTGAGAAAAAGATATGTTTATTATTAATGGTAGTGTATAAAAATTATAAATTGACTTTATTCATTTTAAAAAGGAATGTGTAAATAATAAAGTTTATAGACTTGATGTAATTATTATTGTCTTTATTATGTATATTTTCATTACTGCATTCACAATTTACAAATAATATGCTTAAATATTTAATGTCTCAGTTTATTTATTTTATTAACATTGTAGTATGAAAGAATGTAATCTTAATTGCTTAGTTCATGTTGGAATAAATGGATACTCTTTGTATTTTAAAATGTAAATATTATATGTTATATGTAATAATTATAATAAAAAAATTATCTGTCATTGTTATTATGCAATAAGATTTTTATTTATGGGATGCTGGCTGAAATTGACCAAAGAGTTAATGTGGAGCATGGCTATAGTGTCTCTCACATCAATTAAAAAGGTTTATAAATAGAACTAAACAGTTAAACTCATTCACTATCTTAGCTTCAATAGAGGCGAACCTAAGTTCCTTCATATAATTTTTTATTTATGTTTTTAAAAGTATATGATTATTGAATGGACAGAATGATGGGGTGAAAGTAATAGTATTTGTCCATTAACTGGACAGGTTTATCAGGAATTTGTAGGAGGCAACAATTTGTTAAAGAATGAAAATAATTCATAATATTTTAAAAAACCATCAGAATATTTCTTTGCTTTAAAAATGGGTATTACTTAATTTTCAAGGACGAGAAATAAATATTAACAACATAAAAATGTACACAAAGATTATGTTCACCTGCTGCTATAATTTTATGAGATCGATGAATCATTTATACAAAAGATATAAATTGGCTCAATTTCCATCACATCATCACGGATGAAACTAACATCTGTTCATTTGTAATGTTTTATGAATCAAATACTTGTTGAAGGAAAGGATGGATATAAATTAATGTTTTATACACTTATAATGTTATATAGATTACATACCTGCTAAATAAAAAAATAATTTTGATAGAAAATATTAGAATTAATAAAATATGCTTTAAATCTAATAGCTTTTTGTGATATTTCTACTTTTCCTGGAAAAACAAAACATTGTTGGATTGTGGTTTTAGAAATAGACATTAGAACTATGGTATTATTTTGGAAATGTCATATCTGAGGACAATTGATCAGGTCATTTACTAATATATATATATATATTGTATATATAATTGTATAGGATATAAATGGTAGTACAATTTAAGTTGAGATTGATTTTACATGCCTAAAGTATACTGAGTTATGTTTTTCTAAATTTAAAGCTATATTTAGCTTAGCAATTATAATAATAATTTAAAATTATTTGTTTTCTTATTCATCAATTATAAATTAATTTCAAGTGTTTATTTTATTCTCTTAGAATAATGTCAACAAATATGGAGATTCATCTTTAATATATATATATTATATCAATTAAATATTTATATATATAAAAATTAAGAATGTTCTTGACTCATATTTTGAAAGGTGTACCTGTATTACAACATATTTGTTTTACATAATTATACATTTTAATCTTAGCATTTAATAAGCAAATTTGATGTACAATCACCAATTTAATTTAAAAAGAATTTCAATTGAGAATCTATTGCTTAAGGCATAATCAGATGTGTATATATTTTAAATGTTTATAGTGTTTACCATATATATATATTTAATTTTTATCTATTTGTTAATAAATTTTGAATTAATTGAAAACAAGTAAACTTGCTTGGTTGTCATTCAATTTTACAATGCAAATTTACAGGTTAATCATATTTGGATGAGATATGCTCTAATTAATTATACCACATAATTCATTACAAGCAATTACAAAATAGTTCAGACCACAAACCACAAGATAGATAAGACAGTTATAATTACATACCATTTTTTGTATTAAATTTAATGTTTATTATCTGACCAGGTATAGATTTTTATATAGCAATAAATTAATTCATTTGACATTCTTAAATATTTAATAAGTAATTAGAAGCTTATTGTAATTATTTTGTAAATAACAAGTAAGTTATATTAAGTTAGAAATTATATATGAATTAATTTGAATGATAATGATATGAATATGCTAATCATTGAAGATGAATAAAGGTAATTGCAATTAAATGCCCACATATTTTATTTTAAATCATTATTGATTAAATTGAATATAAGTCAGCATACAGTCATAAAGATCATCATCTTATTCAGTTATAGAGGTGAATAATAGTAATATATTTTATTCTATTACAAATTAGAGTGATTTGCTTTAATTATATTTAAAGTTCATTAATGTGAATCATAAATTCAGTTTAAGTATTAAATTTTAATATTTGATTATAATAAACATTAATAATCTTTCATATGTTTTGACAATTATAACCTAAAATTTTAATAACTTAGCTTTATTAAACTGAAAAGTAATTGGATGATTTGTCAATTGTGTTTGAATAAGCATCATATAGGAAACTATTGTTTATTTTATATATTGATGTGATTGGATATTATAAATTTTAATGTTATCTAATAAAATGATTTTATTTCATAGTATTATAAATTGGTGAAAGTGGAGCGATGTTAGGTTAACTGATTTTGTATTATTATTGACTTAATAATAAGAGCACGTAGATATTGGTAGAATAGCATGGCTAAGTTAGCATTATTTTTTAGATGTAATTAAAAATTGATTAATGAGTCATATATTTGTTTAGATATCATTGATATTTTAGATTTGTAGAGCATATTAAATTATTTCATTCATTCATGAACCATTTCATTTAAATATTAATATAAATAATGTTTAATTTATAGTATTGTAATGTCTTCGCCCCTAAGCTTTTCCAGAGGGGTAGAAAAACACTTACAATCCGATCGAAACTCAGCTGAACAACTCTTAAAACCGTTGTGCCGCAAATAGCTCTTAATAGCTTTACTTATCCAACTTCTGTTAACAAGACTGTAACAAGTACGTGATGTTTTTCTCTAGCAGTTTATATCCCTCCGAGTTCTTTTGTTAAGTCTTAACTGCTACATTCCAAAAACTTAATCGCGTGTTTTCCAAATCCATTTTATTGTTCTTACTTTAATAGATATTTTTATCTCTGATAAAAATAATCCCACAACTTGTTTTTAATTATAATTATTTTTCCATTATAATTATTTTTACTTTCAATAAAATAAATTGAAAACTTCTGAAGTAAATTGTCTCTAGTAAACTCGCTGTTTATTTCTCACAACGAATACAACCCTTCCTCCCCTCACTCCAGAAGTTAGAGTTTATTTACATTACACATAATCATCCAATACGCGCAGTTTCTTTTTTCAGCTTGGAGAAAACTTGATTTTTCCTATTAATCTATATAACCTTGAAAATTGTGTGAACTCTTCTTTTTTCTTGCCGCCTTGAATGCTTTTTTCTCTCGCTTGGAGAAACTATGGGTTTTTTCCTGTTCTGCGGTTTTTGTCTCTGGCCGCTCACTGTCTAAAGATTTCCATTCTAAAAAATCTTCGAATGTGTCAATTTCATTTTCACTTTCGGCCATATTTTCCTGTAGTTCCATTTCATACTGCTGCCAACTCTCTACCTGTTTGGATAATTTTGACATTGCAAGTTCGCTTTTTAAATCTTCGTTTGATCTTTCCAAAATCTGACATTCTGAAAATTTGCTTTGTAATTTTTTACTAAATTGTGAATTTTGTTGTTCAAGTTCTACTTTTAATTTATTTAATTCATAAACATCCAGTTTTAATTTGTGCACTTCTTTTGATAGTTCTTTAAATTGCAAGTTGAGTTGTAGCTCCGATTGCATCTTTCTCTCAAGCGTGGCAGCTAATTTTTGGTTATGTGACTCCAATTCTTGTAGTTTAGTGATCTGTCTTTGTCTTTGCGAAAAAGTCCTATCTCTCACGGCCATGCTTTGTCCCTTAGTTGATACATAGCCAATGGTATATGTTGTATCATCTTTGCCTGGATTACATTTTGTTTGTTGTGGTTTTTTGCATACAGCTGCTAAATGTCCTTTAAATCTGCAGTTATAACAGTTTTCTTTTCTCCATTTACAATTTTTAGATAACATGGCCAGTTTTACCACAGCAGAAACAATTCACTGTTAACATTTTCTCTCTATAAATATTTTCATTCTTCGGCTGCTGGCTTTGATCTGTTTTGTAAACTGCCATCTTTCTGGTCTCTTCTGAGTTGTTTCTAAAAACTATGGCTTGCTCAATTACTGCTTCATATGCTATTCCTTTTTTAATAGCCACTTCGTATGATAAGTTGCTTTCCGTTAACAATGTCTGTCACAATCTTTCATCATACATTCCCCACAATAATTGATCCAGCAAAGCTTGTTCTAAAAATTCGCCATAATCACAGTTTTTTGACAGCTGTTTTAATGGCTATATCATAGTCTTTAATTTTTTCCTCCCTGGCTTGCTTTCAATTTCTCAGAGTTAATCTAGCTATGTGTCTAGACAGCTTTGGGCTAAAATACTCCGTTAATTTTTTAACTATATCTTCAAACTGTACTCCATCAGTTATCGGTCCATCCCATAATTTATTAATAATTTCTATGACTTTGCATCCTCCTAAACATAAAAGTGCAGCCACTTTTTTTTCATTATTTTTTATCCCATTTAACTTGAAAAAATTTTTCAATTGAATTATATAGAGAGGCCATTCCTCAGCATTTTCAATGCTAAATTTCAGGAATACTGCTTTGTCCTAATGACATTTTACTTGTTTCCGAATGTATCGGTTGACTTTCTCGTCTCGCTTATTCTTTCAAGTTTTACTAGGTTCGAAACTTAGACTGTGTCAATACTGTAGTGTCTTCGCCCCTAATCTTTTCCAGAGGGGTAGAAAAACACAATCCGATCGAAACTCGGCTGAACAACTCTTAAAACCGTTGTGCCGCAAATAGCTCTTAATACTGTACTTATCCAACTTCTGTTAACAAGACTGTAACAAGTGTGTGGTGTTTTTCTCTACCAGTTTATATATCCCTCTGAGTTCTTTTGTTAAGTCTTATCTGCTACATTCCAAAAACTTAATCGCGTGTTTTCCAAATCCGTTTTATTGTTCTTACTTTAATTAGATATTTTTATCTCTGATAAAAATAATCCCACAACTTGTTTTTATTATAATTATTTTCCATTATAATTATTTTTACTTTCAATAAAATAAATCGAAAACTTCTGGAGTAAATTGTCTCTAGTAAACTCGCTGTTTATTTCTCACAACGAATACAACAAGTAAAAGTTTGTATTAATATAAAATAGTGTTTTAAATCAAACGAAATACTAAACTTTATTGTCTAATTCTTGTTATTATTTTCATTCTATTGTAAGTGATTTACATAATAGGTATAGATCATTGTTTACCAGATAACATTTAGTTTTATTGCTTTATGTTTAATCTATTGCAAATAATGCTCATTTTTAAGGATAGTTTGAAATAATGATTTTGCTTGTTTTCTATTAGTTCTAGATGCTATTTGAATTCATGAGGTTACAACAAAGATTATCATTATTTTATTGACTTAAGTATTAGATTGTTATTCATTAATTGGTATTCACTTTCATTTAGTTAATTAATTTCATTCTGTTATAAATGATGCTACAATTCACAGGGCATTAATAAATTAGAATTGTTCTTTCTTGGTTCATACTTTTATTCTGTTACAAATGGTGATTAATAATTAGGCTATGACTAAGGATACAATATGACCATATTTTTATTTAGTTACAATATATATATATATATATTTAAGTTTTTAAATCCATATCATAATTTATTATATTTATAATTCAAATTATAACTTATAAAACATCTTCCAATATTGAATACGTTTATACAACTTGGCTTTAAATTCTTAACAGATTTAGAAAAATCTTAACTTCATTTCCATATTAATTTGTAGTATTTATTCTGGAAAAAAAAAGTTCATTAATTACAAAATCCAAATTATTAAACGGTCAATAATTTATCTTTAATATGTTTAACATGTCATAGAAAATTTTGACAAGAACAAATTTGAAATAATTTAAAAACTTGATCCAGATATTTTTTACTTAAGAAAAATGAGTGTGATATGATTTTCAATTTTTATATCATCTGCCAGATTCAGTCTCCATTATTATCTCTTTTTTTCTTCTCTAAATCAACAATCTTAAATCTTATTATTTCATTTATTACAAAATGAATGCAGGATTGAAATTTCCTCTTTTATATATACAGAACAACTTTAGATGAAACAAAATACTATGATATTTTATAGAAATTAAAATTTACTAATTAACCTAGCTCCTACATTATGTATTTTAACAAAAAAATATTATAATTACAATAAATGATAACTGTATAATGTTGACACACACTCATAAAAAAAGCTATAATTGCATGAAAGCGCAAGTTGTCTAAGAAAAATTTCTTAATTTTATAAATACAATAACAGATAAAAGAAATAAAGAATATATATATATAAAGTATTTTCCATGCTACTAATTACACAAAGAGATATAAACAGTAATAATTATATAATTCATATGCCATGATTAAATATATATATATTTATGTTATTATGCAAATATAATTGAGTATATATCCATATTAAAAATAAACATTGTTTTAATATTTTTTCTGACAAAAACAAAACTACTTTACATGAAAAAAAAAGTATTGTATAAACTGTACTAAAATTTATTTTTAGAGTTATGACTATATGAAAACAATGTTAACTAATATTCAAAATAAAAATCACTAAAATATTACTAAACTAATGCAAATGGCTAATTTGTAATCAAAATTAAATTCATAGCACAAACACTAAATTTCAATTTAAGAAAAAAAATTACAATACGGAATAAATGTAAAACTACCAACATACTGCTCAAAAATTATTTATTTCCAAGTAAGTTTTGATACTTTTATAGATAATTTTATTGTCATTCCATTATAAAAAAAAATCAAATACTTTTAAATTGAAAACAAAAGTTTGCATAAATAAACCATTATATCATCTAAAATAATAATTACATGAACTTGTATTTATAATAAGATAGAAGTCAAAGCTGATTTTATAAAACAAATTGATCATTTAAAATTATAAAGTTCTACTAGATTTTGTTAATATGAATCATTTCATCATCTAAAAATTGAATATAAAAACTATTATCTAGTAATTTACAAAACAAATTAAACATTTAAAGGAATGAAATTGAAAAAAATATTATCCTTATAATCCTGTACCTATAATATTTAAGAGTGTGGATAGATTTTAGTATATATTTTTTACAAGTATATTCATATCAATGACTAGTTTAGATCCCTTTTTAATAGTTTTTATTTCTAATCTTTAATGATTTAAAAGCAATCACCTTAACTTTAATAGCAAAAAGATTATTGATACAATGTAATTTTTCTATAAAAAACAAACAAACAATTGTTTTCATTCTTTGTTAATCCCATACATAAACTGCAATGTCTGACTACAATTTCTTGAAAATTTGGAATCAAAGCTAAGTGGCTTACTCTGATGTTTTTTAACCTTTCTTAAACCAAATTTACTATAAATAACAGATATAACCTCTTACAACTCAAAATTTTGATAATGAATCATAAAATTTCCATTAAGTTATCAATAATTCGGCATGGTTTTTGTGAAATCACATTCTGTATATAAGAAAATATGTATGAAATATTCTTAAATTATAGGCTATAGACTATTAACATATATATTACATCAACTGAAATTTGGTGTAATTTCAGTTTTTGAGATAATATCAAGCTTTTTTTTTTCTGAATAGTTTTAATAAGTAATGCATTAATCTTTAAGTATTGAAATGGTTGCTATGATAACAAAATGTTAAAGCAAGGCATGTGTTATTATTGCTACATAATTTAACAAATTAATCCTATTTGTTTAAGATACACACATAAACAATAAAATTTATAACCTTAATAAAATTATTGGTTTTTTATTGTGTATTTTCATTTACTAGTCATAAGTATTCAATTATAAACATTACCAACAAATATTTAATATTCTAAGCAGCTATGTTGTTGCTATATTTATGTTATTTGTTGCTATATTTATGTTATATGTGTAATATAGTATATTTTTCCAATGCAATATTGTGAAAATATCATGTAAATTGTTTTGGTTTGTGTTAAATTAAAAGAGTATCATTTGGTTTTTAAAGTGTAAATATTTGTTTTATATGTAATCATTGTGAAATAATAATAATAATTCTCATTCTTATTGTTGTTATTGTTGTTGCTGTAAAAGAAATTTTAGTTTTGGAACACAGGATGAATTTAATGTTAGAGTGAAAAACGAACATATCCTTGGCTTTTGATGATGAATATGACATCAATTATACAGAGTTATAAAATAAGACTGAATGATTTGAATTCACTCTCTAACATTCTGACTTTCATTGAAGCAAATCCAAATTTGTTTATATATTGTATTTTTTATTTTATAAGTATCTCCTTGATAATTACAAACTAATAAAGTAGAAAGAACTGTATTTGTTCCAGGAGACTGGGATGGTTTCCTGAATACTTGTTAAAAGGAGAAAGGGAGTTTATAGCATTCAAATTCATCTTAATATTTCTTTGCTGAAGGAGAATTGACACATATAAACAAAATGTTTTAATTATGAAACATTAAAATCGATAATATATTGCTATATATGAGAATTATTTCTACCTACAGATATTTTATAATACCAATGGAGTATTTTAACATAAGATTTGAATTAACTTTCGCATAAGTCATAAATGGAGGTCAATGTCTGTTTATTTATAACACTATTGCAATACCAAATGTTTGTTAATAGAGCAGCGGTAAGCAACTGGTGGTTCACAGACCCCTGGTGGTCTATGAAGTAATTTTAATAGTCTGCAAAGAAATTCACATATTATTTAAATTTGCTAAATTCATTTAACAGAATTTTTAAATAAAAAATAAATTTTGTTTAAGTCATATTATTATATGTAAAATAAAACAAGAACATTATATTGCTAATTGATTTGTTACAAAATACTACTATGACTTGCAAAATATCTACCTCAAAGGTGGTTAATTAAACCCTACTCGGTCAGCGGCATAGAAAAAGTAACAAAATAAGAATACCGAATTCTATGAACTATTGACTAGGCATCAAATTTGATTACAGCACACTCTTGTGTTAAAATTAAAATATATAAATAAATGATCATATTGATTCGTACCTTTAAAAATTATGTTAGTGATCCACAATATCTAAAAGATTGCCGATCATGAAATAGAGGATAAAAATATATACAACACTTTTGAGTGTTGAAATCTGACAAATTGGATAACTATTGTTTTACTTTGTTTGGATTAACAGATATCATTAAATTATTCAAAGTTCACAGAATAGACATTTGAACTATTGTGTTTCTTTGAAATACCTGCATAGAAGCAGTGTTCAGGTTGTATTTTAATGTATTTTATTTACATATTTCTTTGTATATTTTATTAGCATTATTAATAATTATTAGTTAATAATGTTTATTTATATATGTGAAATAGAAGAAAGTTAGGTTTAATTTAAATTTAAAATTTATATCCTAAATTTTAATGGATAAAATTTGAATTTGAAATATATACTTATTGTTTGACTATATACTATTTAATATACATATTGTGAGTATTGAAGATTTGAAACGATTGTACTGAAATAATCATTTATTGATATTATATTTAAAAAATAATGTGAGCGAACAAGTATACGTATTATTATAACTTATCTTAATAAATTATTATATTGCTAAAATAGTATATAATTATCATGGCTTTCTTATTTTTTAAATTGTGTGTATGCAGCCACATTTTTGTCTTACATAAATTTTAAATATCATATAATAAATATTAAAATAGATGAGTTTTTGCAGTACAAGTACCTATTTTTATAAATATTAATCTTTAGGTGAAGAATATATTTCATGGCATTTAATTAAAGTATATGTCAAAAATATTTATTATTCATTTGTCATTTTTATATTTATTGTTATTAAATATTAATTCAATTAAACAAACTTGCTTCAGTTGGCATTTCAATTATTAATGAAAACCTGTTAGCCAAAAAAAATTTTAATATACAGTGACTATGTCTTGATTTATATTTTATAATAAATAATCATAAAATAATCCTGGAATCACACAATTGGGATGCTAAGTATATATATTATTGGAGCGAGATACACATTTTATATGATAATAAATTAAATAATTTATTATAGCTAGATATTTAGCAAATAATTAAAAAATCACCATAATTATTTTAATAGTTATATATAATAGTATTTCAGATAAAACCCCATATTCAAACTAGTTTGAGAATTTATAAAGTATAAGTACTTTAATTATTCAAAGTAAACAAAGGCCATTATAATGGGATGATATTGTATTATTTTAAACTTATTTATTGGAAGTGTGTTACAATAGCTTATTATTTAGTTAGAAAGATGATAATTTTATGTTATAAAATTGATAATGGTACGCATTGGAATTAATATTTTAATTACATTAATTAGAACACGTTAGTTTAAATTTGAAGCTTATCAATGTAATTTATATTTAATTTAGATATTAGGCTTTTAATATTCATATCTATTAAAAAAAGAATACTAATAATTCTAAGTATATAGGGTAATTTAATTTATAGTTTAATGTCTAGGTTTTACTAGTATGAAGGATGACTTATTATGAATTGCTAATCATATTTGTAAGGAATATTAAATAAGAATCTTTCATTTATTTTATATTATGATTTGAGTATCATAATTTGTAGGATTATTTGCAGTATTGATTTTCATTTTATATCAGTATAAGTTGGCATAGGTTGTGAGATATATTAGATAAATCAATCTTGTACATTTTGTTTTTGCTATAGTTTTAACATTGTAAACATTTTATCCCATTAAAATTTGGTGCTTCAATTTGCAGGGTGATCTGAAGTATTGGCTGATCGCATTTTTAGCCCATTACAATTTGGCTTCAACATTTAAGCTGGGTATATTCCATTACAATTTGGTTCCTCAATCTATGGGACATTTAAAGAGAAAATTTTATACATTTTATTAATTATAAGTCAATGTGCATACATTTTTAGGATAACAAAAGCTCTTATCATTCTCATTTGTATTACTATTTTATTGATGCTGTAAATTTAAAGATATTTAGAGAGAATTATATATATTGTAGCTGCTATGGGTAATGTACACAAGTTTTATGTCATAACGTGAAGCTTTTATCATTAATATCTTATGTATTTTTATGTCATTACAAGTTGGCATCTCTAATTGTGAGCTTGAATGTGGGCTAGTCACTAAATCTTGTACATATTTTCATCATTACCATTTTATTTCATTACAACTGATGTTTCAATTTGTAGTGTGTTATTAAACTAGAGCCATTTCTTTATTCATCATTTTTAGTCCATTACAATTTGACATCTCAATTCCTGGGGCATATTAAAGTCTTTTTCCACCCATATTGCAATTTTTTTCACATTACAATTTGTCATCTAAATCTGTGGGGCTATTAAATAAGAACCTATCGCAATTTTTGTCCCATTACAATATGTATAAATTTTTGATTTTGGCAGTATTTATAACTAGTAGTATATTTAAGTATAGGTATTTAAAATTCATACAACAGCATTGAAAAGTCCATATGTACTTGAAAAACTGTTTTCTTTCTCTTAGTAAAAATTATAATTTTATTATTTGTATGTTATTAAAATTTAAAAAGAAAGTTTTGTATTATAATTCAAATAAGGTATCAACTGTCATACAGATTATCTATATAGTTACATTTCTATTTCATGTGATCATTCCACAATCTTTATAATTAGCAAATCTGAACATTATAGGACTAATAAATAAATACTATATAATTATAAAGATTTCAGAATCACTTTCATAGTAATTATTATGTCACAGTTACCTAAATCTAAAACTGATTTTTATACTTAGCAATATTACATAGTTGAAACAGAGATCCATATTCATTTTAATATAATTTCTTGATTAAGATGACAGTAGCTATTATATCGAGAGTTTTTAAATATGTAAATATAATGTTGCTCATTTTTAATTCCGAGTTTAAAATAACAACTAAATCTCACAATCAGACAATAAGCTCATGACTATTTTATTTAGGCTGCAAATTATGATACATAATAATGAAAAATGATTCATAGCAATACAATTAAACGGTATATTGTATAAACATAAGACTATAAAAACAGTATATATCCTATTTAGAGAATAAACAACAATGGTGAATTGATTTTTTTAAAATTATTAATGGTTCAATATATTCTCAAAATATTTGCATTTTCAAATGTTTCAATTAGTAACACGCAATCTAACAAAAACTTACTTTTTTTTTTTCTTGATTAGACTATTACATATAATTTCCTTATGATATATATTCCATAGGCCTTTTTTTTTATAAAAAATAATATATTTTTTTCCTTTACAAGAATATATTTTTTTAAAAAATACTAATATCTTGTAACTAATCTTATTATGATTGTACATTAGATCTGTCTATTTACAATCAATTATGCAAATAATAAACTTCATAATTGTTTTTCACATATTGATCTTCATACTGATAGGGAAAGATTGCCAGAAAGCTTTCAAACAAGGATCACTTAATTCATTGTTTAAAATCTTAGTTATAAATCCTATTTAACTTGTTTATTCCACAATGTATGTTTGAAATTAATTCAGTAACTGGGTATGACTTACATGGTTAAATCACTGTTTGCATAACCAGTGAATAATAAAAATGGGTTACCAGTGTAATGCAGAAGAATAAAACAGTCATGTGACATTTGATTTGTAGGTATGTGAATGTAAATTCAATACTAGTTAATAGTTAAAAACTAAACTGAGAATATGAATATAATACAACCTTCTAATGTTTTCGAATGCTCAAAATGAAAAAAAACCAGCTCTATAGTGTATTGTTGTTATTAATGCAAATATTGAAAGCAAATAAAAGTATTTCATATTATGCTTTGTTTGATATTTATCAAACATAATATGAAAAATGCATAAAACTGAAATGACTGAATATATAGTTGCTAACCTAGTGAAACAAAAAAATTCTGTAAAAGAAAATAGTAAGTTAATAATGAATGCATGGTTAAAAAATTTGCAAGAAATTGCCATGAAAAGTACCAATGATAAAATAATTTCAACTAGATTACATATTAATTCAGAATAAATTATGTAAGTGAAAATCCTAAAACTGATACAGATTCAAATAACAAGAACAAAAATTAATTTTAAAACTATGCTCTAGCCAATTATAATGAAAAAGGATTTTTTGCAAAACTATGAATAAAAGAATAAGCGGAAATAATCACATGCTGCAATATTACATGGTTAAAACAGAAATCCATAATCATTTTTAATATAAATTTTTGATTTAAGATGATAGCAATTTATAAAGATTCTTGGAATTAAAATATATACCTTTATAGTTTCTTTCATTTCTATGCAACTATGTGCCTTTGACAGTATTTTAACACTAATTTGACTATAATTCCATTCTAGCAAAATCATAATACTAATTGTATTCTCACTGAGAGTTTGAAAGAACTATTTGGCCCTGCTAACAATATTCTAATCAGAAAAAACATTAAGTTATATTTGGATTCTATGCTAAAAGTTGATTTGATATTGAGGAAATCTTTCTTATAGTTACTATAGCAAGACTATTTCAATTTCTATAATTTACAACTCAATGCCTGATATCAAAAAAATTATCAGTGGATTTAATTAAATTTGGAATTTCCTGCTTAACACTGTATATATAAATATTTCCAAGATGATTATCAGTTATGGGTCAAACTTGTTAAATTTTTATAAAGCAACAAATTGATGTTATTTGATATGTTTTTATCATCCATGAAACAATTCATCTTAATTAACTTTATTCAATGTTAAAAAAGGAAGAAAAGTAAAATAATTTAGATATTTTGCTGCTTATTTTTAATTTTATATTATCTTTGGGTATGAGATATGCAAATGTCTAAGACTATATACATAATGGAAATAATATGATATAGATGTAAATTCCTAATTAAGTGATAATGTATGCATTATAAAAATACAAAAAAAAAATTTGGTGCTTATGTTTGTTTTGGCTGCCGGAAAGCAAGCCACCGGTTTTATTTTAAATTATTCATTTTCAAGTGCTTCCAACACATGGTATAAACAGTATGCCTGACTTATATTCAATATTTACATTTTTTTAAAAAAATTTATTAAAATGATAAAGAAACACAAAAGTCCAAAGAGTTGTAATTAAAAACTTTTTAATGAAAATGCAGCAAAGAAAATAAAACATGATTAAGCAAATTATAACAAAGATGCGGTCTTTTACTATCTCATAATTTTTGAAAAATATTGCACTAAAACACAAAAATCCAAAGGATTGTAATTAAAATATTTTTTAATGTAAATTCACTACACCAACTGTAAACTAATCTTAGTGTACCCACAAATGATGTTTTGGAGCCTCCTAACCACGTGCCTTTCTAAATAGATAGGCGCTTAGAACATATTCACACACATTACCATTGCATCTCTGTTCACACATAAAGTGTGATAATATGGCCATTATCACATACTTTCAGGCGAGCACCATCCTGTAATTTTGAAAATATTCCACTGCATCTTGTTCTGTTATGAAAGACTCTAAATTTTAATCAAATTTCCAAAAATGATAAAGTAAAAAAAAAAAAGTTAAAAAAATCAGCATGTGATAACAAATGTCAACAATAAAATAAAATAACACTAATTTTAACTATGTGTTATCTGTCCGACTCATGTTAACAATGTTATGTTGTGAATGAAATTTATTAAAAATTGTATTTGAATATTTTAAAATTAACATTCAATTTAGAATACATTTGTTAATATTTTTTAAAGTTAACAAGCTATACATGTTCGAGAGAAAAAAAATGTAAACAATTTTCAGGATTGAAGTATTACTTTTTTTTTCTCAAACATCTATAATTTAATTTTAAAAAATTTTAACAAACGTATTCTAAACTGAATGTTAATTTTAAAAAATTTGAATACATTTTTTAATAAATTCTATTCACAACATAATGTCCAAATGTTAACACAAACTAAACAGATAACACGTGATTAAAATTAATGTTATTTTTTTGTTGACATTCATTAACACACATTGATTTTTTTAACATTTTTTTGCCTTATCATTTTTGGAAATATGATTAAAATATGGAATCTTTCATCGATAGAACAAGCTGCAATAGAATATTTTCGAAATTACAGGATAATGCTCACCCAAAAAGTATGTGATATTAATGGCTATGATATAACACTTTATGTGCAAATAGAGATGCAATGGTGGTGCCATGTGTGAACATGTTCCAAGAAGCTATCTTTAGAAAAGAATGTGGTTAGAAGGCTCCATAACATTGTTTGTAAATGCATGAGATTAGTTTACAGCTGGTATAAAGAATTTACATTAATTTTTTTTTTTTTAATTACAACCCCTTTGGATTTTTGTGTTTTAGTGGAATATTTTCAAAAACTATGGATAATAAAAGACTGCATCTTGGTAATAGTTTGCTTAATCGTGTTTTATTTTTATTTTCTTTACTATATTTACATTAAAAAAACATTTAGTTACAATTCTTTGGGCTTTTGTGTTTCTTAATATGTCAATAAATAAATAAAACATAAATATTGAATATGACTTAAGAGACAGCCATATTGTTTGCACCATGTGTTGGAAGCCCCTGAAAATGGATAATTTAAAATAAAATGGGTGGAAAGCTATCCAGCAGGCAAACTACATAAGTACCAGCGTTTTATAACTTTTTCTGTTTATATATATATAATGAAAATATATTGTGATAATTCACCTTGTATTTGTGCTCTTTATATTTTAAAAATGTATATTTAAAGCAGGAAATTTTAAACATAATATGGATGTTGCAGATTTGGTGCCAATTTTAGATATGTACATGGCAGTCACCATCAACACATGAAAAATGCTAAATGATCAATTTCATTTATATATGTGTATATTACAAAAATGTTATTTGTCTTAAATAATGTATGGAAAAAAAACCAACATGGAATAATATACTGATTATAAATCTTTAATGAATAAAACATGACTGAAAGCATTTCATTTTTAAATACTTTTATTTAAATTAGAAACTGTTTGTTTAGGATAAAATTTGTAATCACGATTTAATGGATTTCTACCAAATTTATATATTAGAAATCAATAGCAATGCAATATTACAATGAAATTATTTCAGATTGGTCCCCTGCTTTGTTTATAGTAGAGGGACTAGCAAATTGAATTTGGAATGTGTTTATTTTGGTTCAGTAAGTTTTTATTGATGTGCATAACATAATGGTATAATTTTTAACACTTGTTTTCAAAAAAAGTTATACTAAAGAAGTATTAACAATCTATTAAAATAGAAATGAAAACAAATCTTACTTTTAATTAATTGTAAAAGTTGCTTCTATTTAAATGGATGACACAACATTTTATTTTCTCTTTGTAAAATTTTTCTTTCATAAACAAAATAATATTGGAATCAATTTTATTCTTTGGTTTTTTAAATAGAAATAACTACAAACATTTTTTTTTTAAAATTCTAAAAAATTAAAATATAAAAAATATTTTATGGTAAACCCTTTGGATACTAAAAAAGTTAAAAAATAATATATATATTATAATGTGATAAAAAAATATGATGATGCTGGCATAATGATCAATCTGGTCTGAATAAAACATAGCCCGATCATTGGTTGTCATTTTGTAATGGACTACTAATTACAATTATGGGATAATAATATAAAAAAAACTTTACTGTCTCAGAATTAGATGTCATTCATAATAGTGTATATTTAATCTAAATGTGGAATATTATTTTATAAAAGCCCCAAAATTGATTTTATATTTTGTAATAATTGCCAAATGTACATGATCATCATCGGCTAGCATTGGGTAGCTACTCTGTCACTAATAATGGATTTTCTATTTCACTACCTCTCTACATTTGTTCAGACAACATTTATCATAAAAACATGGCCTTAAAATTTATATTATTTATCACAGAGAAAAACATGGGTTAACAAATAGTAACTCTGATAGAACATGTGTAAAATTATCTACCTCAGTTATTGATCACACTAGGCAATAATAATATTTCCCATATATAATTATTTAAATTGTCCACTACACTATCATAAAATACTAACAATCTCAATTAAAACTAATTTATTTAGATTATATTTAAAATGAAATAAAGCAAACGAGATCATCGCCCCAGACATCAAGTAATCTATTCACGATTCCAAAGCATATATCATTGCCCTAAACAAAGATTCATACTTAAGACATCTATTTGATTGAAAATTGAGCAAGATTAAATGTGAATCAATAAACAACTAAATTACGACATAACTTACTAATCTAATATTATTTATAGTAATGCAAATTTACTTTAATATTTAATAATATTCTGTTTAACTTTACGATCGATTGAACCGAATTATTTCGTCTTTTGGCTAATTCACACCCTAGTGATTTTTTTCATAAGTATTATACATTAAAATGCATGTAAAACAGTACATTTTAGTATAATAATTTTTTCCGAAAATTCTGTGCTCAATGATGGGAAATTCCTGCTCTTACAATAGACATAAACCCTGCCCTGAAATGTTCAGTCATTATATCTTGCCAAGGCTGTAAAACATTCGGTATTTTACGACATTGCAGTTTCCAATGACGCAAAAACATGTTTATTTGCAAATTTATTATGGTTTTAATTTTTTTTTAAACAAATAATTTGCATTATATTTATTAGATATCAAGAAATATAAATTATTAATCATTTATTTTGACTTGAAATATTTTACTCTCAAAAATATGTTATATTAACAGCTAACGTAAATATGGCCTCAAGCAAACTAAAAAATTCTAGCTTTGACAGTAAACAATCTACGTCATATTTACAGTAAGAAAATATCATAATTTAGCAATAAATATTCAAAAAATTTAAACTTTAAAAACATAATTTGTTAGATATAAAAGAAATAAATAAATATCCGTCCAATTTTTAAAAATAATGAGAAACAAGAAATATGTCGTTGATTTTATAAACTGAAAATAATCTTTCTAGAAACGATTATGTGTAACGGGGTGTATTGCGGTCTCATTTTTTAATATTTACAGAAACAAAATGTGAACATTTAAAATTTATTTCAGTAGCAAACAAAAATATCTATCAAAGGAAGTCAAATTTATTATTTTCTGGTAAGTAATAACCATTTTATCATATATTTATAAACTGAAAACAATCTTTCTAGAAACAATAACGTGTAAAGTCTTTGTTTTGAATACAACCTCATTTTTTTAATATTTACAGAAACAAAATGTGAACATTTAAAATTTATTTCAGTAGTAGACAAAAATATCTATCAAATGAAGTCAAATTTATTATTTTCTGAAAAGAAATAATCATTTTATCATATATTTTATGTTGATGTGTGAGACAAAGAAAAACAAAAATGCTGAAATGTAAGAGGCGTGATCTGCAATTTGGAATGGTTAAATCAACTGATTTCTAAATAATTATAATTACATTTTGAGAACATTTTCTAAACTATACAATATTTATAATGTTTAAATAAAATAAACCTTTATTCAGTTTTGTATCTATTTTAATAAAAGTTAAATATAATATCAATATTTCATTCATACCCTACGCTGTAATGATATGTAATTATTACACTCTACAAGAATTTGTTATCAATAAATCTATTAGATAATTTCACATTTTTACAGTACCCAATCACATTATATAAAATATACCATAGGTTTCTATTTGATACTTACTGACTTATAATCACTAATATTATTCATCTATTTAAATCTCCAATCGATTATAAAAATGGATTTTATAACAATTAAACTATATATGATGATAATTGGCAGTTATCCAAGCCAAAGATAATATTCAGTTTTCTACTAATTAATAAAATTTATGGTCTCCAAAAAATTTAAGAGAGATCATTTGACTAATGATAAGTAAACAGATATTTAAATGCAGTAACAAATATAAAATTTATATGTAATCGTATTTTTAAAAAATGATGTATAAAATATATAAATATCTAATTCTATTTCACTTTCCAAGATGGATTTGATCTTGGATCAAATTTTAAATACCAAAAGTATCTTGCATATTCAAAAGAAATAATTAGACAGATTCATCGGATTTTAAATCAATTCTAAATTTATTGGTTTATAATAAAAAATTTATAACAGTAATAACTAAAAATATAACATGGAAAAACAATCGATGTTTGCAATAGACTAAAATCAATAAAAATAATAATATCTATGTGTATGGAACTCCAAAAAAAAATGTGCTGCAAGACAATAATATATATATATAATTGATGGAGAGATTTTAAACACTCCCCCCTGAGACTTTTAAATAGCATATACCCTAATAAAAAAAATATGATCTAATAAAAATTTATTTCTTAATGTAACCTCTCAATAATTAAGCAAACATAAAAAAAAAACTGTAATATTTAAACTCTTTTCTGTCCGAATCTCCAAATTAAATCTTGAACATACAAAAAAAAAAAATGTAAATATTTGAAAACATCAGGTCTTATTTACTTATATCATCAGATAAGAGTTTAAATAATAAGACTGACTTTTTCAATGTGTGAATTCCATCATACTCATTATATATATATTGTTTACCTATGTTTTTAAATATAAAATGTAAACATTTGCTTTTAACAATATATATTATATATATACATAGAAATCATACCATTTAAGTGAAAGTCTGTCCATTTTCACCCATTATCCATGGATCTATCATAGCTTTCTGGTTCATTTCTGATCCTAAGGCATAGAGATGATTTTCCTTTAAGTAGAGCAGATAAACTTGAGAAATAACTAACGTGGATAAGAATCCAATTATTTTTGCATCTAAATTCCAATATTTTCTTTTAAACATAAATGTATCCAAACATTTAAAATGATAGATACTTATTCGATGCAAAATTACACATACCTGGTTTTATTTTCCTTTTTCATTGACAATAATGGGCAAAGAGAATTCCTTTAATGACACGATCCAGTTATAATCAAGTGAAGAATAAATACTAGCCTTTTTATTTTCTTTCCAAATTATGAAGTGAAGTTTAAATTGCCTAATATCACACATAAGTTGAGTTAATCAATCTTGTAAAATTCTTTAATCTGAAATATGACATCCATAGACATATAATGGGGTTTATATCCATCACAAATAAATGCAATTCTGGGTTTTTAACCATGGAATATCTTTATACAGCTGACCTGCAATACAATGCATTTTTAGGAGTTTTTCTTTCACATTCTTGCTGTTTCCCCTGGAATTTCATTAGCAAGCTGCCCCAATTGAATGGGCAGATAGTTAAAATTTATTCTATAGTTTGAGAAATTAACAACTTAAACAATAAAATTTGATAAATTTTTTAAGACAGATAAAAACGCATCTGTCCTAGGCAATGATAAAGTTACAAGAACTCAAATTGCATTGGCTCTCTTCTATTTATAAAATACTCTTGTTGACATTATTTTCACAACAATTGTTGAATATTGCCCAAATTTGACTCACTGGTGTAAAAAATTGTTTAAGAAAATTTGCCTCCAATTGATAAGTGAAATAGAGATTTTAAAATAATTGAATACAGTAAAAATAAAATAGTGTTTTACAAGTTATTTTTCATTTTAAACAAAAATAAAAAATTCATATTATAATTTTAATACATTTTAATGGATATAATTTTTTTTTTTATAATTTTTTTATATAACTAATTTATGAACAACATATATGAAACATAAAACATTTAATTTTATAATAGATGTTGCTATGGTGATTGTAATAACAGAAATTGAAATGTATAATACTTAATGATATTGATTCTCTTCAAGTGACTTTTTTTATGATTCACTTAACTATTTCCAAAATCTATTCATTTATTCATATGTTCATTTTTTTTTTTGAGGTTGATCACAACTGATTTATAAATTGATGCTAAATGTTAATAATAAATAAGAATGTTGTTTGAGTAGTACTTCAACACCTTCATTATCCATAGATCAAGTGAAATAAAAATTAAACAAGACCAACAAACTTCTTTATTCATTTTTTTTAAATAATGTGATATACACCAATCTGGCTACTTACAATACCTCCCATCCACGAAAGAAAAAAAAAGAATCTTTCCCTTCCTCTTCTTCCTTTCTTTTCTTTCCCTTTTTTTAAATTAAACTACTTCCACCTTAATGTAGATGAACATTTATTCTCTCTATCTTACTTATCTTTACATATCATTTAATATATCAGCTTAAAAATTTCAAATACACTATTCTCATCAAAACAATATGGAATTTGTTTATTTCTTTTTATCTTTATCCTCTTAGTATGCATGCATACATTTTTCTTTTCAAAGTCTTCCACCTATGTAGTACAACTAAATCTCTATGTTTTTTTACGTCTTATATTGGAGTTACAATTATCCTACTACATCTTTTATATTATTATTTTTAGTAACTTCTTTAATAACAATACTTTAAAGTTATAGTCAGACAATAAAATATTTAGTACTTCTCTTGTGCAAACTAAATACTTCACAGAATAAAAATCTATTCATAAAGCTAAATATCATTAGTTACTGTCTAATAGCTATATATTTTCACTAGTACCATATTTGCATTATTAAACAAAATATCAATTCTCTCTTTCGTATACGTACCTGTAGTTTACATAATTAACAACTACTGTGTCAAAACTTTAAACATTGCAACATTATCATAAAAATAAAAATATAACTTTATTGAATACATTATTTTTATTCAAGTCATGCTTTGGACAATGAATGTACCACCTTTAAAATCACTTTTCCTTGTGAGATAAACTAACTAAATGCAAATTAACTTCTATAATGAGCTGGAGAGCTAAAATAGCAGAGATACCATGTTTAGAATCACTTCTATCATTAATATAAACCAACTAAATGTTAATCAAATCCATATTTTAATTTCTTAAGGATGTGGCAACTATCTTGTAAAGTAAGTTGTGCACAACATGGTTGCTAATCAGGGACTTTTGTGTTTAAACAGCTTTTTACACAGGTCATGAAAACTACTAAACATCATACTTTAACTTATAACTCATAATTAAGTATTCATCCTGTCATCAAGAACTCCTTTCTATCTGCTACTTCATAATAATGAACCCTGGACATAAAGTTTTGAACCACAGCACACATATGTAGTTCTGCCAACTCCATCAAAGAAAAGACTTAATCATGCAAATAATTACAATTCATAATTAGCACATATTCTAAAATCTTACATTCTATCTCCAACTGATCAAATCACCTACTCATCACCACTAGTCAATTTCATAAGGTATAATAGCAAATAGTATTTGCATCATATACAATTAAAAATTTTAACAAGTATTTAAACTATGACTATTTCTCGCTCTTTTATATGTGTATTTACATCATTACCAATTACCATAGATCATAATTATCAACATCACAAGAAATAATAATAATGTTACTTTAATGACTATCTTTTATTTATTCGGATGGTGCTACTGATTTTAAGTTTCAGGCATTGAAGATACTTCACCTTCAGGGTTTTCTATGAGAAATATTCTCCCCTTCCCCTTTGCTCTTTATTCGGAATGGTCCCTCATATACAGTCAAAAACCGTTTGAACTTATAATTAGAATTCTGTGGGTCACTAATTTGGGGAGTTCTTACAAATACAAAATCTCCTACTTTAAACATACAAGGCTTATGAGAGACTTGGGTAATTCTTTTCTGTCCCATCTCTCTCAGATTTTCACAAGCCTGGGTAATTCTTTTCTGCCCCATCTCTCAAATTTTCACCAGTCTTTGATAAATAATTATCATAATTTATCTCGTCTTCAGATATAGTAGGTAATGGAGTCTTAATTAATACAGGCTCCCTATATCCAAAGTGCAAATACATTGGAGTGAATTTAGTGGATTCATTCTGTGTTAAATATAACGAACTATATCCTTCAATTTATTCACTCCCGCATGGAGATTGTTTCCTAGGTATACCCTAAACAACCTACCCAGTTTATGCATAACTCTTTCCATGGGTTAGATTGTAGGTTCCTAATTGAACACAAAATGTTTTATATCCTGTTGTTCATTCCAATTTTCTACTTCTTAGACAGGAATGGTGTAGCATGGTCTGTCAAAATAGCCATGGGCTTCTCTATACTTATAAATTGTATTTCTTGCAAACCTTTAATTATATATCTAGCATTTGCCTTAGTCACCGGATATGCCCCTATATATTTGGAGAAGACATCATAAGTGACCCAAATAAACTTAAACCTTTTATAGGATGATAAGGGATCGTAGGAATCGACTGCTAAAAGATCACTGGGATAACAAGGTATTATTGGTTGCAATGTCCCAGCATACGACTTGTTAGCGTATTTTGATCTCAAACAGATCTCACGATATTCAAGCCTGTTCACTATGGACATATACAATCCAGGCCAGTAGAACAGTCTGCACACAACATATTCTACCTTTCTGGGTCCATATTGACCATAAAGACAATGCACATAATATATTAATGGATTTCTGATACATGATGGTATCACAATTCTCCATGACTGTTCATGGCCCTCCTTTACTTTATAACAAAAAAACTTTCACTCATTTTATACCTTAAAATGAACTTACTCTTGACCATTCTTTTCATGACTACTGATTCAATTTCCCACATTTAAATATTTAAATAATAGCATTCAACTTTGGATCGTGCTGTCTTGCAATGGTGGTCGAGAGGTCAGTGCGACTGCCTTGCACTTGCAGGCAGTTTCCCGGGTTGCGGGTTCGCATCCCGGACGATGCTATGACACTTAAAAAAAAAAAACTTTGGATCATGCAATTATAAAATAGTTAAATTCTTTAAATCACTTTTACTGACTCATCAACTACTAGAAAATGACAGTGATAAAAGCATTAGCTAGATTAATGTGACAGGCATCTATTTTGACAAAATTCCTACTTGGACAATACTGAACCTTATAATTAAATTGTTGAAGGAATAAACTCCACCTAACTAGCCTTTCACTATTTAAATAGCTGCTGTAATAACAACTTCAGATCCAAACAAATATTGTCATAGCTTTTGAAAAACCTATACAACGCCAAGGCTTCGTTCTCTGTGGTGGTATAATGCAATTCTGCACCCTTCAACAATCTACTCAAGAAATACATTGACACGTGCTTCTTTTCATGGTCCAACTGGAATAAAACTACTCCTAGTCCATACCGACTTCTGTCAGTTTGCACATAAAATATTTCTTGGAAATTAGGATAATATAAGATTACAGTATTCAAAAATTTTGATTTGATTCTTTCAAATTCTATAGAGTAGTCCTCAGTCCATTTCCATTTCTCATCTTTCCTTAACAAATTTAATATATGAACAGTGTCATCTATGATAAAAATTGCATACACCAAGAAAAGAAAGTAATTGCTTTCTATTTTCCAGAATGGGAAAATTCTGAATAGAATTTATTTTGTCAGGATGTGGTTTTATCCCATCATATCCTACAATATATCCCAAAAATTATCTCTTTAACAGCTATTTTCTTTTTAAAATTTATTTTAATATATTTCTCTTCGCACTCTTTTATAACCATATTAAGATAATGAAATGCTCAGAGATGTTTTCAGAAGCAATCACAACATCATCTACATACTTAGCAATAATGCCCTTAACTTCCTCAGACAATACCTTGTCTAAACACCTAAGGAGTCCAGCTATCACTATTTATAAATCCAAAAGGTATTCTTCCAAAAACATGAATGTCCCTCATTTAAATGCAGTATATTGCTGACCTTCATCATGCAACTATACCTGCCAATAACTAGCTGTTAAGTCAACTGTAGAAAATACCTTTTTGTCTTTAAATTTAATTAATAATTTACAGTAGTGTTGTATTCGTTGTGAGAAATAAGCAGCGAGTTTACTAGAGACAATTACTCCAGAAGTTTTCGATTTATTTTATTGAAAGTAAAAATAATTATAATGGAAAATAATTATAATTAAAAACAAATTGTGGGATTATTTCTATCAGAGATAAAAATATCTAATTAAAGTAAGAACGATAAAACGAATTTGGAAAACACGCGATTAAGTTTTCGGAATGTAGCAGATAAGACTAAACAAAAGAACTCAGGGGGATATATAAACTGCTAGAGGAAAACATCGCGCACTTGTTACAGTATTGTTAACTGAAGTGGATACGTAAAGCTATTAAGAGCTATTTGCGGCACAATGGTTTTAAGAGTTGTTCAGCCGAGTTTCAATCGGATTGTGTTTTTCTACCCCTCTGGAAAAGCTTAGGGGCAAAGACATTACAAGATTGGCGCAGTCTAAGTTTCGAACCTAGTAAAACTTGAAGGAATAAGCCAGACGAGAAAGTCAATTGTTACATTCAAAAACAAGTAAAATGTCGTTAGGACAAAGCAGTATTCCTGAATTTAGCATTGAAAATGCCGAGGAATGGCCTCTCTATATAATTCAATTGGAAAATTTTTTCAAGTTAAATGGGATAAAAAATAATGAAAAAAAAGTGGCCGCACTTTTATGTTTAGGAGGACGCAAAATCATAGAAATTATTAATAAATTATGGGACGGACCGATAACTGATGGAGTACAGTTTGAAGATATAGTTAAAAAATTAACAGAGTATTTTAGCCCAAAGCTGTTTAGACACGTAGCTAGATTAACTCTGAGAAATAGAAAACAAGCCAGGGAGGAAAAAATTAAAGACTATGATATAGCATTAAAACAACTGGCAAAAAACTATGATTATGGCGAATTTTTAGAACAAGCTTTGCTGGATCAATTATTGTGGGGAATGTATGACGAAAGATTGTGACAGACATTGTTAACGGAAAGCGACTTATCATACGAAGTGGCTATTAGAAAAGGAATAGCATATGAAGCAGTAATTGAGCAAGCCATAGCTTTTAGAAACAACTCAGAAGACACCAGCAAAATGGCAGTTTATAAAATAGATCAAAAGCAGCCGAAGAATGAAAATATTTATAGAGAGAAAATGTTAACAGTGAAATGTTTCTGCTGTGGTAAAACTGGCCATGTATCTAAAAATTGTAAATGGAGAAAAGAAAACTGTTATAACTGCAGATTTAAAGGACATTTAGCAGCTGTATGCAAAAAACCACAACAAACAAAATGTAATCCAGGCAAAGATGATACAACATATACCATTGGCTATGTATCAACTAAGGGACAAAGCATGGCCGTGAGAGATAGGACTTTTTTGCAAAGACAAAGACAGATCACTAAACTACAAGAATTGGAGTCACGTAACGAAAAATTAGCTGCCATGCTTGAGAGACAGACGCAATTGGAGCTACAACTCAACATGCAATTTAAAGAACTATCAAAAGAAGTGCACAAATTAAAACTGAATGTTTATGAATTAAATAAATTAAAAAAAGAACTTAAACAACAAAATTCACAATTTAGTAAAAAATTACAAAGCAAATTTTCAGAATGTCAGATTTTGGAAAGATCGAACGAAGATTTAAAAACCGAACTCGCAATGTCAAAATTATCCGAACAGGTAGAGAGTTGGCAGCAGTATGAAATGGAACTACAGGAAAAGATGGCCAAAAGTGAAAATGAAATTGACACGTTCGAAGATTTTTTAGAACGGAAATCTTTAGACAGTGAGCGGCCAGAGACAAAAACCGCAGAACAGGAAAAAACCCAGAGTCTCTCCAAGCGAGAGAAAAAAGCACTCAAGGCGGCGAGAAAAAAGAAGAGTTCACACAATTTTCAAGGTTATATAGATTAATAGGAAAAATCAAGTTTTCTCCAAGCTGAAAAAGGAAACCGCGCATATTGATGATCATGTGTAACGTAAATAAACTCTAAATTCTGGAGTGAGGGGAGGAAGTGTTGTATTCGTTGTGAGAAATAAGCAGCGAGTTTACTAGAGACAATTTATTCCAGAAGTTTTCGATTTATTTTATTGAAAGTAAAAATAATTATAATGGAAAATAATTATAATTAAAAACAAATTGTGGGATTATTTTTATCAGAGATAAAAATATCTAATTAAAGTAAGAACAATAAAACGGATTTGGAAAACACGCGATTAAGTTTTCGGAATGTAGCAGATAAGACTAAACAAAAGAACTCAGGGGGATATATAAACTGCTAGAGGAAAACATTGCGCACTTGTTACAGTCTTGTTAACAGAAGTGGATACGTAAAGCTATTAAGAGCTATTTGCGGCACAACGGTTTTAAGAGTTGTTCAGCCGAGTTTCGATCGGATTGTAAGTGTTTTTCTACCCTCTGGAAAAGCTTAGGGGCGAAGACATTACAAGTAGGAGGGACTGAAATCGTTAACTGATTCAAGAACTTCGCATCCAAACAAATACATAAGGATCCTTTCTTCTTATGAACAACTACCAATGGACTGTTATATGCTTATGGACATTTCCTAATAATTTACCACTCAACCATTTGATCAATTTGCTTCTTTACTTCAGCTTTAGATTGGCAAGGGATAGGATAGCTTTTACATTGGAAGAGACTATAGTTCTTCAAGCATAGCCAATATACATATCCCTTTATCACATCAGGATTTTTAGAAAATACATTCTTATATCTACAGAGTATGCCTTACAACCATTTGCCATTATAGCTTGGGTCTGCTTCAATGGCAACACAGGGATTTCAAAATCAATTTCAGCAAGATTACTGTAAACATTTTCTGAGATAAAGGAAATTTGACTCCCAGAATCAAGTAAAGCCCTTGCTAATGTATCCTGTATGACTACACTAATTTTGGGGTAATTATTATTGATATAACTTTCTAATTGCCTATCATAAGCATCATCTTGCTTCAAAATTTATCAATGTTAAATAATTAATATCATTGCTCCCCAAATTTACAATACTATAAGACTCCTGCAGTGAGGAACATTCCGAGGCCCATTTTAAATTAAAGGGCTGGTTTTAGGCCTAGCCTCAAGCATTTTCACAGGTGTATTCTGTGATATGCTGACAGGATAATGCACATGCATCCTTTTCTGCCCATTCACAACCTTTAGGATTAAACCTGTTTGCCTTTACATGTGCTAAAAGTTTTATTATGTTTATTGCCCCTATAGGACCAATCTATTCCATTATCTGAAGTTTTCCTATTCCTACAATATTTAATGGGAGAAACATTGTGTGCAGGATTATTTTTATGGTATTTATGATCACTTTCCGTGTTTCCCTTGCCTCGAGTGATCCAAGTATATGGCATGGCAAGTTTCTCCTAATAATGCAAATGATTTGATTTTCTGATAATGGAAAAGCTGTCAGCATTTTTAACTTTGCTATCTGCATTCAGAAAAATTGAGTCAATCTACCTTTACTAGTATAATATTTATCCTGGCTAATTTGGTGCCTAATATTGTCCTGCTTGTCCTACTCCCAAAAGCTATTCAATAAACATATTTAAAGTCCCTGGATTTTCACGTCTAAATTCCAATTTTTTTTTTTTTAAACATATAAATGTATCCAAGCATTTAAAATGATAGATACTTATTCAATGCAAAATTATACATCCCTGGTTTTAATTTTCCTTTTTTATTGACAATAATGTGCAAAGAGAATTCCTTTAATGACACAATCCAGTTATAATCAAGTGAAGAATAAATATTAGCTTTTTTATTTTCTTTCCGAATTACGAAAGCAAAGCATAAATTACCTAATATCACACATAAGTTGAGTTAATCGATCTTGTAAAATCCTTGATCTGAAATATGACACCCATAGATATATAATGGGGTTTATATCCATCATAAATAAATAAATGCAATCCTGGATTTTTAATCATGGAATATCTTTATATAGTTGACCTACAATACAATGCATTTTGATGGTTTTTTCTTTCTTTCACATTCTTGCCATTTTCCCTGGAATTTCATCAGCAAGCTACCCCAATTGAATGGGTAGATAGTTAAAATTTATTCTTCTATAGTTTGAGAAATTAACTACTTAAATAATAAAATTTGATAAATTTTTAAAGACAGAAAGATGTCTTTCCTAGGTAATGATAAAATTACAAAAACTCATAATTACATTGGCTTTCTTCTATTTATAAGGTACTCTTGATGATATTATTGGCACAACAACTGTTAACAATTGGTCAAATTTGACTCAATGGTATAAGAAATTTTTCAAGAAAATTTGTCTCCAATTAATAAGTGAAATAGAAATATTCAAATAATTGTATACAGTAAAAATAAACTGTTTTATGAGTTATTGTTTATTTTAAACAAAAATAAAAAATTCATATTATAATTCTAATACATTTTAATGGATATAAATATTTTTACATATATTTTTTTCAATAATTTTTTTATATAAATAATTTATGAACAATGTATATTGTACCAGTCAAAATCGTGTGTTCATTCAACAAGACCTATAATCCAAGCAAACTATAGCAATCTAGCAATGTGCGAGATACACAGGTCTGGAACAGTACTAAACGCTAAGGTATTTGCCCGTGCTCCAGAATCTCTGACTATATGGACAACGGCTTTTGAGGATACTAGCAAGCTTTCACTTCCTCCAGTCCCAGCAATGAGAACAGGGTGAGCAGAGAGACTTGGAAATTGATAATATTTAAACAATTAGCCAATGATTATCACAAAATATATTACTTAAAGTGCGGGGGTAGGCTATTCTTTAATAGATTAATAATCAGATACTTAATATCGTTCAAGGCAACTTTAAATAAAATGAATTAATTAATAATACCAATAAGATCTTTAATTGAATTTGAAATAATCTAACTTAACCTAAACAGTCATACGAGAGATTCGGGCAATGAAAAACAAATGCGAGAATATAGAAAATAATATAATATAAAATTTATTGAACAATTAAATATGGTAATAACAAAAATAGCTGTATAGAATGTCTGGGCAATGGGAGTTATAACTTTAATCTGCAATCACACACTTTAGAGATGAGTTGATAAATCATACAATTTATATAAATACATAAAGTGTTACTACATACAGTTAGTTGGTGCAATTATTACATATCTAGAACAAGGATCATTCGTGCAGTTGCTCAGATATTGTGGTGCGGTTAATATGCCAAGAATCAATAAATCAATTAGGTAACCAATAATACCTTGTAACCTAACCCTCATCTAATATATTATATATTCACATTAATAAATTGTATTGGTCATTATATATATATATGAATAAGAATTTGGGTTGTGTGATTTGAAAAATGTGTGATATTTGGGAGATCATTCAGATGCGTGGGAGCAAAACTATTCAGTTTAAAAGAAGCTGTAATGCATAATCTGACTTAGCAATTAAGACGAATGGATGGCGAATGACACGCAATTACGACTAATAAAGAGCATGGCAGGTGAATAGAAAACTTAATAATAATAATAATAAGGCGGTATTACGTTATCACTTACAATCGTATCTAGAGAGGTGGTCGTTTAAGATGCTCTTGAGTGGCTTTTGTCATATCGGTGCGAAAGGAGTATGCCTGCACGATGGCCAAGGTCATAACTCAGAAGAGTAATGGCACAAATGGGTGTTGGGATGGTTCATCTGTATGTTTCCCATACACTGATTCATTGGGGGTGCCTGGAGAAGATCCCGAGTAGGAAAATACATCTACTTTTAGAGGGATGACGAATAGTGGTCATTCTGAAGATCCCAAAATAGTGACAAAGCAGGAAAATGATAAATAACAATCGCAATGATACACTTATAATGCACAAAACATATAAATAGTTTGTGTCACTAACGACCATGATGAATTAATAAACACCTGTCTCTATAAGATGCTCTCCTACGCAATGGAATGCTTAAACGCAAATCATCCTGGGCAGTTAACTAACGATCAATAAATGCACATAAAAGGAGGTCAGATTGCTCTCTCCCACCCCTCAGAAATATCTCCACATTTCTACCAGAAGTCATTGCACAGATAACTGTGATTACTTATAAAATAACAGCCTTTCACGTTACAATTATTAAAATAAAATTAGAAATTACATATTAAATTCACTGCTGGTGAGATGTACTTAGTTAAAATGATAACAACTTTTACTAATGAGGTGAGGATTAAATTTTTATAGTTAGGTGTAATAAGTCAATGTAAATATCAAGACCTGTTGGTCATTTAAAGAATAAAAGCATCAAAAATAATTGGTATAAAACTGAGCAAGTTTATAACAACAAACTTTAAAGGAAATTTAAATCTCCTTAGTTTTTAACAGGAGAAAACTATTGTGTGTGTGTGGGGGGGGTATGTTCACTCGCTAGATTGTATACTTTCTTGGCATATCAACATGAATTAGAATAATAAAATAAAAACAGTCAATTAATTCTAAATTGCCACACCAAAACAGAAAATTGATATAGCATTATAATAAATCGCAGACATTATTAGCATTTATTTGACAGCTTTAAATTTAAGAGAGAAAGAAAGGCGTACAATATAGTTAAAATAAAAGATTATATTAAATCGCGGACATTATTAGTATTTATATAATAACTTTAACATTAAGTAAGGAAGGAACGATGTACAATATAGTTTAGGATTAGCATAATTTGTTAACTCAGAGTTCATAGTTGGCAGCAAGATAGATATTACCTTGGGCTTGAGGACGCGATGATGTAGATATCGGTGGATCATGATCATGGGCTAGCTTGGGTTTGAAACAGGCATTTGTCGAGATTGAAGAGTCTTTTAAGCACACATTTTCTGGACAGTTCGCATATTAGATTTAGATGTGTCTAACTGGGCACAGTGAGCTAGATAAGCCTCCCAGAGGCAGGAGGTGGACGATTTCTTTTACTCCTCCATGACTTTGCTACACAATGCAAACTTGCGTGAAGTATATCTCCGACTGAAGCACGAAACAAAAAGCAGACCAAAAAAATATAAAATATTAGCTATTTATACAAGTACACATTAAAGAATCAGCTGCTGCAGGAATGAAAAGATCAGAGCAATAAAATGACCAGATAAACTAATTAAGAACCTTTGACATCTATGACTTTGTGTGTATTTTAAAAATGATACAAAGTTCCACGAATTTTTTAAAAAAGAACTAATTGCATTGCTTAACTATTACATATTACTTAAACTCACAAATTGCTAGTAATAAAATTTCCCAGCCACAGCGGTTTATCTTCTAAATGACACTTGCATTTCTGCATAAATTAGAAGCAACAAACTTTCAAAACTACCACGGTTTGTCTCTCAAATGACAATTATATTTCTACATAAATTAGAAGCAATAAAACTTCATTGTCTCTCAAATGACAATTGTATTTCTACATAAATTAGAAGCAATAAACTTTCAAAGATATCATGGTTTAATCTCTTAATTGACCATTCTATTTTTATATAAATTACTACATGTAGATTTACAAAATATATATAATATAAATTGATTAGAAAGCTATTGAAATAAAATTATAAAATTCTATAACTTTCAAATATTACTTTTCATATGCACATACATGTGTGCAAGTTGAATGGGCAAACAAACTAAGTGTGTGTATCCATACATCTCACTATATATATATTATTGCCTATTAAATATATATATAATTCAGATTCAAACCAATTCTAGTGACAATATAATTGGCACTAGGTGAAGTGCAAATCTGCGGGCAGATTTCCAGCTTCAATATGAACCATAAAACATTTGATTTTATAATAGGTGTTGCTATAGTGATTGTAATAACAGAAATTGATATGTATAATACTTAATAATGATACTGATTCTCTTCAAGTGACTTTTTCATGATTCTCTTGACTATTTCCAAAATCTACTTATTTATTTATTCACACGTTCGTATTTTTTTTCTGAGCTTGATTACAATAGATTTTTTTATAAATTGATGCTAAATGTTAATAATAAATAAGAATGTTGCTGAGTAGTATAGTTGCCATAGTTTGGTTAATATTAATACTTCAACACCTCTATTATCCATAGATCAAGTGAAATAAAAATTAAACAAGATCAACAAACTTCTTTTTTTTTTAAATACTGTGACATACACCAATCTGCTTACTTACAATATGTAATATTTTATAATAAATGCTTTAATTAATTGTACACAAAAAAAGCCGAAAATAACAGTGATTGAATTAATTAATTTCTGTTAACACTTTTATTTCAAAGTAAATGTAAAAACTCAATTGTGGGTTAAAGAAAATATTATTTTTTGACTTTTTGGTATCCTATTTATAAATTAAAAACATTTATTAAAAAATATTTTATACTGTAATACTATATATATATATCATTATATCACTTTCAAATAAAAGTGGACAAGATCTATAAATAAAATCACTCTCAAATAGAAATATATATTTTTTAAAAAATAATAAAAATTTTATTTACATTAATATATATATAATGCACGGATGGCAAACTAATTAAATAATTATTTAAAATTAAACATATAAAAAACAAGACTGATTTTAATATAAAAGAATAAAGTTAAAAGTTATTTTTAATATTAGAATGGAAATGATTTTCTATAATGATGTAATAGCAAACAGGCCCTTGGGCATTTAACCAATTGTAAGTCAGATAAGAAATTTAAAAATACCATAGATAAAATTTTGAGTTCACGCTCTAAAGAAAGCTGGCCAATAATGATGCGAATGAATATACAGTCCACAGAGAAAAAAATCATCATTGCCAATAAGATCAGCACCAAGCCAAGCAAGATCGATCCTGAAATTCAATAAAAAATTCAAAATGATATAAAAAGAAAATTTTTGCTAGATTTGCATTGCTCTTGTTGATTGTGTGTTATTTAAATATATTTTATACATGTATTGCGAATCTCCAAAATGTAGGGGTCCCATAATTGTTTCCTATATTTGCACTAGCTAAGGCAATTTCCAGAATGATGGTTCCTGGAAAGCGGCCAATGATGGAATTGTCTTCATTCAATAAACCTACAGCATTGGAAAGTATGAACTTTTGCTTTAAATGAAATATGGACTTTAATTATATAATACAAACTTTTTCAAGTAGTAATTTTAAACATCACAATTTTTAAAAGAAATCTCTTATCTAAGTAAAATTTTTAATTATTTATTATATTTATATATATGTTTGCTATCATTTCCATTCACTTTAATTTCATTTAAATTAATAAATTTAAAATAGGCATAAATGGCAGCATAGATTCGTTAAGATTGTTAATTTAAGTTTGTTAATTTTTGGGCTATTGTTTTGTAGTTGAATTGGTGCTGGTGGATAGGTGTACGGGTGTTTTATGTCAATGTAATCTGAGTAGGCGCATTAGATACTTGGTTCCTTTGTGCCGCATTGGCATATAGGGCATAATATCCACCTGAACGCATGGCAAAATGGTAGCCATCATGTTATCAATGGTCATAGACGTATTTCCTATGCCATTGATTTTCTTATGCCCTGGTCAGGACAGTAAGCCAGCAAAGACCACTATCCCAATTTATAGAACATCTCTTTTATCTTCATTTTGTATCATTAATTGGGCAGTAGATCATTCCTGCCTGTTGGTAAAATTTATTAATGATTATGGGGAAGATGCTCATTCCTTCCCACCATGAACTGCTATTTCTCTAATGATATCCTGCGACAGATATAAATTTCTGTCAGCATGATTGTGTTATGCTAACATTTTCATTTTGTATCGATCACATTGGTATATCAGTAAGCTAACATTGGCTTGATGCAAACATTTAGCTTAGAGTTAACAAGATTGGGTTAGTTAAATGTGTATTCTATGTACTGTATTTATGCTTAGCAATATTTAAAATTATGTTAAATCTATTAAGTGTAGTATGTATCTGTGCATATAATGTAAATTAAATTTATTCAGTTAATAATTTAGTTTCCAGAATTATGTTTTAATGTGTGTGTACATAATAATAAAAATGTTTTAATTAATTTTAGGGGAGTAACTTCTTTTATATATTTAATTAATAATATTTTAAAATCAATAATTAGAAATTTTAAATATACAGTTTGATATTTTAAGCTCAGCTTCTCCATGAGCTAGTGACTAGGGCTTTCAGTAAGATAAAAGTTGAACCTCACCCTTATGTGTTTGCTGCCTTTATAAGTTTTCTAGGTTTGAATAGCCTAGTTGTGCCCTGGCATGGCAGATAGGTTTGTGAAGTTCCGGCAACCATTATATATATATTTGGAGTGAAAATAATGTTTCATTTTTCCTAATAAAAATAATATATGTTTGAAAATAATAATAATGATAATAATTGTATAATTTATTTAGACAATGAGTGCAAATGAAAATAATATGGGGGGGGGGCATTAAGCATGGTCAAAGTAAATATTCAGAAACCAATTAAATTACTGACAAAGGCAAACATTTCCACAAGTCGAGAAAAGTTAATAATTTTATTTAAATTTTCCAGTTACATTCAATTGTTAGTAATAATACAACATACTAACCTGAGCGCTATTACTAACTAACAGTTGAATGTAATTGTACAATTTAAATAAAAGTTTAAAAATTTTTCTAAAGATATTCAATATTTAATATTAGATGATGGAAATAGTTCAAGATATAAATTTAACTGAAATGTCATCATCACAAACATTCAAGCGAACATTAAATGAAGAACATGTATGGCAAAATGTATACATTTATTTTCCTGAATGACAGTCATCATATTGGCCAAATAAGGTACACTTAACAGTGCTGGATTGCTTTTTCAAATGTATTTTTTTATTGATTTGCATTACAAAATAAAATGTAAATAAAATCCTTTGTTTCCTAAATAAATTATATTATTTTTATATTTTCATAAATATTAAACCATAATTAGTATCAAGTTCATTTCATTATCAAAAAATGAAACTGATCACATCACAGATTTATATATTTATTTTATTGATTAACATTTTATTTCATATATATATATTGTAGTTCTAATCTGAATTAATTTTTGCTAAAATTAGTAGCATTTTTATTTATTTTTTGCTCTAACCATCCATAATCATGTTTATTATATTTCTTCAATCATGTAAAAAGTTATTTGTTAAAGAAGACCAGATTAAAAATTTGTGAAAATAAATCATACTGCAAGCAAAAAAAAAAAAATGTAATTAACTTATTTTTGCTAGGTGAAAAGGTTTTAAAGTGGATTAAGTTGTTTTTGATTATTATAGATATGTAAAGATTCACTTAGACTGGTATTCAGTTCCCACTCTGTTTATCTGCTTGAATGATATGTTTAGTATTTTTCAAATTAAAGAAAATGGACACTTCTTTGTAAAGAGTGAGATCATTTATGTAAACACAAGCCAATAAAAAATTCAATTTTTCAATATCAATATAGAATGAGAAAGACTATGTTAATAAAAATGTAACTTCTGGAATTAAAAAATTCACAAGATGGACATCATTTTTACCTTAGTAATATTCTCACCATCAGAACAGAATTATTAGAAAACTTGGTTGTAGTTTGGAGACCGTACTGCCACCATCAGATGGCGCTGCCACACCATAAACAACCAGCCTAAAAATGGCAAGTGATAATTTTTTTTTGAAAATGCCTGAAAATCGACAAATAAAAATGCCTAAGGCAAAATATGTACAGAAAATACACCGAAAACTACAAATTATAAAAAAAATACAAGAAAATGCTAAAAAATTCAAATAATAAAAACCAAAAAACCATGAAAATTCGATTATGAGATATTACATCCCCCCTAAAATCAAAATTTCTTCACTTAAATCGACAAATAAAAATGCTTCAGACAATATATGTACAGCAAATACATCGAAAACTGCAAATTATAAAAAAAATACAAGAAAATGCTAAAAAATTCAAAGAATAAAACCAAAAAACCATGAAAATTCGATCAAGAGATATACCTCCCCCTACAATCTGAAAATTCACAAAGAACCATGGCGGCCAAAAAGAGCAGGAAAATACGAAAAGATCAAATTATTTACCTTCAACATAAATATGCATCTAAGTTCATATCGAAAAGCAATTAATTGTTCTCTGGCTTTCAAATTACTGCATATGTAAATTGAGCATTAATATTTAAATAATAAAAAAGCAATCATTACCGACCCCTCTTCCCACTAATCAAAACGTAATAAATCTTATCAATATTTTAAAATTATTTAAGTAACAGATATAATAACAACTCATAACACAGATTAATACATAGTAAGTAATAAAAAAAAAGCAGTTGATGCTGTAAAAATCAAATTATAAAAAAATATGATCAATAGATACCGCCCCCTACAATCTGAAAATTCACAAAGAAGCATACCTAAATTGAGCAATATTTAAATAATCAAAAAGCAATACACAAAAAATAATTACCAAAGTCCTTCCAATCATTTTTAGTAAGCACATAAATGTGTTCAGCATAAAAATCCATTAAGAACATTATTTTGATTTAGAGTTCACATTTTAAATAGTAACAGAAGAATTCAGCCAAGATGGCAGAATTTTGAAGCATTTTGGAACAGATTTTAACACAAATATTAAGAAAAGATGGCAGAAATTAGCAATTATAATTTAGAAATTTAGATTGACGGTATATTGATCACTTGCAAAATTGCATCGAATACATCTTCACCATCATGCAATCATAGAGACAGATTTTTAGAGTTCACATTTTAAATAGTAATAGAAGAATTCCGCATACATGGCAGAATTTTGAAGCTTCGTTGATAGATCCCAAACTTTCATCATTTTGAGTAAAATAACCGAATATCACAGAAAAGATGACACATAAATTTCAGATGCTGATATTTCAATGCGGGATTTTGAAATATTGCCCCAAAGTTTGCTGCATATTTAATGTTGTATTCTTCTGCATTAAAAAAATACTCCTTAATAACCCTGTCAAAAAATAAAAATTATCCCAATAACTTGTATTTCTAGCAGTCCAAAATAATTAAAACGTCATAATAGAACTAAGCAGGTATTTCAAAACTCTACTTTAGCTACATTTTAATTAAATTTGTTAACTTTGGAAATTAGGTTTCATGTAAAATGTCTAATTACTTCATATTCATTTTGAAAGTACAAACTGTGATTAATCTATATAACGGTGAAAAACAATTTCTTGAACAAAAAAACTGGAAAAATCCAAATGCCTACTATAAAAAAGGAAGTAATCGGTAATTATTTTTTGTGTATTACTTGTTAATTATTAAATGCTATTAATGAATTTAGAAAAATTCACTTTTTCATGTAAAATGTCTAATTACGTCATATTCATTTTGAAAGTACAAACTGATTTAATCTATATAATGGTGAAAAACAATTTCTTAAACAAAAAAACTGCAACGAGATAATTTTTCCACCTTCTCTTTTAAACTTACTATAATTATATTTAATCACTTACTACGTATTAATCTGTGTTATGAGTTGTTATTATATCTGTTACTTAAATAATTTTAAAATATTGATAAGATTTATTACGTTTTGATTAGTGGGGGGAGGGGTCAGTAATGATTGCTTTTTGATTATTTAAATATTAATGCTCAATTTACATATGTAGTAATTTGAAAGCCAGAGAACAATTAATTGCTTTTCAATATGAACTTAGATGCATATTTATGTTGAAGGTAAATAATTTGATCTTTTCGTATTTTTCCGCTCTTTTTCATGTAAAATGTCTAATTACATCATATTCATTTTGAAAGTACAAATTGATTTAATTTATATAACGGTGAAAAACAATTTCTTGAACAAAAAAAACTGCAACAAGATAATTTTTCTACCTCTTTTAAACTTACTATAATTATATTTAATCACTTACTACGTATTAATCTGTGTTATGAGTTGTTATTATATCTGTTACTTAAATAATTTTAAAATATTGATAAGATTTATTATGTTTTGATTAGTGGGGGGAGGGGTCGATAATGATTGATTTTTGATTACTTAAATATTAATGCTCAATTTACATATGCAGTAATTTGAAAGCCAGAGAACAATTAATTGCTTTTCAATATGAACTTAGATGCATATTTATGTTGAAGATAAATAATTTGATCTTTTTGTATTTTCCTGCTCTTTGTCCGCCATGCTTCTTTGTGAATTTTCAGCTTGTGGGGGGGGGGGGTTCTCTTGATCGTATTTTCATGGTTTTTTTATTTTATTATTTGAATTTTTTAGCATTTTCTTGGTTATTTTTTATAATTTGTAGTTTTCGGTGTATTTGCTGCACATATTTTGCCTTAGGCATTTTTATTTGTCGATTTTCGGGCGTTTTCGTAAAAAATTTTATCACTTGCCATTTTCAGGCCGGTTGTTGATGGTGTGGCAGCGCCATCTGATGGCGGTAGTACAGTCTCCAAACAGGTACCGAAAACTTAAAATCTATTAAACCAATTATTTATGACTTTTTATGTATTATGTAATATGATCTCAAAATGTATTACCATTATAATTACTATCACAAAAACGAGCCTAGGATTCCAGTTTTCACTGTTTCAGGCTCCCTGTTTTGTTCAACAAAATCATGGTCCATTGTTGGATTCATAGAAGAAAAGTTTACCAAAATGTAAGTGAATATCTGTTTCAGTGTTTTTTCATCTTTAGAAGAATTTTGGAACAGTTTTCATTCAATGATAATTGAAATTATCTATCATTGCGTTTTATGCAAATGGATGTCATTAGAAATAGACAAAAGTTAGCTTAAGTAATTCTTAGAATCATTAGAATATTATAAATCTTTTAAAAATAATTTTAAATGAAACCAAATAATTCTAAAAAGAAAAGACCTTAGAAATCCTAATTTTATTGATAGAATAAATAGGAAATTCATTTGGACATCAAATCTCATAGAAAACGTGGAATATAATATGTTAACAATGATGGTTTTAGGAAATTTATCTTTGCATCAGATTTTAGCAGTGTTAAACAAGTTTTAAATATTAATTCAATCTCAATTTTAGAATTGAACATTATAGAAAATAACCTAAGCTATCTCCCTGCACAAAAATCAGGTTTCTCAGATGATCAGAACAGAAGTTATTACCGTCCTTCCGGTGGATTAGGGACCACAAAAAAAAAATTAAAAAATTTCTAATCAACACAGAATTACAATGAAGTGATTCCTGAGCTAAAAAATAATAATTCAAAGACAAAAATGAGTACAAATGATGTTTTAAACCTAAACAGACATTGAAGCTGCAAATCATTCATACTCTTTTAAACAATAATTATTGAGAATTTTCCAAGATTTAACAACAAACTTTCAGGTTGTACTTGAATCATTGATTACTAATCAAGACCTGAAATTCAATCAAAAGAAGCAGGATCCGATTATTATCGACAAATAAAAGTCACTGTGAACCCTGAAGAACTTTGGTTGGTAGGCTGAACAGCTATTGTGAACATTTGCAGACACAGGAGTTTGATAATGATTAAGGGCAGATGTTCAGCTCCATTAACATCAGTGCAAGATGATATCGCTGGATGCTAGACACTCCTGCTAGAAATGTCATCTTTGTAACAGTAATAGTTTTGTTGTAATATTTGTGGGCACGGGTCTGCACTCCTCATTTCTTCCACAGGGGTTGATGATGGCGGTCATTGGGGGTCTGGTTTATGGGTGCGGGTTGGTGACGATTATTGCCGCTACCCGGAAAACCTGCCTGGAGGGTACAGGGTCAAAGTTTTTGGCACCTTTTCCACTCTTATGAGCTGCTGCGCCCCCTTGATGGATTGTTTTTTAGGCAGTGCAGATCTGTGCTCGTCCATGTATAGATACACATTAAGAAAATTAGGTACTTGTGTATAATTCAACCGATGATGTATTACCCTGAAGGCATATCAGTCTAATCTTGCAATTTTTAAGATAACGTCTCCAAGTGATCTGCGGACGCATGTAATCGCTAAAATGTGTCCGCAGATCACATGAACACGGTACGTTAAAAATTGCAAGATTAGACTGATATGCCTTCAGGGTAATACGTCATCGGTTGAATTATCCAGGTCACATGCTAAAAAATATTCAAAAATGAAAAAATCTGACGCAGGTCAGGCAAATACTAAAAAAAAAATACAAAAAAATAAATAAAAAAAATGTACATGCATGCGTCAAAATATTATTCTCAATTTTAAAATACAGCAGCGCGTAGCGCTCGGACATTGTATTACTCTCATAGCTGTATGATATAATTCACAAATTAAAAATAAAATTAAAACGTAATTCAATGTAAGTTTGAGAATTGTAGAAATATTAACAAATATTTTTTGTAAATAAGTTTGAGAATTGTAGAAATATTAACAAAAACTTTTTGTAAATTTTAAATAAACACCTAAATAAAAAAGACGCGATCTAATGCAAATCTGGTATTAATGGCGTCCAGAAAACGCCACACTTTTACATGCATTTGGTAATTTTAAAAACGTACTGCATATTGCAAAATTGATTTAAAAAATTATTTCAAATTATTTACACATTAAAAACGTAATGTAGAAATATTAACAAAAAGTTTTTGTAAATTTAAAATAAACAAATAAAACACTTTACCCGAATTAATGCGAATCTGGCATTAATGGCGTCCTTGTAATCACATGCATTTGGTAATGTATATTCCAAATTTGTTTTAAAAAATTATTGAAAATTATTTACACATTAAACGTAATTCAATGTAAGTTTCAGAATTGTAGAAATATTAACTAAAAATTTTTGTAAATTTAAAATAAACAGATAAATAAAAAACACTTTACCAGAGAATAAATTATTTACACATTAAACGTAATTCAATGTAAGTTTCAGAATTGTAGAAATATTAACAAAAAATTTTTGTAAATTTAAAATAAACAGATAAATAAAAAACACTTTACCGGAGAATAAATTATTTACACATTAAACGTAATTCAATGTAAGTTTCAGAATTGTAGAAATATTAACAAAAACTTTTTGTAAATTTAAAATAAACAGATAAATATAAAACACTTTACCGGAATAAATTATTTACACATTAAACGTAATTCAATGTAAGTTTCAGAATTGTAGAAATATTAACTAAAATTTTTTGTAAATTTAAAATAAACAGATAAATAAAAAACACTTTACCGGAGAATAAATTATTTACACATTAAACGTAATTCAATGTAAGTTTCAGAATTGTAGAAATATTAACAAAAACTTTTTGTAAATTTAAAATAAACAGATAAATAAAAAACACTTTACTGGAATAAATTATTTACACATTAAACGTAATTCAATGTAAGTTTCAGAATTGTAGAAATATTAACAAAAATTTTTTGTAAATTTAAAATAAACAGATAAATAAAACACTTTACCAGAATTTACAGCTCAAAAAAGTAACTGTGATCCCGTGGATAGCAAAATCACAATAGACAGAAAAATCAAAAAATTTCCCAAACCTCTCTACGAATTTTAAATCTCGCGGGTGAAAAAAAAAAATTGACTCTCTGATGGATTAATCATGCCAGTCACTTGGTTACCATGACAACATTGTCATGCAAAAAAATGTCGATGTCTACCGGAAGGGCGGTAAGTCGAAAACGTCATCGGTTGAATTATACCGAAAATTATACAACCCTTTTATGGATATATTTGTTATCGAACATATGTACCTTGTAAACCTGGTCAATAATTTTTTTCCCCTTGTAACATTGGCAAGTTAATGTGTATCAAATACAAAAATATTTTCTGCTATAAAATATTATAAGTTAATAATGCCTTGTCTTCTCTTTAACACAATGTATTTTAGCATTTCATATTTAGAGATATATCAAAAATAATACAGTAAAATATATATTTATTTGCACGATAACTTTAAAAAACAATAATGATTAAAACCATGTCATTTGTGATTCTATAAATAAGATACTAAATGAGATACTAAATGCAAATAAATAATAAATAGTTAATCAAGAAATATAGCATATAAATTCCAAACCATAAAAAAATGCAAGCACTTTAATAAATATAGCACACATGTACATAATAAAAGTTTAAACAAAATGCATGCATGAAAGTAATATACAAAATAAGAATAAAAAATATACCGAGACCAGAGATTCTAAATAAGATTAAGAAATTGTTTATTCAATTTATCTAGCAACAATTAGCAGAAGAATTTCAAAAGTATTATTAATATTTGAAAATGAAACAGTGAATCATTAAATCACAAGACCAAACAAAAAAAACTATTAGTGAATAAGATATTGTATTATTTCCATCATTTATGAGTGAATGTTGAATATATAGAAAACAGCTCAGTTGGTATGACGTTTACCTTAAATTCGATATTCAAGAATGTAAAGGTGCGAGTTCAACTTCTAAGCGAATATTGTCACTGTGCATATAGGCCAGCAATACTTGAAGAAGAGTGGAGAATACTACTACTCTAAACGTGTCATTACTAACCTGTATTGTCTATTTGTGTGTTATTACTAACAAGTTGTTTGTAGTTGGAAAGTTTAAATAAAGTATAAAATTTTCTATACATTCAACATTCACTCATAAATGATGGAAATAGTTCAACATATCACATCTTATGATATATCATCATTACAAACCTTCAGACAAATATTAGTGAATAAACTTTTTTTAAAAAAAAATACATGTTTAATAACTAAATTGGAAAAGATGGGGGGGACGGGACAATTATTCAAAAAGAAATAATCTTCACTACAAGTGTTTTCCATGTTAACAGTTTTTTTCATTGGTGTGAAATAAATTATAATTATTTTTTGGAGAATTTATATTGTGGACATTCTTAGACTGTGCAGTATTATTTACTATGAAAGATAAGATTTGAGTTCATAATTTGTTGTGGGATGTTATTTTTTTAATTAATTCTTCACTAATTGCAACAATACCAATTTAAATATGTTTTTAAAAGTATGATTATATCCTCAACTACTATTGCTTCTTCCTAATTCGTAAGGACAGTTAATTATACCTATATTCAATTTTAGCACAGATAAGTTTCTTTACATTTAAATAAAAAAAATGGTTTTTAATTTTTAAGAGTAAATAAAAATCTTTTTTTAAAAGTAAAAAAATAAAGTTTATATATATATAAGAGTTTAATACTTCATTAAGATAAAAGATAATTAGAATACTGTCTAGTTTTGAATTTATGTCAGACAGGATATATTAAAAGAATGAGATTTTACATAAAATAAAGTGGAAATCAGAAATAAAAAATTTAAAGTTATCAGAATTACTCACTCTAAAAATAACCTTATATCTTTAATCTGTAGTTATGTTTTGATATACATCTTACTTTTTCCTTAAAAATTTTTCCTTTGATTTATAAATAGAAAATTCCTACAATAACTTTTTTTGTTATTATGAGATTAAAATTCTCTAGAAAGAAAAACTTCTAATACAAATAATGTGCAATAGAAGTCAATTTTTTTCTTTTCTAAATTTTTTGCTCACCATGCTGATTGTCAATATGAGAGTTATCATTCATCCAGAAACTTTCCATGTATTGTTAATTTGCACCTAGGAACCCCTTCTTAACTATATACATTCAGTTTCATTGAATAATCTCAATGGCATTTAATTAGCTATAATTAAATCAACCATGTACCAACTATATATAAAAATTTACAACTAATAACTATCAACAATAAATATTTCTAATATGAATGTAAAATTAATAATGTCAAAGTAGACATTTCAAATGTATGTGGAAAACTATTTGTGACAAAATGTTTAAACTCAATTGAAGAAAACCCAGAATACTGCAATGACAATTAAAAACTTTGAATTTCAAATACAGAGCTCTTGTAAAACAAAAAATATACATAAAAAAAGTAAATGTTCTTACTATAGCTGATGGATTTTGCTGATAGATAAATATATATTAATCAAAATAAACTTTTTTTAAGCTAAAAACTGATATTATTTAATTTGCCATCTATTTCTTGCTTAACTTTATTATTATTACTAATTCAAATAAAGAACTATTAGGTAAAGAATATTTAATGATTTACATCCTGTTGTATTATTATTAATTTTATGAGTTTCAAACAGAAGAGTAAGTAGTAATGGCTGAACTCCACAACTAATCATTCATTTTAAAACATTTAATAAGAATCAATAGTTTGGCTTACTGAATTTGTCCTCCAATACTTGAATTGTTAGTGTTCAAAAGATAATCTTATTTATGTGTAACTAGATAAAGAATAAATTGGAATGTAAATGTTAATGGGAATTATGATTTGAAATTAATATCTATGAATACTATCAGATTTTAAATATTTTATTAGGATCAATATTAAAAAAGAGAGAAGAAAGTCCAGTGATTTACTGCCTGTTAAACTAACAGTTGGAATGTTCCTCTGTTTTATTGATTTGTTGTAAAGTAGATCTTGCCTTATTAATTACAAGTTTTCAAACAATTCTAGTTATAGTACAACATATATATGTTCACAGATGTGTTTGCATAGTAAATAAAATATATTGATGACTTTTTTTTTTTTTTTATGTATTTCAAGTATTCCAAATTTAGCATAAGATGAATGATGATGGTCATCTAGAACTTTAGTGAATGTGTATTGTCAGGAAGATTAAAATATTAAACAATTCAAAACAAAGCAAAACTCCATATAGTAGTGTCATCTTGTGCTAACAAGATCAATCAATGTGCTAGTATGAGATAGTGATCATGTGATGTTTAGTGGTTTAAGATTAAAATATGTAATATTTATTCAAGTAACTATTATAAAGTTGCTTGATTGGAATGGGCTAGTATCCAACTTGGCTTTAACATGCATAAACAACTGATTTATAAATAAAATAACTAATATTATTGATTGACTATTTAAATCTAGTCTTTGATAGTATTCAGAACAATATTGGGAAATATTATATATAGATGTATACATAAGGTTTTGCAATTATGACTCTTGATATAATTTTATATTATAAAGATTAAATAGATTTTAAATTATCAAAGTTAATTATAAAAAAACAATAGCTAAGAATAATTATAGGGTATGTTATAATATAAATCTAATGACTCCATAATAATTTTCTGTTGTTTATTTTAGTATGGTTTGCCTGTATCATCACATGCTATAGCCATCTGAATATTCCAAGAAGTCTTTAGTACTCTGCAATCTAATGGACATGTTGAATGTCCTCACTGATAAACATTAATTTTCCTATAAAAATACCAGCAATTAAATACTCAATGAAGGCTGTTGCTTAAATTGTAACATAGGAATAAGAAACTCTAGATAGGGTCAATCTAGTGACACCCTTTGGTAATGAATGTTCATCAACTGACTATCATACTATCAACATAAGTCCATCACTATGTTCAACATACATTTCATTTCTTGACATTAAAAAATATTTTACCTCTTGTAATAAATATATAAATCTTTGTAAAAATATATCTCACCATTCTTATCTGAAAACTTTTTCCTGTAAAAATAATTCAGTTTTCATGCAATTTCTATAATATGTTTTTAAATATTCAGAATGTTATAACTGAAGTTCTGTTGTTAAATAATGCAATGATATAAAAGAATATCTGAAAAATAGACAAAAAAAAACTATTGATTTTCTTGATCAGTGGTAATGATTCATTGGTTGCCACTGATAAACCTTCATAAAATGGATCCCCCTCCCCCTTCATCTCGTTTTCTTCTTTAAAAGATAATATAGTTAATAATTCTTCTTTCATATTTATATATTAAAACTCATTCTTATAAAAATACAAAGCTGAAAAATATCAATTATATCAATGGATTTATTAAACTACCAATATATATATATATGGCACATGACAACTGCATATGTTTAATTGTGGAAATATTTTCAAATTTATTCTTGAATGAATGAAATAATGCAAAAACTTTATGTTTTTTTAAAACATATGAGTTTAATAAAATATGATTGTTATTTGATTAGTTGTGATTTCAATTCCTATTATTTTAATTTTCATAATTTGCTTTTTAATGCATAATATATATTAAAACTGTTATGCATGCTTTGAAAATGACTTTCAATGATTTCTATTTTTTAAAAAAAATTATTACACTTGCATAGCATATATAACAAACACATTTGAACTTCACCATTGTGATGAAAAGGTGTTCTTTCCAATCTATATAAAAAATTGTGTCTTTCTTTTTTGCATTTGTTTCAGATATTATACTTCTTTTTTAAAATATGGTAAAATACAATTTTTATTATAATAACATACTTAAAACCAGCAATAATAACTATATATATCTGTCATAATAATAAACAAAAAAGTGACAGTCTGTTGCATTCTATTTCTGATTTATTCCAGTTGTGTGTGCACATGATGACTATATTGGCCTTCAACACCACCTAGTTGGTAACGAATTTATGTGAATAAATTGTACAACAATTATTAGATTTTGATATACCTATATTTCAAACCTTTAAAAATAAACAAAAATAGATACTCATAGAAATTAATCCATTATTTTTCTGCAAGCAGCCTGAAATGACAAGTTGGGTTTGATAAAAATATTTTTTGATAATTTTTTTACATTTCTGATACTTTCTTTAAATTCAAGGAGTCTTTTCAAAATTTCTTAGCGATTTGTTGGTTATTTGTGATTAACTTCATGTTCAAATCTTTGCGTGGATTTGGCTCTCCATATTTCTAACATTCTCTACATGGTTAGTTCGCTGTAAACTTACCACTGAAGGTTCACACCAAAACACCGTACTCATTTTCACTAATATCATTACCGAAATCAAAAAATGGGGTGAAATTCTTGCCCCCCACAACACGCTTGACAATACTTGGAAAATCTTCGCTATTCCAACCTCACATCAATGATGCAAACAGCGTCACAACCACAAATAGATCAGCATGATACTCATCCACCCATAAAGAACAACTCCTGCGGCACATTCAAAATCACACCAGTCTCATACAAACAACATCCATAAAAGAGAACACAATCTACTCCGAAAGTGAGTGCCAACTATAACACCAGAACAGACATACAAAGACTGGAATGCCTTATAATAAAATAGGCACAGTATGACTCAGACTTAACCTCTCTGCAATGAAATTATGCTAAATAAACTTCTTGGAACAAAACAGCCTTCAGACAACAACTTGTACACTGATGTTAGCACAAACAGCATTCCTGTGAAAGTCGTTCAAGATGTCAAAATCCACTCGCCAATGTCATCTGATAAATCCACAGCCAAGACACAACTCTATAACAATTTAACAATGTAATTTTGTTGTCAGTTTGATAATTAACTATTTTACCTTCTTTCTCAATGTAATTACCTATGTCAGGGGTCCCCAACCTTTTTGCTCTTAAGAGCACATTCTATAATACCGGCCAGGTGGCGGGCACCATTTATTTTTTTCAACCAGATGGCAGGCATCATTTATTTTTTCAATGTAAATTTATAGTTGGATATTGTTAATAATATACATAATGTACAAAAAAATATTTATTTCAAAAATAAAATTTTAACATATAATTATCATTTATATTTTTACGCTGTAAAAGTATAGTATGCCCTACAATTTGATTACAATATAATACAATAATTTATAAGAAATTTTAAAAACTAAATTTATTTGTATCAGATAAATCATTTTTCATTGTGTTTGGATAGCGGTGGGCACATGTAAAATGGTCTGCGGGCGCCATGGTGCCCATGGGCATAGGGTTGGGGACCCCTGACCTATATTATGCTAAATAAAATTTCTTGGAACAACTTCATGTTCAAATCTAGATTAAAAAGGAATAACACATATAATTACAATTTCTTTTTAATCTTCAAAGTAATTTTTCCTTTAAGTTTTTAACAAACTAAAAGTTTCAAGTAAATGAGTTGGTAGAGGTATATGGGAAATATTGTGATAAATAATATAAATCTGAAGACCTTTTCCTCCCATGGAATTAATGTTTCTATATTTGTATTTTCCATATTCATGGAGTTTTCTAATCAGGTAGTAGGAAAGACCAGTGATAATTTTATAAGTACACTAAAAACAAAAACAAAAAAAATGACAAACCTATTAATCAACAGAAAAATAAAAATCATAGCTTTATATAAAAAAAATGGTAAAGAGCTACCATATTCTTTAATTTTAGATAGCATGCATATATACAAATATGAATGGTATATTTTAAATGCTTAATAGCATGCATGAAAAGGAAATAGAAAAACCAGTTAATGCAATGTAATATATAAAAAATTGAATATAACAAAGAAAACCAAAATAATAATAAATTCATGACGAATAAAATACTATTTTAATAATATTGCATATACACAGTATAAATTAAATACTGCCTCATGCTAAACCAAATAATTATAAATAAAACAGTATGGTATATGAATTTCTATTTTGCAGTGTATCAATTATATGATGTGTTGTTATAATCTTACATTTGTATATAATTATATGATTATAAAATTTTTATGATTGAATCAACAACAAAAAACTTACAATTCAGTTATAAAATTTTTATGATTGAATCAACAACAAAAAACTTACAATTCAGTTATATATATAAAAAAATAAAGTGGACAGATGATACAGTTTTAAAAAAAATGGCAGAAACATCACTTATGAAGACATTTAAAAAATAAACAAGATGACCTGGTCATATAATTGATGAATACCGTATTAACAAATATTGTATATTAAAATGTATTTTAATAAATAAAAAAAGATGGAGAGAAAAGTATGATCTTAAAAAAGGAGAGTTAGTTGTGTTTATTAGAGAAATTTGAAATTGATTTTCTTACAAACTATGAGTTTTTTCTTCTTATTTATTCTATCCATTTACATATGATTAATATAAACAATATTTATAAAGTTTATAATCACACTAAAACATACATGATTGCAAGATTTCTTAAGTTTTTACAAATGCCTTTTTTTTAAAAAAAAAAAAAAAATCCAACTAATTCTTCAACTGAATAGAATTAAGAACCTTCTCAGATGATCTCTATAAATTAATAAATTTAGTAAAACTAAAAAAAAAAAAACCTTTAGACTAACGTAACTACAGGTACATATATAAATTCAATAAAATTTAAGTTAAAACTTACCTTGATTGTGAAAATAATGCCTATAATACAAAGCACCATGATCTATTAATTCAATGACAAGTTTGTTCTGTAAATTCTGAAAACATTCATTTGTTAAGACTCTAGAAGGATTATCTATAACAGACAGTCCACTAACATTGCTTGACCTCATTAGAGGATGATAATTTGTGGAACTTTTCTTTTTTTCTGACCTTGAATGACAGAAGCCAATAACTCGTAACAGTTCTCCACCAAGTTCATTTCTAAAAAATGGGCAAGTTAATACTAATTCATTACTTTTTCCATCTCCATTATCAGTTTCTTCCTGTCTAATATCTTCCAAACTACCTTGTGGCGTGGAAATACGAGTTATTGATGCAGCAGATGCACCAGTAGTTGTGTTTCTTCGCTGAAGCACTGCAGTTCTAGATTTCATTGTATATGCAAGATTTACAGTGATACTTTGACAATCATAATGTGCAAATGCCTTTTTACGAAGTTTTTCTTCTATTTTGTTTTCTGATTCATTAGAATTGTCTGACCCTCTACTACTACCTGTATCTCCACCAGCATCTGGTGTTTTAGAACCACGCAATTTCCTAAATAAAGATTGTTCTACATTTACAGATTTGGTCCTTAATTTTAGTTTTTCTTTGTCTCTAAATTTTTGAAATTTGTTTTTTAATTTAGGACTTACAATTCCATCAACAGATTCAGATCCATTGGCAAGAATATTTGAGGCATTTTGAATTGAAGGTTTAAAATCAACTTTCCCACGCAAATATTCATGGATTTTAGCAGGTGCAGGACTCCTTTGGTCAGGATTATCATTTTTATAGTCCTGTAACATAGCAAAAAAGCTACTATCACCACTTGTGCTCATTACATCGATGGATGAAGCACTCCCATAATCCCTTCTAAGAGGTACAGAATCGTCCACATCTTCTAAATGATCTAAATCAAGACTACTATTACTACGATATAGTCCAAGCTTATTTGGAGTATTTGCATGATGATTAACAATTACATGACCTAAACAATCTTCTTTGGGCCACATCTGTTTTATAATCTGATTCTGTTGTATACGATAACGTTCCATTCGTACAGCATGAGTTTGATGTAAGTTGACTCGAGGTGATATTCTTTCACTATAAGATGCTCGAAGATCACTTTTACTAAATGGCTTATAAACAGGCTTTGGTAGTCCTTCTTTGGCCCCATTTTTATTAAACGGTCCACTGGAGTGTCCACTCGTCATTTCTGTATTATCTTTGGTAGAATCCTGAGCAAATGGGGTATTTCCATGATTACTGTTATTATGTAAAATATGATTGTGATAATATTCTGCAGCTTGTAGGGCCCTGGCCCTCACCGTTTCAACGGTGACAGACTGGGGCCTGCAACTCTGTACAGACTGGATACCGCTGTCCATAGATAATTAATTGAAATGAATGAAATTCAGGTATTCAGTTTGTTCAGTGTAGTTGGCTGCAACATATTATGTTAAACTACCCCATAATTCCTTGCTATAAACATAAATATTCCCTAGGAGCCATATATCCAAGATAGCAACTTGTTTTTCCATAACACAGGATACATTATAATTTATCTGAAAATAAATAAATAAATATTATTAATGATGATAATAATAGTAATTTAATTTAATTATTCACCATTGCAAAAAAAACTCTAAGTAAAAAAAAAAAAATCATGCACGACAAATATTTACCACACACACACATAAATATATAAAGCTAATAAATACTGAAATAATTAACATGCAACATAAAATGTTATAACAAAATAAAAATTGAAATAATTAGCAAATAATATGAAATGTTATAGTAATACATTTTTTTTTCCCCTTATGTGTCATAGCACCAGCTGGGAAGCGAACCGGACACCCGGGACAACTGCTTGTAAAGCAGATATCACTGACCTCTCGACCACCAATGCAAAATATATTTTTTTAGCAGTAAATAAAAAAAAAACATTTCTTCCTTGTAAATGACTTGTTCTAGTAACGCATTCAGACATGATTGTTCTGTAATGTAATTACATGCTAAACTCTATGACCAAAATCTAACATAGTAACTAGGTAATACAAATACTACAATCAATTAAAAATATTTGATTACCATCAGTGATACCTGCCTCCCTTTTTCAATATATATTTATTCTATCGTTTAAGTTTTAGGAATACACAATAAATTTTACGTGTCTTTGCATTCCAGCTTATATGATAAGATCAGTGATCATCAAAGATTATCTATTGTTTTCAATATACACAATCTATTCAATCTCTTTTTCTTCTTCAGTCACTTAACTTTATGTAGGATTTGGTTATCATTATTCTCTCATGCCATCAATCATCTTCCTATACTAACTTTAATAATAGATTGCATGTTTGGGAAATTACATTTACATTCTTCCTATATTTTTGACTCAGATTCTCTTCTTTTTTTTAACTCAAGCCCTCAAAGAATTGAGAAAGCAATGATGAGAATAGGCTTAGAAGATGAAAGTTTTCTGTTGTTATGTTTGTTTGAGATAGTAACAGCTCTAGTGGATTTGAGATGTGTTTTAGCTGGCAAAATTGTTTGTTCAGACAGCCCTATTTAGAATCACCTACCTACAATAGAAGTAGAAACTGTCTAGAAAATGTGTCTAAAAATGATCTGTCTCACACATTCAAACTATATTGTTGTACACAGTGAAATACACAGTAAAATATAAAATACTGAAGATAAATATTATAAATTTAACTTTTTTTCCCCCTAAAATATATGTACCTGGCATATGTGAAATTTATTTGACAGAAACTCTTCAAGATCAGAACGAACAACAATACTGGAAGCTAAAGAACAGTCAAGATTTAAAATCAAAATAGCTGCTCTCAGTGAACTTCCATCTTCTGGAGGAAGGAAGTTCAAAAGAAGAGGTAGATAGCTATCATTCTTTTTTTTTTCTTCTTTTTTTTGGGGGGAGGGCAAATCAGTCAGTCAAAGGTGAATATATGATACTGGAGTTGCTGTTAAATCTAATTTAATATCTTCTATTCTTAGAATACCAATAATGTTAAATTTTCTTGTACAATATCAGTGTTCATTTTATTAATGCCTATACTTCAATATTAGATTCAGAGAAAAAAAGATTTTTTATTCCTTTCTGGATAACATCATTACACAATTACCATTATAGGATCAATTATTCTTCTATGAAGCTTTAAGGCATGTGTTGGTACAAAAAAAAAGACTTTGACCAAAAATTATTGAAAATAATGATATTGATGCTGTAAATTAAAAGAATCTGTTGTTATTGAACTTTTACTCAACACATGGATAGACTATCACAAACATTTTGTTTAGCAGAAAAATCACTATAAAGAAATATGGATATATCCATACTCAAAACAATGGCATTTAATTTAGGATTAGAAATCAAAAAAATGTTCAAATTACAAGAGCATTTATAAGCATAAATTGTTGAACAGATATGGATTAGTATGCTCCAAAATTAAACTCATTCCAATAATATTCACATTGTTAACTTGAAATGAAACTTGAAAATTGTCATATATTACCTAAGATGTGGAATTTTCTTAAGGAGAGTGTTATGAATGTTCAATGACTAGTGGATTAAAATGCCAAAAAAGATACAAATGTTCACAGATTGTATTGTTCTTAGATCTCTTTTTTTTTTTTTTTGATGCACTGAAAGCAACATATGAACATAATAAACAATATCATACTCTAATAAATTCAGCAATAATGTTCTCTTGCATGATGACAATATTTTAAACAAAAGGAAAAATTATATGATCATATTTTGAATAATGACTTTTAATGAAATATCAGTTTTACTGTTACATTTAAATTATGACAAGACTTAATAGAGTCATAACAGTTCCTTGTAATCTTAAAAAGTGAAAGTTTCTGATGAAATACATAAAGAAGTTCTCAAATATGATTATATGTTAGTTTCAAAAATATTGGTCATCATGATGATACATTAGTTTCAAAAATATTGGTCAATCCATGAAGATTGTGTAGCCTGATTGTAAGGATGCTTCTATTGTTCTAATTTTAAAAAAATAGAAAGGTACGATTGCATTATTTATTATGGAATAACATTATTATCCATAAAATTACTATTTTGTTGCCTAGGTTGTTTCTAGTCATAGATGGATATTTGTCAGAGACTCAGTACAGTTTTAGAGAATAAAAAAAACACCAAAGACACAATTTTCTTGCCAGATAAATACAAGACAAAGTGTCAAAAACAAAATGATTTATAAATTGCTTTTATCAAGAAATCAATCAATTGAATAGTTTTATAGCATTATTAAAATTAGTTAATCGTTCACCAAAGTTTATCCATATTATACAATTTCAACATAATGTAATAAGAAGAAATTTTATTTCTATAGTTGCAAAGTCTGAAACATTTGAACTGAAATTGGTATTAAACAAAAATGTCATTTGCTCCAATATTGTTTCAATTTTTATGAGCCAATTAAAAACGAAAACAAGACCTCATCTTCTTGGATTCTGGATTTACTATATACTGATGATTGTTCTATTTACACTAATTTTAAAAAAAAGATCTACAGAATGTACTTTATGTATTGAAAGTAACATGTTTTAATAATTCATGTTCAAAAAATTCAAATTCTTTATCAGAGAAAGAAAATATACGTCAATTTAAATATCTTGGTAGTTTTAGAAGTAATGGACTAATGTGGTGCTACTGCTGCTTTTAATGAGTTAAAAGATGGGGCATTTCATCCACCAGAGAAATAACTGCTGCAACTAAGTTAGCTATAGATAGTAGAGTTACCATTTTACCTAATTCACTAGATGAAGTGAGCTTTGGTCATTATCACAGCAATATAAAGGTATTAGAATAGTTTTATTATGGATGCTCCAATAAACTTATAAAAAATACAAAAATCCATTATTAAAATAATATATCTTTGTGGCTTGGACATATAAAATGAATGAACAATACAAAACTTCATAAATAAATTTACTGATAAATTTGAGCATGGTTTTTGCAGTAGAGATAGATCCTATTGAAGTTATAACGATTGTCTCAAGAGGTGAAACATTAATTGTTTCCATTAAGATGTAACAGAGAATACAATACACTAGAGAACTATAATTAGACATGGTGTGTTAAAAAAATTTTTTTTTTTAAAAAAAGTTTAAAGAAATTATAAGTAGGCATAACAAAATTCAGACAAAAAATACACCAGTATGTTCTATATGTCAGCATATTTCCATTTCACAAATTGGTCTATATAATCATTGCAAAACCCATGTCTAAAGCTGATTTTTAGTACCCCTCCCCCTTTGGAAATTGAAATGAACATACTTTTTCATGAATGGTTGATGGATGTATATACCCATATATAAATATACACTATAAATTTTTTTAGCTCAATTCTGTTAAATCTATCACTCTCTGATATAAAACATTTTATATCTGATGGCAATAGTCCAATAACTAACTCATTCTGCTGAAGAAATGGCTTTTTTTTTCTTTCACACATTTTATTAATTTATCAACCTTATAGATTATATATATATATTTATAATAATCCTCCTGTATCTGCAATCTCTACTCTAAATACTGTTTTAGTTATTTGTTATTTTAAAAAAAATATTAGATAAAAAAAAATGATAAAAAAAAAGTATATTTTTTCCATTTAATCTTTTATGTACATATATCTACATATATGTGTTATGTACATTTTAAATACATAATTACACAAACCAAAATGTATGGATGAAAAATGCAAGTTATACAATTTTGAATTTCAGTACCTACACCAAGGGTTGGAATCACTTTATACATATGTATATCAATAATTAAATCGCAAGGGAATAAAGTTTTAACTTGGCATATGCTTTTTCGACATATATATATATGTGCACACATGTCAATATCATATCAGTGTGTGTCAGAAATGCATAGTGAAGTTCACTACTACCTAGAGTTCAAATCAAAAGCCCAGATACAGGGAGGCAACTTTATATATATATTTAGAATCATTGGTAACTGTGACAAGTTCCAACTTGATTCTATTCAAATCAATTGATAAAACTGAAGTGCAGAACTTATGCAGATGCAATACTATTAATTCTGCACAACCAGCTTATGATCATTTTTACAACAATTTTTCTGGACTGAAAAAATACATAAAGAATTCATCAATACTCCATGTCAATACTATAAATATCATATATTAAACCATCTAAATGCAGTTAAAAATTTACATGTAAGTATTAAAGAATAATTATCAACTCAAATATATGCAAAATATACCTTTTCAGTATTATTATTAAATGATTCAAAAAATGTTAAAATATTTTTAATAAGAGAACAACAGGTTTGAATTTGTAAAGCTGAGCACTTTCAATACTGAGTAGTATCATAATCATAGCATTATCTGACTAAAGGAAGTTGATATCTAAATTTTAAGTTACTTTTGACTATTAAATTTATTCTAGATTTATTATTATATTAAACATTTGTTTTTATATTTTTATATTAATATTCCTTAAAACCTGATCAGGTGTTTTTTTATTCATTCATTCATTTTAATTAAGCTTATTAATTTGCAAAATGTTTCTGCTGAAATGTTTTTTTTAATCAAAAAATTTTATTTGAGCTCAAAGAATTACATTATAGCAGTAACAGAGTTATGTTGTTAACAGAAACTATAAAAAAAAAAGTTACATAACCCAATACCTAAAGTCTGGGGGTAAAAAATCAATTGCTCAATCACAAATTGTCTATTACTACAAGGGTCCATGTAGCACTGTAGATATATGTTGGAGCTAGTTTTTCATCTCTGTTTCTGAAAGCCTGGAGTTTTTCCAGAAGTAATTTCTTACGGTCAAGCAAGGTCGGGCCATAAATGAGAGTGCACTTAGTTGACCAATAGACAAACAGCAGAAGGATTAAGATTCTTATAGATGGAAAGATCCCATTAGATATGCTAGAAATCAGTCCGGTGAGAAGAGGCACTCAAGTTTTGTATATGGATGTGATAAAAGTCTCTATCCCATTGGAGTGAGGTACAATGGCTGAAAATATGAATCATTATGTCATCATTCCATTTACATAAAGAGCAGACTGGGTCCAAGCATGAGAACCCTCTATGATGGACCAGAAAATGATGTGGGCAGAGCATTCAGGTTTATTTTTTAAAAAAATCTAAAAATTTTGGCTCTAGATGCCACTGTTTAAACTTTTTAATGATTGAATGATTGGCATCCCAGCACTTAATTTTCTGTGAGTTAACCTGATTAGGTAGAGGGATAAATTTTGCAATAGTTAGCAATATGTCAGTAGGACAGACATGTAAAGCATGATGCTTCCGGAAAATGGCAAGATAGGTTAAGAATGGTGTTATGTGTACACTGGAAACAAAAGGTTATAACAGTGCAATGATAGCCCATTGAGTTTTGTGTACCTATGGAGGCCCCTCACACTGATATGGTCTTGCCCTTCCACATAAGTCTGCACATAGTGAATTTATCTTTCTGATGAATCTTTGGGAAAAGTTAATGATTGGCATGAAATAATAAATCCTTACGAACACCGGGTTATTGAGCAATAAAGTTTTTGCATATAATGACAAATAAACTTTGGATAACGAATCAATGGTTTTTTGTATCAAAAGGAAAAGGGAATCAAATGATCGGCATGAAATAAGAAATCCTTGGGAACACCAGGATATTGAGCAGTGAAGTTTTTGCATAAGTGACAAATAAACTTTGGATAACAAATCAACGGTTTTTTTGTATTGAGAGGAGAAGGGAGTCTAGTTCTCTCATTGCAAGGGGTGGGCTGTAGATTGGGAAACCCAGAAAATTTTTGAGGCATTGCAGTAAAAGGAGGGGACAATGTTCCCAGAGGATATCTTACATGCCGCTGATTGCTGATTTATTTAAATTAAAGGTCAGTCTCAACTCGGAAGAAAAAGCATGAAGCATTTTGGCAAGCTTTGGGATAAGCTTTTGTAATTGGAGAAAACCCACCAGGTCATCTATATATTCTATGTGGGGGATTGATCTATTGAGGGCAGGTATGAATATCCCAGGGAGGTCTTGTTCAAGTCTAATTAATAGAGCATTAATATAGATTACAAATAGCAGGGTACCCAGAGGAGAGCTCTGTGGAATAGAATTTGTTAGGGTAGAAGATGGTGAGATCCTTTCATTCAGGGAGATGGAAATGTCCCTGTTATTGAGGAAATTTGCTATAATAATGATTATCCCAGTTGGGATATCATATTTGGCAAGAAGGATGATGAGGCAATAATGTTCTAACAGAGTCAAAGGCACTGGCAATGTCCAGCTGGATGACTAATGGTTTAGATTTCCTCGTGATTCTGATGTAATAGACTGTCATCTTGAATAATGCTATTGCATCAGTGGTTGCAGAACCCTACTTGGCAAACTTATACTGGTATATGAATGGAAGGACCTTATCCTGGATCTTATCATTGATTATCAATTCAACCACCTTTATCATTAATGGTGTCATAGAGATGGGTCTAAGATTCTCGAGAAGGGATGGTAACATCTCCTTCTTGACAAAAGGCACCATCCCTATAGGATACAGGCCACCAATATCAAGGGGTTTGCTAGATATGAGATCAACCATTCCAGGTATGATTAGAACCGAAAAATTTTCGAGGTAAAATAGGATAAATAAAAATTTTCGAAGTGAAATAGGATAAATCATGGGATGGCATGGAGACTCGGAATGTGTTTTCTCTGGCATAGAGGATAGTTTAATACTCATACCTTTTTGTTTATTCTGTGGTTTATAGCTGAGGATTCCTTGAAGTTAGAATGATTTGACTCATGAGGATATTTTTGGTTAATTTGGCTTTATGATCATGCTGTTACCAGCATAGAGATTATTGTCAATTATGATGGAGAAGGGAGTATTTCATTTATTCTTGTGGCCCAGAACCCACCTAATGTAGCCCCTGTCCAGTTATGAGGCTGACTTGGGGAAGATTCTCGATTTTTTTTGTTGAGATGTAATCAGCAATGGCTTGTTGATTCAACTCTATTGAAGCAGGGAATAACATGGAAATGGGACCCTTATTCTTTGTTGTGTAAAAAAAGAAATTGTACTAAAAAATATTGGTGAATGTGAATGCCTCTACAGGTGGTAAGGTGAGGATGGTAATTTTCCTGAAATATATGTAACACTTGGATAAGATTGCTTCTGGGGCAGTGGTCTTGAGTAGGATGCAGGTGGATGACTTCAGACGTTCATGCAGCTGTGGAAACTGGTCAATTGATAAATTGATCTTTAATGTCAGGTGGTCCAAGAAAGGAATAGGTTGGAGGGAGGGATCAATGATGAAATGGAGGTCTAGGGAATAGTAAGCAGATCTATGAGGGTCGCATATTACTTAGTGTAGGAGGTTTCAGTGGGAAAGAAGCCCTCTGCACATATAAGAGGGATGTTTATGAAATGAATGTATCTGGAATTGAAGTGACTGTAAGTAGTATTGAAATCTCTAAACATTAATGTAGGATAGGGGTTGGATCTGAGTGATACATTTATTTGTAGGACTAATGAGTGAATTAATGATGTCTCTCTTGAAATAAACAAAGATGATGTTCAACTTATGGGAACAGTGAGATAATGTTGCAATTAGGAGATATTGATTGATGAAGTTTATTTTATATGATTTGAATGGTGAATATTTAGGAATAATGATGGCAACACCTGCAGAAAAATAGGCCAAAGTCAAGTGATGAAAGGACCCTAGATTGGCAAGTTTAATTAGTAATTGTGGATTTGAGAGTGAATGTAACTTAATTTCTGCAAGACAAATGATATGAGGTTTAAATTGGTTAATCCAAGTTGTAATTGATTCTATTCCTCCAATTGAAGTCAGGCGACAGACATTGAAGCTGGAAAATTTAAAATTCATGTGGCCTGGACTGGAGTCATCAAGTTGACCTTTGTCAGATTTGGCAAGGAGTGCATGGATGGTTAAGAAACTTGAGGGAATCTAAATTAACTACTCATTTCTTCTGCACTGACTTGGTTATAGTTTTGACATCCACATTTGCACCACTGGTGTTGGCCTTCCCAATCAACTTCACTTTGGATGGTCTGCATTGCTCAGATTGATCTATTTCCTGGTACCATCCCCTGGAACTATCTCCATACTAATGTCTTCAGGTAGTGTATCAGGGTCTTTGATTATATCAGCTCACAAGTCAGCTTTCATTCTTTTTCCCTTTTTTTGGTTTTATTAGGTGATTCACAATCTGTTGAGCTCTTACAGTCACTAGACTTTTTCCCCTGCTCATCACTCTAAGAATCCGCATTGCCACTGTTAGCGTTTTGGACTTCTTTTACTTTTTTTCCTGTTGGAGGGATGGCTATCTGTAATCGTAGAATCCAACCTTGGGGATAAACTAATGTTTCTAGAGAATGGGTAGAAGCAATAGTTACCTAACTGTTCTCAACATCAGCAGCGCCAGGTTTCAGCAAGTTTGGGGCTGATTATATTGTCATGTGTACTGTCGCACAGAAAATTATTTTCCAGAGGAAATTAATTAAGGGGGTATTACTAGGAATTGCAGGTGGTCTGCAGTTGTGCAACCTTGTCCTTTTCATATGACCCTATTGGCAAATCAGGGCTGGGCAGGCTTTAACCAGGTGGGTCCTTAATTTACAAATGAAACACTGTGGCGGTACCCCTCTAAAAGAGATAATGACAGATTCTGCAATGGTGCATCATAGAAATAGTGGTTGGGGTGATTTCCTTGTTGAGTATGATGGTGAATACTGCTGTGTTAGTCAGGACTGGGGTTTCAGTCCTTCTTTCCATGAGGTACTAGAAGTTTGAAACTGCACCATGGAATCTTAGCAGCCGCTGAAGATCAGTGTCTGTAACCTTGAGATAGCAGTTTCGGATTTTGCCATTGAGTATTGTTGGTCTATCCATATTGATTATACAAAGAAATTTGTCTCCAATAAACTTAATTGACTTTTGGGGAAAAAAAAGGTCTTTGGGATATATTGTGGAATTCAACAATCAGATATTTGCTGTTGGAATGATTTAGTAATTTGTATAAACTATTTCACAATTTCTTTTTTCACAAGAGAATTCTTCCACAGGAAAAATGAAATACTCATAATTGAGATTTGTGCCAGCAAGAATAAAGGTCTTGTCACTGCTACAGTTGAGAAAAGACCAGTGCAAGTGTGGGGGAATAATCACATTAAACCTGTTGACAAGATTATTTAACATCTGTTGATCAAGACTTTGGCAGAGTTGGGTTGGGAAGCCGATGGCTCTTCATCTTCAAACATACTGAAGAGGTCCTGTTGATTCTGATGATCCCTATTAATGTAAGTGTTCTGTCTGTTGGTATTTCTAAATAAGACTCCAGAGTATGAAATATCACTTGCTGGACCCAAATCAGGCAGAGTCTGGTTAATTGGGGGAAGAGATATACTCTTATATGCCATTGATGATTAGTAGTTTTATTATCTTTATTAATATTAGTTGTGATTCTCCTGTTGGTGTTATCATTAGTGTTGTGTAGATTTTTAATTTTGTTAGTTTCTAATTCTGGAAAATCATCAATTGAAACAAATCTCCCCAGTGCATCTACTATTGCATGTATCACTATTAGAATTTAGGGTAGGGTTCAGAAGGGATGGTATGTTATTCATATTAATGTTTTCATTCATATGATTTGGTTTAATTTGATATTTCTTCTGTTTACATGTATCACTATTATAATTTAGGGTAGGGTTCAGAAGGGATGGTATGTTATTCATATTAATGTTTTCATTCATATGATTTGGTTTAATTTGATATTCTGTTTAAGCTTAGAGACTAATAAATTATGAGCAATTTTATCAATACTGAATGACTTATGAAGAAGGGCTATCCTCTGTTACGACAACTCCTCCTGTACTTTGGTTTTCTGGAATTTCTTTCTGAAATTTGGTGTTGGGGTTCCCAGTGATTAGCATTTTCTTTATCCCATGGCTTTCACTCATGAAATGATTTTTTACTGGTTCTGTTTTTTGAATTTTGCTTCAATGAGATTTATTGGAAATACAAATGACTGCTTGCTATTATTCAAGATGATCTATGGTAGAATTGAAATCCATGTTATATCTCTCTTCTTTTGTAAGAGAAGTCCGCATCCTTAAGTTATAAGAAAGAGTAATACAAGTTTTTTATTAGGTTTTCTAAGTGAAAAAAAACTTTTATAGAGTAAATACTTTATTTATATTGTCAGATTTTCTATGTGAAAAAAAAAATTCTATAGAGTAAATACTTTATTTATATTGTCACTAGAAATGCAAGGTTGTGTTCCTGCCTGCACCTTCTAGCTATACTGAAATGTATTTTCACTTTTCTTTAATTTTATTATACAATGAGTGTATTTTAATACACTGGGATTTTTTTTTTTTTTTTTAAATGTATTACAAGATTAAATAAATGTTATTTAAGTAAATCAATATTAAAATTAATGAAGTATGGAGGTAGTGAAAATTTGAAAGATCAACTTTAGAATTTTGTCTGGATTTTAGCAGAAATTAAGAGTTTCAATATATGGATTAATGGTATTGTATTTATACAGCATTATTATGAAGAATTCTCAATATTATAGAATAGATACATTTGGAAAGGGCAACTTGTCAATAATTTAAGAAACTAGGTAATAATAATTTACAATAAAATAATAATAATAATAATAATTTAATATAAAATCAAATAGTCGTACTCAAGTACTAATGTACAATTCATTTTACCAGAAAAAATTATTTTTTCATTCCTTAATATTTAATGGAAAAATAAAAAGATGGACCCTGAATAAAAGGCAAAATCAAATAATATAATAAATACAATTTGATAAAATACACATATATTTCTTTATCTACTATATCACAAGCTTTTTTAATAATACAATAGTTTTAGCTAAACCATCTTATGAGCATATAATATATGACAATAAAAATGTTTATCCATAGAGGATAAACATAGAAATTCAATACTTTTAATGTTTAGAAGACTACAAAATTTGAATAAGTAATGTAATATTAATTATTTAACAAAAAAAAAAGTTCAAACTGAAATAAATATTATTTTTTAATAAAATTAATACATCCATTACCTAGTAATAATTATTTTAAAAAAATAACATTTTTAAGTAGTGTTTATTCTTTTATATATCACTTATTCTATAAATGAATAGAAAAATGTGCCTCTTCTAGCCATAAAATCTAGACAATAATATTGTGTGATAAGATTTGTTTTAATAAAATAATTTAAATTGTTTTAAAAGTAAATTTCTGTTATGTTTTTTTATTAAAGATATTGTCCTACACTTAGTATATTTTAATATCTGTATCATGCGATGTGATTTTATTTCATTCTATATTTTCTAATATGTATGAAGAATATTTTCTATTATCAAGACACATAAATAAGTATTATGATACATTTATCTTGTTAAATTAATTTATCATTTTCAATCATTATCGATCTATTACAGGATGAGTTTAATTCTGTTTTTTTAATTAATAACTTCTATTCTCCACATCCACACTAATAAATTTCCTTATTTCCATCAATCATATTATATATAGTCTCTTCCTATATTTTTTACAATTTCTTATAATCCAGTTTAAGATCTTAATTGCCATCTATTGTCATTTCTTTTAGCAATATATCCAGCTCGGCTCCATTTCAACAATGATATCGTTTGTTTTCTCATCCACATAATTCACTTTTAAACTCTTCTTTCTACTGTCAACATATATATTTCTGTATGTCACTGAGTAAATGAAATTTCTCATTGTTTTTTCTATTAAATGTTCAAGTTTCAGATTCACATGCAATAATTTGTGAAACAATCTATAAAAAACTCTTTCTTTTGAAATATGTAGGGATATTAACTTTTAATATTTATTTTGATCAAAAACACTCCATTCAAATTTAATTCTATGATTAATTTTATTCATTATATTTTCAAACATATTAATAATCTGATCAACATATTTGTAGTTAACTTCTAAAACTTTTATTTTCTTTTGAAAAAAATCCAATGAACAAATAATTTTTTTAGTATTCATCTTTACTTCTACTTTCTTATTTTTATCTGATAGCTCTTACATTTTCTGAAGTAGTGAAGCATTATTTGTAAAACGAATTAATCTAGATAAATAAATTCCATGTATTTTTTATTCCTTTAGTTTTCCATTTAAATCTACAAAATACTTGTTATAAAACTGATATAAAAAGTTTTATAGAGATATGGAATCACCTTATCATGCACTCTTCTCAGTATTAATCTTCTTAATTTCTCTATGTAATCTGATCATTGTTGTTGAATTTTAAGAAATATTTTTCAGAATGGCTTTCATCAATGTAGAAATGCTTACAGAATCTAATATATTTTCACTATCTACAAATTCAAAACATAATAGCAATCATCAAAATAAGAGTCATAGATCACGTGACCCTATTCTCTTAAGTTTATAAGTTAACAATGAGGATTGCCAATCCTCAATGTTAATAAAAGCAATGACGTTATTTTTTTTATGTAGTCTATTGTACTAAAACCATTTTTACATCCAGTTAGTTCTTTTGGTTCTTTAGAATCCAAAGCTCATTGAAGATCAATTGTAAATATCTTGATATTTTTATCATCTTTCTTAAATATGAATATGACCAATGCATTCTTTAATTATCTGGTACATTTTTATCATTTAGATACTTGGTATATAGTTTTGCCAATAATTTTTCTATTTCTTCCCCTGATTCTTTTAAGATATCAATAATAATTCCATTATTTTCTAGAGCTTTTCCCTTCATATTTTAACTGTATATCTCACCTCTTTAATTTAAAATGCTTGGCAATTTAGCAAAGTGTTACAATTGTAGTGATAACTTTTATTATTATATATAATTCTTTATATAACTCTTCCACACATTTCATGACATCACACCTCTTTTTGACAACAGTTCTACATATTTTATTCGGTACATATATATATTAGACCTGCTGCGACAGAAGTCAGTGGTACAAATAAATGTCTAAATAAAGACGAATTAAACACATTTATAATGTTGTAAAAAGGAATTAATTACTTTTTCACATGAATATTAGATGTTCCAATAAAGATGTTACTCGAAATGTTGTTTTCACTGCTAATTTTATGATTTAAAATCTGTGACATCATGAAAAAATACAGGGATGACTAATCAATCATCTGGTGAAAGTTAGATGTGCACATGATTTACTGTCCAGCTTTAATTCCTGCTGAATAAATTTTTGGATGACTTTTTTATTCAAAAAAATTAAAATATGGGAACTGCCCACTACTACATATGATGCAGTCCACTACTTTCAAAAGACAATCATAGACTGGGATAACTATCTGTAAAAAGTTTGTGCATGTACCATGTTATTCCACGAAAAATGCAAAATTCTAGAAAAGTGATGACTTGTGAGTGGCCAGAATAGGAACATTTTTGTGTAAATCATAGTTACAGTTTCATTTTCATTTTGCAGGTCATAAAAACCTTCAGTCTGTCCTAGTGATTGTAAGAAACAATTTTTTGCTTTTCTTTTTTATTGGAATACATGTATATTGCTAAAAGTTTAATTGTTGCAACATCATTTCTCACAGAAAAATGTAAATAAGTGTTTGTTAATTTCCAGTGAATAAAGTGTTATTGGTTGTCATTTTGTGCGAAAGAAGTTTAGTTCTCATCATTTTTGTAAATAACTCAATTAATATGTGTTTATTTCCATTAAATGAAGTTATTTGTCATTATTTATCAAAATTGGTGGATTAAGTTTGTTAGAAGATATCATGCAGACATCGCAAACTAATACAGGTGATATTTCAAAGCAGGTCTAATATGTAAGTTCCTTTTATTCTTATTGCTGAAATAACATTTCTTCCAATATCGAAATACTGTTTATATACTTGAAGCATTTTCTTTTTTATAGATTTCCTTGTCAATTCACAGATATATTTTCTTGTACAATTCAATATATATATATAATATTTAAGTACATGTATATTTTCTATAATAAACTTAATATAATTGTGAGACAAGTCCCTTATAAATATATATATATGTATAACATGAATTAATAAAAAAATCTATAGAAGAGAATAAACGTGTATATATAGTTATTTATAATTAACAGCTTACTCTTAGATTTCAACCAACTATGTCTCTTTAATTAGGCGAAGCCCCATATATATCTTCAAATATTACAAATTATTAGTTTGTATTAAACAAATTTATAAACAAGTATTTTTTTAACAAGCACTTATTTATGATAATCATTTTTTAATAATGCATAATTAATAGTTAATTATTATTTATTAGATTACAAATTATTACATTTAGTTATCATATTTATAATATCCTTTTTGATAATATTTATCTGAGTAGAATGTCTGTGTATATATTTGTATATTACATAAATTTAAAAATTCATTAACTATAAAATGAATGATCAATTAAATGCCAATTGATTTATTGCAAAATTTTGCTTAAATCAATAAATCTTTAAAATTACAAAAGACCACATAAGCAGTACATAAATTTCTCTCTCTATATATAATAAAAATAATAAATATAATGGTAATTAATTGTTATATACAGTATTTCAATCTGCAGAAGTACTTTTGGTTAATTTCTTAACCTGCCTCAACTGCCATCAAATTAAAAATAATAAAAAAAACAGAGGCAAGTGTCATCAATTCAAATCCCATAAATCCTAAATTTTAATGTTATCAGCTTGTCAATTTTTCTTTTATTATGGTTTCGCTTTTCATGAAGAATCTTAACACTTTCAATATCAAACTTAAATTTATATTTACACATCCTTTCATAATCCAAGAAAACTGAAGCAGTCATTAAATAATTATTATTTTTACTTTTCACACATTTGTATAACAATTCATGTTCATTTAATTTTTTCTCAATACTGCACCTCAATTCACCTATATATGATAACCTACATCCACAAAAAATTTGATACCCAACATTACTTTTATGCTTGATAAGTATGACATTTTTATAATTATTAATTTATTAACATTATTTGTAAAACAAAATGAAACATTAAACACATTTTTACATATATCCTTAAAAAATTTTACTTGAGCATTTAAAATATATGCAATAGATATCCATATCTATTTTATTCCATATATTTCAAATGCTCAAGTGAAATTTCTTAAGAATATATTGTAACAGTAGCTGGGTTCAAATACGGGTACTAAAAGAAGTAAAAGGCAATAATGATTACAAAAGAGTGTTTATTGCGATTGTTATTATGAATTAAATTAATAGATGCGAGAAAATTATAGATATACATTCTAACCCTGTTACAAAAGAGTGAGAGGAAAATACATTAACCATTTAAAGGCATGAATGTATACATATATATTTTATTACACGTGTTGTTGTGATTGTTGCATAGAATTAGTTACTAACAGATAGATTTGTATGTGAAGCGAAGCGGTTATATGTGGAGTTGTATTTTTATATTTTTGTTGTTTATTAATATTGTAAGTTATAGTTATTTAAATAATCTCATTAGTAGCGCATGTTTCTTAATGAAAGCAAATTAAAATATAAGACTGGAGAGTAATAAAAGGAATTGAATTGCAAATGGTGCCATGGGCGATTTCTGTTAATGACACTTGTCATCGGAATTCCAAGAACTGGCCAAGTTAGTATTTTGGAATAATGGAAGCTAAAAGCATTCCTGAGATATAGTCATCGGCGTATGGATAGATAAAAAAAAAAAAAGTGAGGTGAAAGAGAGTTAAAAGAAAAGAACTATATATATATTTGATTTAATAGTGATTCAGAAAAGTAACCGTTAGAGAGCAAGAAGCATGGAAAATTTTCATAAAACTGATTTGATTAATTAATAAGAATGGATCCCAGCAAAATGCTGGGGTAAAAGAATCATGTAGATTCATTGGACCAGCTCAGTGGACAGCTATTTTGTGACCTACCTGATTTTTGCAGTTTACTTCAAGCAACTGAAATGATCATGGAACTCCAAACAACAAGAACTTTCGTTCAATCAATTTAGAATTATCTACCTAACCTCTAGGATGGATTATCTTATGTGAAAATGTTATGGAATCTTTCATCATCTTTCAGACCAACAACTCTCACTAAAACAATCACCATTATAATACTGTAAGCTTACAGATCATCAGTCTTAAACATGTGAACGTTCACTCTCAAATGAGGTAACTTTGACTTTCTCTATATATATTAAGTGAACATATAATAATAAATTAAGAAATATGCGCTTTGTCCCAACTTAAAAAAAGTAATTTTAGAAATAGATTAAATCATTTAATAAATACAACTCTGACACATAGTTGCACTCTTTCGTGAATGTGTACATTAATAATATATATATGTATCAGAATGAATGAGTTGTATGTTTGCGATATTAATATATACGTGTATTAATAAATATTAGAATTTAAGCTATAACTTATGTATTTATTTGAATTACGAGATTCTTATAATTTCTGGGTTATTATTTATAAAAGCTTATTGATATTCATTAACATATATCTCTAAAAGAAATAAAATAATAAGATTAGTAGGGCAGATAAGAAAATTATAAAATATATAAATAACGTTTCTTTGTAAGATAGCCTCGGCTTCATTCTCCCGATAGACATTGTCTCCCAGACCTTGAGACGGAGGTAGTCTGGATAAGGTACCCAAAAAAGGTCCACTGGAACCTTTTCTTTTGTTTTCAAGGAGTATAATTCTTATTAATTGATAAGATTGGCGCTTGAGATGGGAATTATTCCATGCTCATAAATATACCTACTCAAAGCTTGGGTAATAACGTGTTCTCACTCATATTCTTAGAATAGAATCACGGGTAGACTGTTAAAATATATAAGAATATGTTAAATGTTTCATTTTGCATTACAAATAATGTTAAAAAATTAGTGAATAATGGTTACCTATTCCACATATTTCAAATGTGTTTAATGTTTATGTTACAAATACTGTCAAAAAATTAGTGAATAATTCTAAAAATGTCATACCTGTCAAGCAGAAAAATAATGTTGTATATCAAATTTTTTGTGGATGTATGTTATCATATATAGGTGAATCGAAGTACAGTATTGAAAAAAATTAAAGGAGCATGAATTGTTATACAAGTGCATGAAAAGTAAAAATAATAATGATTTAATAACTGCTTCAGTTTTCTTACATCATGAAAGGGCATGTAAATATAAATTTAAGTTCGATATAGACAGTGTTAAGATTCTTCATGAAGAGAAAAACCATAATAATAATAAAAATTAAGGAGGCAATTTTAATAAATAGAAATAAAATGAATATAATTACTAGACAAGCTGCTACCATTAAAATTTGAGATTCATGGGATTTTTTGAGGTAAGTTAAGAAATTAACCAAAAGTACTACTGCAGAATGAAAGACTGTATATAATAGTTAATTACCATTATATTTATTATTTTTATTGTTATTACAATAGTTTTTTAATTAACGAACATTTTATTTGCATTATATAATGGAACTTAATACAATATCTAGGCATCTGATGATGATTAAAGAGGAATAATATGTGAATTGCACATGAGTTATTTGTTTACAATCCTATGTAACTTTATGATCTAAGATAATCCAGATTAATGCAGTGAATGCTAGAGTTTGAATATTATATTATTCAGATTATAGAAATATATTAAATACCACTTACTTTTACATTAATTAAATAATTAGTTATACTGATTACTTACTCTTTATCTGCATATATTAGCTGATTTTAACTCCATTAGGATAAAAACTGCTGACATGTTTAAGCCAATTATATTGTAATGTTTATTATTATATGTATTAATTGAAGACTTTAATATATGAAATTTTAATCCAACTATGACAAGATTACTATTAAGCAGCAAATAATAAAGTATAGGAATCTATTCTAATTGCTAATCCTTTCCCCTTTTCTATCTTCTAATTCATTTCCTTTATTTTAAATAATATGAGTGACTTGAGCAAGTATAGAATTTTATAGTACACTGAATAAGATACATATCTGCATTTAAAAAAGTGAAAAATTGATATACACCTGGGTCTCGTTTTATGCGGATTATTTTAATGCAATTTTGAAATTATGCGATTCATGTTTCTTTTTAATATCTTTCATATTTCATTATATTTATTAGATATCAAGAAATTTAAATTATTAATAACTTACTTTGACTTCAAATATTTTTTTTTTTTTTTCAAAATATAACATTATATTAGCAGCTAACGTGAATATGGCCTGAAGCTGTATTTAAAATCTTAGGTTCTATGTAATAACCTATTTATATTAATGAGTAAATAATAATAATAGATTTATACTTACATAAAATATCACAATAAATATTCAAAAAATTTAAACTTTTAAAATGTATTTCGTTATATATAACAGAAATAAATAATCTTTTAGATTTTTAAAATAAAAAATGAAGATTTTTCAAACTGAAAATAATCTTTCTAATGATAATGTATAATATTTTTGTTTTGATTGCGATCATTTTTTTAATAAAGAAACAAAAAAACCATTAACACAGCATAAGACTGAAAATGGCGCTAGTTGTACATCATATCACAAATAAAAATAAAGTGGCTAACAGGTTTCTCTGGGCATAATTGTGAGAGATTCTTGACTTTGTTTAAGGAGAAACCACAATACATCACATCACATCAAATCTGATTTCTTACCAGTTTACAAACGAACGCTAGTGGTAATGATTAAAATATGTATGAAAAATGTAAAATTAAATACTATAGTAATAAAAAAAGTAAAAAAAACTTGTCATGTATTAATTTTTTTTAAATATTTGAAATTTTTTATTAGTCATACTTTATTTGCTTATTTTTTTAATACGAATTTTAAAGTAATTTTTCCTTGTTGCTTTGCTTTTATGCGAATTCTGAAAATTACAGCACCTATCCCCCATTTTTCAAGGTAAATTAAGTCTATTTTTATGCAATTTTTTTTAATGCAGGTTTTCTGTGGAATCTATCTATCACTAAACGAGACCCAGGTGTATTATAAAATTACAAAATTTATCTTCATGCATTTAGTTATTCCTTGCACTTATACATGTTAGATAACAAAAAAATTAAGACTACAATTACAAAATATAAATGATAGCTATTAATAAAAAAAATGCCTGTATTTTAACATAAATATTTGCAGATTTTCATACCTAATTTTACTATCATTCATTACTATAACCAAAGTCATTTTTATTTTTAATATATACATCTCACAAAGTAAAGCACTATTGAAAACTTTCTTCTTAGCATGTATTATAATGTAAAAAAGGCACATATTTGTTTGTAGTTTCTTTTTCTCCCTACATTTCACTTTAATCATTGCTCATGGTTTTGCATTAATGACCTGAAGTGATGAATAGAAACTTTTGAGAAGCATATAAGTTGGTTCAGTGGCCATAAATTTTATTCTTACACATCTGAAAATTAACAGTCATCTTGCTATAATCATTGTATGGTAAAATCCTTAATAATGTTTTTGGAGGAATCTCTGGGAGAATCCACTCTAATCTTTTAAGTTTCCTGTTTTTTGTACTGGTCCTGCCCCCCCCCCCCATTATTTTCTCTTATTAGAAAAACAATTAAGCAAAAATGTTTAATTATATATTTCAATTTAAAAAATTTTAAATATATTATTTTTTAACATTTTAATTCTTTTAGTTTATAGTGGAATTTGAAATATGCTGTGTCAAACTACACAAGCTCAATTATATGTTAACCAAAAAAAGTAAATAAACCAAAAAACTGTAAACAAATGAATAATGAAAACATACAAATTCACAAATTTATTAAATTTTATAAATCTTGATATAGTATTAGTCAGCTTTTTTTTTTCTCAATATTTTCAAACATGAATTTATTTAATCATGTTTTTTGTTTTTTTTTGCAATTTAAAAGTTCAGTACTGTGGTTAAAAACACATGTCCAGAATTTCTTAGGATTTTTTTTTTTTTTCAAAAAGTTTTATACTGTATATAATATGTAGTATAATAAGTGACAAATCCAAAAAAGTCACAAACTACTTTTATTAAATGAAAATATATATATCATCTTATGTTTCAAAAAAATTAGTCATCGATCAGAGAAATTATGAAAAGAATCAGGCTTGTGCTACTGTTGCTTAAACCTTTGAAACAAAAAATGGAAAATGCATAAAATCTATAGTTAAATGATATAAATTGTAAGAAAGTTACAGTTGAGGGCCTCTATGAAAATCTGGATCACACAATTCCAAGTTATTCACTGCAAATAGAAATGGTTGTTTAGATTTTTAACCATTACAATCTTAAAAATATTAACATAACTGGTGAAACTATATCTACCAATAACAAAGCTTCTACTATGTTCTGTAAAAAAATTAAAAAAAATTATTGATATCTGGAACAGATGTTTAACTGTGATGAACAGAATTATGAATATAAATGTAAATGTGCTTTCTCAACTTATTATTAATAACTTAATTTTTAAAAATTGTTTATATTATAATCTTAGTTTACATGTGCATGGTATACACATAAAGCATCTGTTATACATATATATGCATATTGAAAAATAATATACTAAATAATACTATTTTATAATCAAGATTTGTCAATAAAATGTTATTTTAGGCTGCATATGCATATGTGTGATAAGGACTTGGAACAAAATTTAGTGCAGTTCATTGATCCACTATAATTTGTTTACTATTTTTTTTGGAAGTAACAAAATTTTATATATCTAAAAGCAATTATTAAATTTCCCTTCATTTTTTTTTTTAATCTTTCTAATAGCAATGCAGACCTAAAAGCATTCAATAACAATCTTTAAATTTCTCTTTATTTTTGATGTTGTTGATTAACTCTCTCTTTGTTTTTCTTTTTAATATTTAAATGAGTAATTATCCCCAACCTTATTAGTTTTAATTATAGCTAATTGAAACTAGTCAGTTTGGGAATAATTATTGGCATTGTTTTTATTATCTTTTTAAAATATATATATTCTTTTTTATCCACATCATTTAATCATATCTTAACAACAAATAAGTTAATTTAGAATAACAATAATACTTTATTAGTAAACTAACAATGGAACTAAAAACTATGCTGTATTTAATAGAGCAATTTCAATTATATTTTATATAAATAAGACATTTATTTTATATTGTGCAATGTTTTTAAACTGTAAATAGTAATAATCATCCAAAAAAAAAAAAAAAAAAATTAAACAAACAAACAGAAATATAAATATATAAACAAAAACTACCATTAAAATTTGCAAATTTTATGATCCTTTTTTTAATCTCTAAGTAGCATATGCAATCACATTTTTTAAAAAGTAAAATTTGCAAATAAATTTTACAATATGCTATTAGCAATATATATTAAGGCTATAACCTTAAGACATGCCTTACATGATTACATATATTAATAAAATTTCTTTTTATTTTAAAAGCACATGCATTTTATTTTTTTTATTATCTTTTATGAGTACCCTCCACATATCAGCATTTAATTAATCTCTTTCTTAATTCTCTCTTCAAAGGTCCATAATTTTTTTTTTCCTCTTAATAAATGCCTCCTTTGCCAATGCTATTATAAGACTAATATCATTGGCAAAGGAGGCATTTATTAAGAGAAAAAATATTTTGTGGACTTTTGATGAGAGAATTAAGAGATTAATTAAATGCTATATATGGAATGTACTAATGTATAGTTGTGAAATGTTCACAGTGAGTAATAAAATTAAGAACAGATTGGGAGCTTTTGAGATGTGAACATGGAGCAGAATGGAAAAAATCTGTTAGATGAATAAAATAACAAATGAAGTTTTGAAAGGAGTAAATGAAAAAAGAAGATTGACGAAATCAGAGAGAGAGAAAAACTACATTGGACATATATTAAAAAGAAATTTTAGTTTAATGAAAGATGTTTTGGAAGAAATGGTGAGTGAAAGTAAGAAGAAGAAAGAATGGAAAAGAGTAACATTGTTGGATATAAGAGATGGGATGAGTTATGATGAATTGAATAGCTGGGCAATGAAGAGAATGGAATGGAAAAATGGATGTATTGATGATGTGACTACTCTATTACCTGTTCATTTGACAGAATACTGTTGGTGATGATGAATTTGATGTGCAGTATTTTGCATAAGAAAATATGTAAAAGTTTTACAAAATTTTAGAACATGCTGTAATGGTCAAATATGTAACTCAAGTAAAACAGAGACCAGGAAAAGTACACCAAAGCTGACCAAAGTAAGATGGTAAAATCTTGAATCCAACCAAACTTCAACTCATTTGCTAGTACCCCATGATTTAACAACTTATGAGTGACATTTCTGAAGTTACACATGGATCTTAATTCAATCTATGAGCCGATTTCAAACAGGGAGAAACATGAGACCGAAGAAAAATTATCAATCTAACAATAATTTAAGGGTTTAGCAGATTACTTAATACACTAATTAACTTAAATAAAAAACATGGCATATTCAACATATAAAATCATTAAGGAATTGGAATAAAATAATATGGATTGGATTGAAATAGGACTATGAACAAGAAAGATATGAAATAACTTTATATTTTAAACAGGTTTATTAAAACAATAACATAAAATGAAGTTAAAAATGACAAGGATTATATAGTGTTAAGTATGTGTGCTCAACGCATGCTGGCGTTTACATAGTGGATGAGACTATTATCAATACAGCGGTCTCATCTTAATATATTAAAATAGTGTACGTGCGGTTACTAAATCATGCCTATAATCATTTAATATGTCCAACCTATTGTGCATGGTTTGTTAATGTTACAAGATAATAGCCTAACGAAGATGATGACTACATACAGCTCTAAGATGGCTGTTATATATTAACAGTGTGAGTGAATTAAACAAGCTCAAAATAATGTAGATGCAACCTGGTAACCAAGATTTGAGTTTCAGTCTAATGCTGAATAGTTAATTAAAAAGGATGAAAAGAACTGGTTACTTTTAGATTTGCATGTATATACTATGGCACTGAATAAAATACACCTGGGTCTCATTTTACACGATAGATAGGTTCCTCAGAAAACACATGCAAACGAAATCGTGCAAAAATAGACGTAACTTACCTTGAACAGGGGGGATACGGACTGTAATTTTTCAAAAATCGCGTAAAAGCAAAGCACCAACGTAAAATTACTTTAAAATTCGCGCAAAAAAAAATAAGGAAATAAAATATGACTAATAAAAAATTTCAAATTTGAAAAAAATTGATACTAGACAAACTTTTTTTAACTATAATATTTAATTTTATTCAAAACAATATATTTTTATGCATAATTTACAGTAATTTTTTTATACACGTTTTAATTATCGCTATTTGCCGGTAAATAGGTTCGTTTGCAAACTGATAAAAAAATCAGATTCTTCACAAGATGAAATACAACTAGCGCCAACGTCACTCTCATGTTGTGTTAATTAATGGTTTTCTGGTGACAACATAATTAGTAATTAATCTAACAACTAAAAATTAAATTCTTATTTTTGTCTTTAATTTTCAATTTTAATTGTGCCCACTGCTATTACTCACCTTTTAAAAATAAACTTGCGGACACTAAATGATTAATAATTGATTACGTTCTTTTTTAAAAAGCAAAAACAGAATGTGATTTAAAATGTAAAACTAACACGAACAATGTTTGAACAAATTTACATTATAATCTTGTAAAATTTAATGTGTGTATACATAAAATGTGGAAATCATGATTTTAATTTCATTATTGCGTAAAATATTACTATTATAAAGCACTGAAAATATTGAAATTACTAAGTTGAAAGTCAAATTTCAATAATGTGCTATTACTTTCAATATAACGTAAGTGTGTGAAATTTATTATTTAAAGTAATAGCGCAATATCGGAGTTCATTTCCGGTGAAACACGAATCGCGTAACTTCAAAATCGTGTTAAATAAGTTTGCATAAAAAGAGACCCAGGTGTACTAAGAAATAAGTTTGCAGTGCATGTGAGTAATTATTCAAGAACTTCAGCAACAAATGCTTGGTGCCCTAAGACCAGACAGTTTGCTACAATTAACATATGAACAGATAAGTTCAGGAACTCAGATCGGCTTTATAAACAGGATCTGGACCCTCGTGTTTCAGTTCTAATAAAGATAGCCATATCCAAACTAAGACATGGGGTGGCTAGTCACCGTGAGCCCATTTTAGAAGATATAGCAAAATGTAAACATACAAATGTGTACTTCATAAAGACTCACTCACAACGCACAAGCTAAATACTTAAGATGAATGCCTACAATTAATTAACTGCATCTAATAACAGATAGCTTCTATCTTCCAAACTAAAACAACCCAGTTCTTAAACTAGCATTATAATTATGCTAACTAAAAAGGCTTAGATTTAATTATAACCTGCATTAAAATACTGAATCTGTACATATATAATCGTAATTAAAGAGGGAACGTATATTTGATGGGCATTAATAAACATTAACAAATATACTTTAATATCATCTCTAGCTAGCCTATCATTTCTAACTAACAGATATCAAAAATTCCTACGTTATAATAACTGACTAAGCAAACCCTCGTGAAATATAATGCAATTTATAAAATCAATAATATAAGGATAATAATGAGTGCGTAGTTATCAGTTATTATCTATTAATATACGATTTCAAAATAGTGATTCAATATGTTAAGTAGCATTCTTAAAATATTTGAAATGAAAATTTTAATTATCTCCATTGAAAGTTAGTTAATAATTAATAATCGCTGTTTTGAAAAATTGGCATATTATAACATAATAAATTCAGATAAAATAGTCACGACTGCAGTTTTAAAAAATTTAAGTCATAACTGATTGCAGTTATTTTATTTCACATTATAAAAATGAATTCAGGCAAGTTTTAATTTATAATTGATTTAAGTTTTAAAAAATAAGATTGAATGTTCATTATATTAAATAAGCTAGCTTAATATTAAAATTACAGATTTAAAGACTAATTTATAGAGCTCTGTAGTCTTTGAAAAGAATATTACCGATCTTGGTTGTAGCCTTTAAGACAGGCACATCAGATGGTGGGCATAGAGACATTCTTCTCTGGACAGGCAGTTTGGATTAAGGTGTCTCCTTCTTGCGGTAGGCTGCTAAAAGGTTCCCCATCTCAGTGATCATGATCGTGCCACCAGGCACATAGAAGGGGACCAGAGATCACAATCTTTGGACAAACAGCAAACCTGATGCTTCCTCGCCAGACATGTCAGAGTGAAAACTGGCATGGATTGTGGCAGCAACACTTCTTAAAATTATTGAATAGAATACAGCAAGAAACATGGCCTATTTTTATGATTCGAGGATTAGAACACCTTGCTATCAACAAGACTATTTACTTCTTGAGAATCAATTACTACCCTCTGAAATTTTATAATTTAATTCATTTAAACCTCCCTCATAATTTTTAACAGGATGTTTTTAACTAAACTTGACCATTTTAAATCCGTACTGACTTTGCAATAGTTTCAGTTCAGTAAATTTTGTTTACAAAAATTATATATATTTGGAAAAATATTATTACTTAGCGACAATGTAAATTATCTCAGTCAGTTATGTTAAAACAGGTGTTCCTAGCATGGTTTTTGTTTACAACTTATTTAAGGTTAAAATTAAAAATCATTAGAACTTTTAAACAACACACATATACACACAATTTCAAATGTAAAAAAATAAATAGGCTCTTTTTAACAAAATAAAATCTATAATACAAAATATATTATTTTGAAATAAAATATACATGCTGTAATATATATAAACTGATGATATTAGTCATTTGTCCACATATATATGTGTGAGAAAATCTATATAACTGTTGACACTTATATACATGTACTCAGAGAGGGTTTAAATCCAGCACAGACAGCGCTGTGAGGAATAATAGGTGAAACATATAGGAGATCTGGAATATACAGTTTCATCAATACTAAAAGTTGATATTGACTTAAAATATCAAACTGATTAGAGATTTTGATTTCTTGAAATAATATCATTATAATGTTTATATAAGAAAAAATTTAAAAAAAAAAAAAAAAAGGCAGAAGAAGAATATCACCCAGAGTGTTTTTAATAGTGAAGAAAATCCAGAAATTTTAAAAATAAAAATACTTTTTTTTTCTCACTCTTATTATACCCGGGTCTCGTTTTATGTGGCTTTATTTAATGCAATTCATTTCTTCTTAATATCTTTGTATGCAGTTTTCTTTTATGCAATAAAAATTATTAGATCAGAAGTTGAGCTCCGATAATGTGCTATTACTTTAAATAATATAAATTTGGCGCACTCACACGTCATATTTAAAATAAAAGGGCATTATCAGAGTTCGACTTCCATCTAATAATTTCAATATTTTCAGTGCTTTATAATAGTACTGTAATAAATTTTATGCAATAAAGAAGTTCATAATTCACTTATAATCAGGATTTCCCCATTTTATATACACATTAAATATTACAAGATTATAATTTAAATCTGTTTGAACGTTATAAATGCCTATACTATGCGTGTTGTTGTTTTTGAATTTTAAATCACATTCTATTTTTGCTTTTTAAAAACAGAGTACGTAATCAATTAATCATTTAGTATCCGCAAGTTTTTTTTTTAAAAAGTGAGTAACAGCAGTGGGCACAATTAAATTTGACAATTAAAAATTAAAATCTGATTTTTAATTGTAATTAACAATTTAAAAATTATGTAATATGATGTGAAACAACGAAATTTGATTTTTAAACAGAATTGAAAATTAAAAAATTAAAGACAACAATAAAAAAAAATTTGTTTTAATTAAATTTTGTCCAATAGTGGTGAATATGTGTCTTTTTATTATCATAAGTCTAAGTTCTTATTTTTATATTAAACTTTTAGTTTATACTAATGGAGAGGAAAAAACACCCAAGAAAATGAATTTCTTTGGAAACAAAAATTTCAAATTTAGATCACTTAGCAAAATGGGAAGGCTCAACAGTAATTGGAAAGCATTTTAGTTTGGGTGAGTGTAGTATAAGAGCAATTAAAAAAATTAAATTGGCGCAAGTTGTATTTCCTCTTGTGACGAATCTGATGTCTTACTAGTTCACAAACGAAACTGCAGTGACAAATAGTGATAATGATTAAAATACTGTATATGTATGAAAAAATGTAAATTACGTATTAAAATATATTGTTTTGAATAAAATTAAATACTGTAATTAATAAAAACAAGTAAAAAAGTTTGTCTTGTATCAATTTTTTTCAAATTTGAAATTTTTTATTAGTCATATTTTATTTCCTTATTTTTTTTAATGCGAATTTTAAAATAATTTTACATTGTTGCTTTGCTTTTATGCGATTTTTGAAAATTACAGTATGTATCCCCCATTTTCCAAGGTAAGTTAAGTTTATTTTTGTGCGATTTCTTTTGTGTGCAATTTCTGAGGAATGTATCTACCGCATAAAATGAAACCCAGGTGTACTTTAATAAATACTGAATGAAAACCCACTCAGTGAATTATATACAAATGTGTTCCCTTAATTTATTATTAATAACTATACTTCTTATTATTTTTAAAATGTTGTTCATACTATAATCTTAATTTATATATGCATATTATACATTAAAAAAGTGTCTGTGATATATATGTGCATGTTGAAAATTACTGTACACCTGCAGTTCAATAACTATGCGTATTCTATTCTAATGAATGTTTATCAATAAAATGATTTATTGTACACTATATATATTTGTATTATAACAGGAGCTAGGATTAAACCTTGTTCCAAAGCAAAGGATTTTGTAGTCACGCATATATGTAGATATTATTACTACCTATATATTGTACATATTTGATTTTTGTGTTTGTTCTAAAATGATTAAAAAAAAGTTAAAACAGGCATAAAAGAGGGTTTGTGCTCATTTATTTAATGAAATATGTGTGTGTATATATTAATGTATAAGGAAGTGAATGGAAAAAATCTTATGGAAAAGCAGATGTGTTATTTTTGCGTTTGAATTTGTCGTATTTTTAATAAGAAAATATAGAAATATGTAAATGAAAAAAAAAAAGAGAGAGAAACTAAACACATTATTATCTCTGGAATGCTGTTATCGGAGGTATTGTTTTAAGTTATTTTCCAAAGGTGCTAGAAGTTTTTTTTTCTGGTAAGAGAAGTAAATAACAAAACAAGCTGGACCTCAGATACCACATAATAAAATATCGAAAATATCTAACATTTTTAAGATTAGAACTTGCTAAAAAGAAAAAAATCAGGAGACATATACTGTTATTTTATTTGTGATATAGATTTCTACGTTGGAGATTTTTGACTGTTGTTTAAATAAAATATAGATATTTGCCAGCTGAAGATGAACAAATGGGGGTAAAGCTCTAAACATGCTGGGCTTTTCTCCCATGCTACCAAGATGAAGCAGAAGTGGCTACAGGATCGAAACATCACCCGAAGTTGATAATATCTGTGACAGTTCATCGGCATATTTCTCTACCCATATCCGGAATACTAATCGAACCATTGAGGATTCAAGAAATAAATGAAGACAAGACATCCTTCCTGAACCATTTCTGTGGCCATCATGTTCTAAATGAACTCTCATTATGAATTCACGTAAGGTACTTTCCCCGGGGAATTCAAGGTAATACATACATTTCTTTTTCTTTAATGCGCACTTTCAGAGTGATATTTAAGGACTTTCATATAATTATATTTAAATCATCATTTCTCCCATTTTGAGGATAAATTATTTGGTATTTGAAATGATCTAGTAATTTGCTGTTTGTTTGTCTGTATAAGTATACGTGTACATGCTATGGTTTTAATAAATATTTGAGCACAATTAAATATTCTTTTTCATTATTTCATGTCTTATGTATTTAGTTAAATATATACCAATATTGTAGTTATTTAAGTAGTTAATTAATCAGATTCTTACTGCCTTACCCATATATGTTTCTCATGGTCTAAGTACCACCCGCCTTGAGGAGCTAGCCAGCAGCCAGGCATTCATGAATAAGCCATGATTAATCTTGTCATCCCTTCCCGTATAAGTCTTATGTCCACATAAGATTGGCGTATGGAGTCAGAATAACGTCCATACATACACTGGATGGGAAATAAATATTTAAGTGGCATTAAGGCCATCTCAGTCGATACAAAATGGTGTCAAGAAGTCATAACAAACCATTATATCAAAGAAATAGTTTGAAAGATAGTGTTTGTCTTAATCAGTCAAATAGTAATGGAAAAAAAACTTAAACCATTACAATGGCCTCCCAACCAAGGGGCTTTGAACAGTGGAAAGTATTAGGGGCAGGAAAAAATAAGAATCAAGAAGTAATAGTATATCTGCATTAAAGAAGGAAAAAAGAAATTGTTTGTTGAATTAAAATCAGGATACAGGATAAAACAATGGTAAAAGTTAGAATATAGAAAAATTATGATATGTAGCACAGTACTTTGTGGACTGGGAAAATTAAGTCCAGAGCATTTATCATCAGAAATAGACAGTGATATATATATAAGAAAAAAAGTAGTAATAGTGTGAAACAGGAGGTAAATGAGAACTCTGCCACAGAAGAAAATGGACCAACAAAGGACAAAAAAGGAAGAGAAAACACACATAATGAAGACTATCGTGAGGAAGATAAAAGAGTTAGATAAAAAATAGAATCAACATTTCAGGAAGTAGAAGATAAATTTGAAAAGAGGTTTCAGGAGTGAGAGCAGAGATTGGAGAGAGAGGGAAAGAGTAGTCAAGTGGGGAAGAGAGATAGTGATATGACAAAAGAAAAAAGTATGGGCAAAAACTAAGATAAGCTGAGCAAACAAGAAAAAGAAATAGATAAAAACCAGGACAAAGGCGAAGAAAAGAAAACTTGAGAAATAGCATAAATATAGCAGAAGGGCAGGAAGCTGCAATGAAATACCCATCAGCTCAGATTAATCTGAATCATTTCTAAAGACTCGGCCATTTGCTGGTCAAATGGGAGAAGCTCCCATAGAATATTTGAAAAGCTTGAGAAAATACTTCAGCATTAACCCGACGTCTGATGAAAATAAGATTGCAATTACGTGTAGCAATCAAGTAGGGAATGTGCAATCATGGTGGGGCTCACTCTTTCAGCAATCCACGACATTTGATGAGTAGCAAAGGGAGATAAGAGAGTATCAAAGGGAAATAAGAGATATCTGCTGATGAAAATAGAAAAAATGATGCTAGGAATAAGAAAAGTGTCGATTGAGGAAGCTGTTGAGTTACTAAACATGATAGATATGAGCATGCAGGATTATAATCTACTGATAGATCGGGGAAAAGAAATTTGGGGTGCTCTGGTTGTGAGATTTGGTGAAGAGGATGAGAGACCAGATTGAAATTCAGTGAATCACAAAAAGGAGGATAGCAGTACTAGACCAAAATAGCACAAGTAGGAGAGTGGTGACCACTGGGCAAGCCAAATTACGAATTGAGAAGAGGATCGCATTCACCGATGCCAAAAGACGGCCAATAAATCAATCGACGTAAAGAAACAAAAAGGATAGTATATAAACATATATTCTGAAGTTTTTTTAAGGGGTGGGTGTTTAATATTTATGGTTATTTATTATAAGGGCAGTTAGATATAAAGTCAAGTAAAGTTTAGAGAGTTAGATAAGTTGTGACTGTAAAGCTTTGGGATGGGAATGGTCTCTCAATCTTGACAGTGGATGGGGGGAGGGTTGGCTGCGAGATTGGTTATATGGTGTGTTGTGTATCGTAAATAGCTGCTCTTTATTCCTGACATGGTCAATTCAGGGTGAGAATCTATCTAATCTACAATGTGGATTATGAAAGTCTGCTATTAACTCAAAGCTTGTAAGACTCCAAGGAGAGTATGGCATTCAGATATTGTCCCACCCATAAGGCTCCAGAAGTGACGGGGTTTTTGGTGATTCATATTTAACCCAGAAATTCATAATAGGAGTCAGGTATTGTTTCTAAATTTGCCACACTCCTAAGACTTAGAACCAGCAGTTTGATTAGAAGACTCCTTTCATTTATGTTATTACTAAATTTTTTTTTCAGGGATGTGTAACCAAATTTAAGTCCGAGTTGGCTGTATATTGTGCATAGCACATCATGGGTGTGTGGTTGATGGTCAGACCCATAGTGTATTGTTGGGTTGATGGGTCATTTTACTCTTTTGGTTCTAGAGCTGCAGGTCAGAAAGTTAAATAAAAGGTAAAGGTGTGGATGAGGCAGTTCTTAAAGATATTTCTTTTTTATTATTTATTTTATTGCTTAAGGTTAAGCCATCCAAACACGTACTGTATTTTCAGGTTTTTGAATGGGGGGGGGGCAATGCAAGGGATTTTGTAGTTATGCATTATCTATATGTTGTACATATTTCATTTTTGTGTTTGTGCTCATTTACATTAATGAAATATGTATGTGTACATATTATTGTATAGGCAAGCAAACGGAAAAATCTTACGGAAAAGCAGATAATATGTGTTATTTTTTTGTTTGAATTTGTCATATTTTTAATAAACATAAAAAAATAAAGAAATATTTAAATGAAAAAGAAAAAAAAGAAAGAAACTAAACAGATTGTTATCTGCGGAATGCTGTTACCAGAGGTATTGTTCTAAACTGGACCACGGATACCATGTGATAGGACATCGAAAATACCTAATATTTTTTAAGATTAGAACTTGCGAGAAAGTTAAAAAAAGAGATATAAATGGAATAAAAAATCAGGAGACATTTTAAGTTTTACAGTTTGAATTTATGTATTATTATTTTGTTTGTGATATAGATTCTTACATCGGGGATTTTTGAAGACTGTTTAAATAAAATATATAGATATTTGCCAGCTGAAGATGAACAGGCAGGGGTAAAGCTCTAACCATGCTGAGTTTTTCTCTCATGCTACCAAGAAGAAGCAGAAGCGACTATAGCATTGAATCATCGCCTGAAGTTGATAAGGAGTCCGCGATCACTCATCGGCGTATTTCTCTACCCATATCCAGAATCCAGATCAAACCACTGAAGACTCAAGAAATAAGTGAAGACAAGACATCCTTGTTGGATCATTTCTGTGGCCAGTGTTCTGAATGAATTTTCTCATTATAAATTCATGTTAAGTTATTTTCCCCATGGAATTCAAGGTAATATGTACATTTTTTTTTTCTAAATTACATTAATGTGCACTTTCAGAATATTTAAAGACTTTAATATAATTATATTTAAATAAATTCTCCCACCTTGAGGATAAATTATTTGGTATTTGATTTGATTAGAATTTTTTTCTGTTTTTTTGTCTGTATTAAGTATACATGTACATGCTACGGTTTTATTAAATATTTGAGTACAATTAAATATTCTTTTTCATTATTTCATGTCTTATATATAGTTAAAAATATATATATACATGTTGTAGTTATTTAAGTAGTTAATTAATCGGATTCTTACTGCCCTACCCATATATATTTCTCATGGTCTAAGTACCATTCGCCCTGGGTGAGCTAACTAGCGGCCAGGCATTCATGAATAAACCATGATTACTCTCATCCCTTCCAGCATAAGACTTATGCCTGCAAAAGATTGTCACTTGGAGTAAGAATAAGCTGACATCCATAAATACGCCGGGTGGGAAATATTAATAAATATTTAAGTGACATTAAGGCAATCTCGGTCAATCAAAATGTTTGCCATGAAGTCATAGTTCTTGTTAATAATAAAATTGTTCTATCAAAGAAATAGTTTGAAAGGTAGTGTTTGCCTAAAGTATCAAATAGTAATGGAAAAAGGTTTAAACCGTTACAGTATGTAGGGTAGACTTGAAACAAAATATAATGTAGTTTGCAGCTCCACTGTATATTTATTCTTATAATATAGAACATTACACAACACTTATTACCTATGTATTCAATATTCCTTGCTTGTTCACTACCAGTTCTAGTGAGATAATCTATTAGTGGTAGTTGCAATTATATTTGCAACATTTTACTTTTACAATTAAATCTTTATATCATATTTTGATATTTTTTACAATATTTATTACAAAAGTTTACAAATGAAAAAAAAAAATCTAAAAAATAATAATTGTACTTTGCAAATATAAGAGAAGAAAAAAATCTAAAGTGAAATACATAAGAAATTTTTTTTTGTCAGTTTAACAAAATATTGAATAAATTATTTCTTATTCTAAGTTCATTTTTCAAATCAGAATGAATTATTTTTCAGACATCATAAAGCTATGAAATTTGGTTTTAAAATTGCACTTATTTTCATTAAAATATCTTAAAAAAAAAAAAAAAAAATCTACACCAATATCTACATCTTTTTAACAAATTGATCACAACTTTTGCTTTACTATAAATCAGGTTTCACTTGACTTGTCATCTTAAAAACAAACCTTTTCAAATATAATCTAATTGTAATCATTTATGTTTTGGTTCAAAATAAATATTTTACAAATATGTTCCATAAATATATAAATGAATTACAGAAAATATGTAACTTTTCAAAGTAATAAAAGTAAAAAACATAGTCTCAAAGTCTGAGAATAAAGAATATATCAAGGAATGGAATTATTGGTTCCTTTATAATCTCTGTATAGTAGTACCAATCAATGGTGTTATCATCTCCCTTGATTTTAAAGTTACTATATTTTATTGACATCTGATTTTTTAAAAAAATAATTAATCAATATAAATTTTTATTCCAGTTTCTGCCATTAAATGAAAGAAAACAGACAAAATAGCATAATAGAAAGCCCCAAAACAGTAAAGAAAAGCTGAAAGTACCATAAAAACACACTAAACAGATGCAATGAAAAGTGAATGGCTGACAGCATAATATAATTTTCATATTTAAATGATGTCAATAATTTTCTTTATCCTTGAAAAATATTTCTGTACTATTAAAAACTAATTATGAATGAAAAAATATATTTTTTCCTTCCAGAAAAACTATAAAAATTACAATAAATTGCAAAACATATTTTAATACTGGAAGTAACTAAAAGAGACTATGATATCAAAATATTATTTACATTAGTAAATTAATTTTATAGATCAATTCATGCAGAAACTTAATTAGTTGAAACAAGTCTCTTGTTACTAAATTATGAATGATGTTAAATATGTAAATAAAAAAATCTTTTAAAATGCAAATTAAATAGAGTAATTAATTATACACCCAGCATATACATCTTATGTATGTGTACAGGTTGGATTATGTTGATATAAATTGTATTGTTTTTATATTTGATTAATATTTATTTATTTGATTAATTTGTTTCTATACTTTAATAAAACAAATACATTAAATAATAATAAATTTTGATTTATTTACAACATAAAAAATATGTAATATTTTAAAATACAGTGTCCACAGTTTTTTCTCTTTTACTCTATAATCTAAAAAAATTCAATTAACATTATTGCTGCAATAATAATATACAACATACATCACATTCAAAGATATGCTAAAAGTAAAAAAGTGAATTTTTATTACTGCTATATTCATTCTAAATTAATCAAATGTACATGAACTAGTTATTAGTTAAACATGAATTAATGTTAATTAATCATAGAAAAAGAACAACACATAATTTTATAAAAGATAAATAACATCCTGCAAAGTACTCAAATTCATATGTCAAACTTTATATCACTATTATGTAATAATCACCAAAGACTGAGAAGAGGAAAGTGATCAACTCTTGAATTCAATTTAGATAAAAATATCATAAGAATATAAAACAATCAGAAAAACCAACTAGAGAAACCAGTAAACTAGAGTTCATATTATTTATACCTATCCAAAACAACATAGAGCATACTACAAAGTCACTCAGATCTTATTACTTTTTTAAAACTTTATCCTAATCATGCAAATATAAATATTAAAAAATGTAATGTTGTATTTGATTGTGAGCCCCCTCCGCCCTCCCCCCTCCCCCAGAAATTTTACACTAAATTTTGAATTAAATACATTTTTTAAAATTAACAGACATATTTGTTTAATTTGTTGTTAATAGATAGCAAAGATCAAATACTTCTACAAAGTTGCAAAGAGATCTTTATTGGAAGTTAATAAGAAATAAATGCTAAAATCAGCTACAAACTGCTGTGGAAAATTGAGGAATTGTTATCTATCAATTATTTTTTTAAAAAAATTAATGACAATAAATTTTGTTTTCTAATTATCACTAATTATTGAATATTAAAAAAAAAATCTCTAACAAATAATGAAGTACTATTACAAACAGATAAATGGCATCTATCATATAAAACTATTTTACTATATAGTCCAGCATGATTATGTGATGGTGGCATTAATGAAGCAAATATGTATGACTTCATGGATAACTATTTTATAGAAACTATCAAATTCTTTTTGATAAATGGAATGGTGATTAAGGCTAGAGTCACATCAATGCTCTGTTTAGCCACAACAAAAAGTATAGATAGTTAAGGCTATGTGATTAATTAATAGTTAGATGCTAGACAAAAGGTGAAAAATGACTAGAGTCGTATCAACACTGTTTAGCCACAACAAAAGCTATAGATAGTTAAGGCTATGTGATTAATTAATAGTTAGATGATAGACAAAAAGTGAAAAACTATTTCAATCCTATATCATTACATTAAGTCATTCATTTCCATTTGTGTAATAAATACAAAATAAATAGGAAATTATGAAATGTGGTAAAGTGATTGATGATCTGCTCAAAATATGTATCTACAATGTTATTGTTGTTTTTTGCCTAGAGAAGGCATTTCTGGAATTGGATACATTTGATAATCTTGATAAGCAACTTTGGAAAGACTTTAACATCATTTACAAGAATACCATTAAAAAATATTATGAAACAGTTCTAGAAGGCCAGGAGTTTGAGAATCCTAAGCCATCATTGTCATTCAAATGATTGCCATTCTTTCCAAGAACTTCTTCCAAAAGAAATTACAGCAATGAAGATAGAATTTTAATCTTAAAAACATAATTTATTTTTGATAAAAACAAACATGCAACATATTGCAAATAATTTAAAAGAACTTGTTTAACTTGCATAAATACCTTATAAGAATAAAATCTATAACAAGAGAAGAGAGATTGACCAGAAAAATAGAATCCTCTTAAAATACTCATTTAATGATTTCATGGTGTGACCGTCAGAAACTTCATATATTAAAAAAAAAAAAAAATGGAACTGTTTAATGAGAAAAAAAAGATATTAATGAAAACAACTATTTCAACTTATAGGTATGATAAAGAACCAATCAATGAAGATAAATAATAAGTATACTAGTTTACAACTTTATATAATAAAGAGCAATTTAGCACTCACATTGGGTCAAAATTGGTTTAGATCATTACACATTGCCCTGGAATTAATCAAAGAAGTTGAAATTAAAAAAAAATGTACATTTTACCAAGTTAATTGAGGGTATGTCTTCATTTGCATATAAACCATGGCCTAAGACATTAATGAAAACCCTATTTCAAGCTATGACACTTTTAAAATAATAGTGAAGTGAAATGGTAGATATGCTATTTTACAACTTTATATAATCAAGCCCAATATAGCAATCACATCATTAAACAATCATTGACCTGGATTTAATCAAAGAAATTATAATAAGAAGAAACTAACTGAAGCTGTATCATTATTTGCAAAAAAAAGCCTGAAAGTTATTTGTATATCCATAATAAAAAAATATTTTGGCTCACAATATTATGATCATCATCAAACTAGCATTAGTATAGGCTTCTCTGGTAATAAATTAACTTTTATTATGAGGATGCAATGTTAAATAAAAATTGAGTATTATGTATACATTCTCCAATTTATTTTTTGGTGTAATTTGTTATGTGATCACTTTTTTATATATATAAAATATCTAATGAATAGATTTTTGATTTTTTTTTTCATTTAAGAGGAAGATTTATAGCTTTTAGTGATATTCATGCTATCATGTATACATTACAAAATGATTGATTTTCTGAAATATTTCGTAATTATGGGTTTTTCTAAGTATTGTGTACAAAGTTGATGATTCTGAGGCAAATCCTCATATAATGAATTCTCACATGAAAAGGTGTTTATAACAATAAGAAAAATATCGACTTTAGAGATTTCCTAAAATCCTTTTAAAATGATTTTCACATTTATAGACCATGTCTTTCTTAATCAAATTTAATATTCACCCCATTCTTTTACAAATGAATTGACTGTGCCATAGAAAAATGTACTAACAATGTTGCTGATTGTTTAATTTACATATGATTTCAATATGTCGGATATCACAGATTGATGGCAAAATATTCATATATTTAGTGTAGACAGCTTAACTATTAACAAGATATCATAAAGAAATCTATAGATTCTAACCAGAAGATAGATTCACTCATGACTTTATTAAGTCCTTCAATTCCACTACTGTAGTCAAAAATTCTACAGTCATTAATGATGTGATTCATAGTTTATATTTGACCATATTTACAAAGAGCAGTGGCTGATAAATTCCATCTATAAAGAAGATGAACAAAATATTTAAAATTAGATATAATATAGTTAATATAGCTTTTGTTTACATAATCTTTTTAGGAGATTTAACTTTTTTTTTCTGCATTAAATATTCATATAATATTTTCATACACAATTCTTTTTCTATTCTTAAAAATCTGTATTTTTAAAGCACTTATAAATTGCTAAAAATGTAAATAAATATTATTTAATACTTTTTATATTCAAAATACATGATTAATAATTTATCAATACTGAGAAAATAAGATCTCACATGATAATGACTAGTATCATACTAATTTTTAAATGCACAATATAAGAGAAAATACACCGCAGTTATGCTATATGAAAATTTCATTTTGTTTTTAATATTAATCTAAATTTACTGTAGCTTATAACTTTGTTGAACAAATGAACCAATAAGTCTTCTGATAAAGCCCACAGGACAGTCAAAACTGTTAGGAAAATAAAAGAGGAATTATATATAAAAAAATTGCATTTAAGTGTGTAAGAGAAAACTTATAATAAATTAATATAAATCTACTTTTAATGAATGTGTATATTAAAAGACAATGAAGAATCTATTAATAGAGATTATCCATTTTTGAATAATATTTCTGTAGAGTAATTTCATTACAACACTTTCTATCTGCTTTTAACACTGTGAGAAGAGGTGCAATCATAAACATATAACCAAAGACATGAAACAGATGTAAGATCCCAAGATGCACTTTTTGTGTTAAACCAGCTCTCATCAGTTGGCACAGATCACAATCTCTTACACTTATCTTTATCATTTACCGTTATATAGAAATAACCAATTATTACAATTTAACTGATGTATCAAATTTACTACCCTCACAACTTTGACACAAACCACTTTAAAAGTATATTAATAATTTTTATTAGTCATTCATTAGACTAGAGATTATCCATTTAATGAATATTTCTGTAGTGCAATTTTCGTTACCTAAGGAGTCCATTTTATTAATTAAACTTCTTTTCTTTTAATCCCATTTATTTGTAACAACATATTTCTTTTACTTTTGAAAACATTTTGGGGTTTGTTTGTTTTTTCCTTTAAATTTTGGTTCAATGTAATAATTAATTCTGATTATATTATAAAGAAATGGGTAATCATCTGAAATCCAGGCCTGGCTGCCTAATGGCGTTGTTTATGTGTCAAAACACATAAAAATGCCGTTTCTGCAGCTGGCCTTATGGCTAATACTGTAACGGTCAGAATCGTCTATCTCGCTAACACACTGCATAATTCAAACCCCAGACACTAAACTGAACATTCTAGGAGGGGTTGCCTTCTAGATATACTAAGTTCGAATCTAAAGTTCAAATTTCACAGCGCCACCTGCGTGATAACGCATCTGATGCTACAACTAGTATAACCTTTTACCGGTGCCTGGTGGTCAGGGAGAAACAAAAGACTCTATACTAAGATAAGTTTGGGTGGCTAATTAATGTCTATGGATTTACAAAAGAAATGCAGAAAATATATATATACCGAGACAGTGACAGGAATCAAATAAAATAAGAGATAAAATTTAGTTTAAAATAATTTCACACAATTTATTTATATCAATATATAGATCAAACGCCACTGTCTGCTTATATGAGACAGGGACGCGTATTAAGTAATTGTTGGCATTTATATTTCAGTAATGACAAAAGGGTTTTAAAACAGAGTGATATATTCTATTCCTCGGGCTAATAGCATTACGATAATGTGCTTGACGAGATAGGAATACGTGCGAGGTGCTTTGAGTAAATAGACAAGTTTAAGAAAAATATTTCAAATTAAATGTTCTAAAATATTTATTGATTTCGAGAATAGTAACGGACTAAAGCTTACTAAGCAAACGTGGGAATGGGATCAAAGCATTTATTTGAGAATAATAATAGATTTGTATTGGGAGGTCAGTATTGCTGATAGTGAATTTATAAAGTTGGAGGGTGTGACTCGTTTAAGTCACGGATGCTTTGTAAAATAAATATAAAATGAAACAATACGAAGATCCGGAATAATTACGAAGGGCATCTCGCCGCTAACCCGTAGGAAAGTATTTTGACAAAACAGCCGAAACTTAGCGACTGTGTGACGATTGCGTTTAATTCCCAGGGGTGCCATTTGTGAACACCCTCTGCCTGGAAAACCGCAAGCATGGAGAGAAAGAACGGACTTTGCCGTGTAAAGAATCCTTGGAAAATAAAAACAAAGCGGTCTCAACAACCAATTCATGTACCAGCAATACGAGACTAGTGTATATAAAAACATACTAAATGGGTTTTACTTGTATTAAGAGAAATGCCCAATCAAATTCCCTGAAATTCATTTAAAAGGGTCCGCACATTCTCGACATCAATGATGAACTTTATAATTAAAATAGAATACGGTAATTAAAATAAGAAAATGCATGCTTGCGGGTTTGAAAAGTAAGTATAGATTTATATACGCAATCATGCATTTGGGGACACATTTAATCATTGACTTCGCACATACTCTTATATTAGATTAAAATCAATAACATGTAGATTTTAAACTATGTGATTATGTTACATTAAAGAAAAGAATCGCCCTCGAACGAGTGATTTGCAAGATAATAAAATTGGAAAATTATAAATTTAAAATATGCCTTAATAGCGACTCTCTTTCAATAGAGGGAATAGTTCACTCGGTCAAAGACGATTCTGACACATTATCATAATAAAATAAAAGAAAGCTTTATAAATAGAAAATATTAACCCAAGGATAGAGAGCAAAATGTTGAGCATATTTAAACACACAAAATAAATACACAATGAAGTTGTGAAATATAAGAAAACAATGTTAAATAGCTATAGCATGTTAGTTAGTGATCACAAGAGCTCTTGGGTTAATTTAGGTTACCTCTGGAGAAGCATTTGCAGGTAGATGTTCGGCAGGTTTTATAATTCAGCAGCAAAATCTGGAATGTTCATATTTGGCAGCGGCAGCAGCAGTTTCGGGATCCGTGTGATAAATTTTTGATGGTATGGAGCAGCGGCTGGCTATTCCGATGGGACATAGCCATCTTAAACGCCTCTACTCGGACATGTCAAGGTTAGCAAATTATTAGAATTTTAGAACAACTCAGAAACTTTTAGACAACTCAGAATTCTTTAAAAGCTTAGACCTTTCAGAGCTTAGAATAGCTTAGAAAGCTTAGAATGGTGAACAAAAGAAAAACATCCTTTTTATAGTAAAATTTAACAATAGATTTGTCCTGGGGCGTACAAAATTATTGGACTTATCTGCTGTAATTAAATCTATCCGAATGTCTAAAGGAATTCAACATTAATTAATTTCTTTTGTTAGCTTCCCCGTCGACATTCGAATTACAAACTAGATTTAATTAAAATTGCTGCTACTAATTAAAGAAAACTTAAATGGACAGCTGCTGTTTTTAGATAAACTTATATCATTAAACTATTGTCCATCATTTATTGTAACAGAAATATTTGGGATGATTTTTATTAAATAAAACAAAAATTATTTTATTTTAAATTGTAATATTTGAATCTATCTACTAAACGAATATTTACTAAATGAATTTTATTTTAAATCAAAATATATTACGACGGTAATATATTTGTAAATAGATCCAAACAAAATAACTAACAATTTATAATTTTGATATGTTTTAAAATGGATATCATAGTGTGTGCGCAATTACGACTTATATAACTTATTTTTTTAATAAATGTAAATTATGTGAACAAATACATAATTCATAATTTTATTTTATTTGGGAATAAGTTATATATATAATACGAGCATTGTGCTCGTGGTTTAAAATTAGGTGGGATTTTCGGTATATAAGTGTATTGCAGACACACTACGATAGACTGGGGTTCAAACTAAGATATGAGGGTAGGAAGTAGGTGAGAAACGGTGAAACGAAGATCTGCAAAGCAGACCTTACTGTTTCAATACAATATTTAATATTGTATTAACCCATTACCAGACCACTTTACATGACATTGCACAAAAATATTATGGCCTACTGTATATGCTTGAGGTTGTTTTAATTTCAAGTCAGTACAACTTTTCAAATCTCCATAATAGGGTAATGTCATTTATATTTAAATAAAATTGTTAATTACTAATAATTGTCATATAGTCCCCACCCTTCCCTAAAAAAATGTTAATATGTAAAAAATTGGCAAAGATTATGTTCAAACATGCTTCGACAAAGCTCACACGCTAAGATACGTTTCAGCGTGGAAAATATACGAAACTAATAGAAGGTCTGAGAAGAACATGCAATTTTTCAACTTTTCAGAATTGCAGAGTACAGAAAGTGAGGGAGACTGTGTTCTTTTTTCAGGTACATAATGTCCTCCCAAATACCGGACTGTTTTTATTACAGCAATAAAATAATAAATAAGTTCAAAAAGTCCCAAGTTTGTGTACTTTTTTTTTTTTATTTCATTAGAAATTGACAAGTATTTGGATTATCTTTTTTGCAGCGGGGTTAAAATAAATGACTATTTTTGTTGACTTTTTGTTAATAATAACAAAGTATGAAAGCCCTCCAAAAAAGCAGTTTATTGTAGAAGGCAAAAAAAAAAAAAAGGTAATTCAAACGAAATATAAATAAAAGTAAAAAGTGAAAAAAAGTTGTTGGGAAAAAAAGAAATTATTGACTTTTTGTTACAATTATTCTTCCGAGTGTGGGGGTGGGGGTTTGAAAACAATTTTTTACCCCCAAAAAACACAAAAGTTACTTTTGATTTAATAAGAAGAAAAACAACCCCCCCCCCCAAAGGTAAAAAAAATTCGAAACAATTCCCAAAGAATTGCATTCTATTTTTTCAGTAGTGTTAAAACAAGTGGGGTTCATATAAATGACTATTTTTGTTGACTTTTTGTTAATGATAACAGTATGAAAGCCCCCCAAAAAGCTGTTTATTGTAGAAGCCAAAAAAAAAAAAGGCTCCAAACGAAATATAAATAAAAGTAAAAAGTGGAACAAAGTTGTTTAAAAAAAATAATAAGTTATTGATTTTTTGTTACAATTATTAATCCGAGGGTGGGGATTTCAAAACAATTTTTTAACCCCCAACAACACAAAAGTTACTTTTGATTTAATAATAATAAGAAAAACAATTTAGTCAACCAAAAAAAAGGTAGAACAAAGTCGAAACAAGTCCCAAATAATTGTGCCGTTATATTTTTTCAGCGAGGTTAAAACAAGTTTTTTCATCATGAAACAGTCCAAAGTTGTTAAAATTCAGAAAAATAAACACAAAATTAAATTACCAAAATTTGTTGAATAAAGAAAAATGTCAGGTTAAAAAAAAAAAACAACGAAAATGAATATAAAAATTTGTTTAATAAAAAAGAAATTATGTTATAAATGAAATAAAAATTTGTTAAATCAAAAAAAAAAATCATGTTTTATAAAAAAAAGTTGTGCGGCCTGGTAACATTACATTTGATTGATTTTGTATAGCATCAATGCCCCAAGCGGCCATGTCTGGATTTCAGATGATTACCAAGAAATGTTATTGCTGCAAAATCTATAAATTATGTACTATAAAAAAAGTAAAAAACAAGGATTATGTGATTATTGGAAGATGATTATTGGAAGAGGCTTATAAAAAATTTTAAAAAAAGGTGATGAAGAGAGTCAAAATTTTTAATACTATATAATGAAATATTGGTACTGGTTGGTTAGACATGCATGATGCTTGATGACATTGTTTATGTGCTAAAACACATAAAAATGCCATTTACCGGCCCAACTTTTTGTTGCCAAATAACATTATTTTCTAAAATGGAATAAATTATATTTTTAAATTACATTATACACTTTAGCACATGTTGACATTTTTCAAACTAGTTTTAAACAATTTGCGAACCAACATTATTTTCTAAAATGGAATACTTGGTTTTAAATTACATTGTGAATGTCAGCTCGTAGCACTGGAATGTGTGGGGGCAGGGACCAATGGTTTTGCCGATTCAAAGGCTCATCCAAAAAATGCAGTACTCTGATCAAACCAGTATTATGATTTTCCAAAACGTGTAATTTTAGTTGTCTCGTAGCTGCTCTTTATCTGAAAAAAAGACACTATTATAAACATTACGGGCTGACATTCTGCAATATATTTGTAAACAATTTATGAACCAACATTATTTTATAAAATGTAAGAATTAAATTTTTCTGAAATCAAATAATTACATTTTAAAATTACCTTATAAATGTCAGCGCGTAGCGCTGAAATGTGTAGGGCCAGGGGCCAATGTTTTTGATGATCCGAAGGATCGTCCAAAAGATGTAGTAGTCTAATCAAACCAAGCTACTGATTTCTAAAACAATGTGCAACCTCAGCCATTTAATTTGTCTCATAGCTGTTCTTGCACAAACATGCCTTTTCATGTGAATTATGTAAAATTGTCCTTGTCCCTACACTTTTGCAATTTTTTTCACCATCCATGCTGTGTAGGAAAGCATGGTGATGGGCTTACAATTATTAGTGTGTAATACTATGTTAGGAAAGCATGGTGACGGGGTTACAATTTTTGTATGTAATACTATGTCAGTTAGGTTGTAAGATCATTACTTCTGAGTGCAGATTACAATAATTAGGGTCAGTTGAATTCCATACATCCTCACATGATACAGTGGCGATCTGTGAAATGTGCGCATTTGCACAGTGTCACAAAGCACATCAGCGGGCCGTAATATTTGTGTGCAACGCAATATAGGCCCACAATGGCTAATATGAACATCATTGTTCTATAGGCCTTAAACTTCGGGCCGCGGAAACTACACTTTTATGTGTTTTAGCACATAAACAACACCATCAAGCAGTGTGCATGTCTAATCAACTAGTACTGAAAGCTTTTTTTTTTAAGAGTTCATTGCGTAGTATTGAAAACTAACCAAATAGTATTGTCACACCATATGTTGCCTGAAGCTCAAGAAAAAGAAATGGCTAAAAAAAAAAAAAAAAAACACTTTTGAACCAATTATAGTTATTTCCCCAAATTTCTGTTAACATCATTTTTATCTTTATATATACTGAACTATATTTAGAAATTAGGTAGCATAATTAAGAATAATATAGTTACCAAAAAATCCCTCTACAAATACAGAAATGATTTGCACAATGGCAAGCTTAGTAATATATGAACTACATTATCATTACTTATAATCATAGATAATTTTCAATATATACATATATGGATGGCTTGATTAAAATGTATATGTAAACAGAAATTAAAAAACAGAAAAAAAATACTATAAGTATTCCTGTAGCTGAATTGGAAGTTTACATTTAAAACACATTTTCATAGTTAATATTTTATATTTAACACAAAACTTTTATGAAATATGTAATTTAATTTTGTCAGTATTTATGTTGATTTGTTTAAAGTTATTTTATCAAAAAATAATCATACAATCAGATGGTAATTGCACAGAGGCAAAACTCTCCATATAGTAGGCTACTCAATGCAAGTCAGAGTAATACTGGATGATTAGGCACTAGATATGGATCTTATGCACAAACCTTTCTGCATCCATTGTTTACTCTGGCTTCCACTGAGTGGCACAAATGGAAATTTTGCCTCTGTGTAAAGAGTTTGTGTAAACATATCAATCCTGCCATATGGTAATTGTTTATAGACAAATATACCCATTTAAAATATTTGAAACTTTAGTAAAATAGGTTACGCTTAACATATCAACAATATGTATGAGATTATAAGAAGACTGATATTGTTTTTAAAAAAATATATAAATTCCATTTTATATTTCCGAAAATAGCCAACTCAAAATCAAATATTCTTACCATTATTCTGTTGATTAAATTTTGTTTTTATTAACTGTTGGCATTTATTCATTCATTACTCCAAATTCTTGATTATTAGCATTTATCCATTACTCCATTTTCTTAATTATTCACTGTCATGTCGGTAATTGAGTTTAAATTGGAATATTAATATTAGTGGGTGGTTATCTAGTAGAGATAATCTGTGGGTGTTATTCACACACAAAAAAATAATCATAGTTTCTACAAAAAAAATAGTAAAGCTGATAAAATATACATATAAGACGCTCACATCAACTCTGGCATAGTTGATGATATAAATGTATACATATATTATGGGCCAGAGTATACATAAGTAATCAAAAAATATATATATTCATTTATTTCCCCACTTATTCAGATCTACTTATCTAGTCTAATTTGTTGTTTTTACTCCAATCTCTAGTCCGAAATTCCTGCACTTAGATTTTTTTTTAAAATATATATATATATATCACTTAGAATAAACCTTTTTAAAAAATTAATTATTAAATTACTCAGATGATATTTTTTAAAAGAAAAAATCGTAAATTAGGTAAAAGATTGAACTAAGGTGGAAAGTACAAGAGCATTCACATAAATTAAATTTTTTTTAATATAGAGCTTATTAATTTATTTAGTGAACTGTTGTTGTTTTTTTTAAGATATTTTCAAAATTAAATAAAAAATATTATTTAAGTAATTAATCCATAACTTTAGTCAAAATAGCAAAAATATGGCTGTAATAAAAATTTAAAGAACTTCTTTACATTTTTTTTTTTTTGTAGATGGGTGTGGATAGATATTTATCTTCTTTTTTTTTTAACTTGACTGAATACTAATATCTATAGTTACAAATTCACACTTACTAAATAGTGTTACTAAATATGCTTATCATCTACACAGCAACGTAGCGAGGGAATGGAGAAGGCGGCCACGGACATAAGCGCCACTCACATTATCACATATAACTGTACCAGATTTTTATTTATTAAAAAAAATTGTAACAAAGTTTATTTATTTTTTAATGTAACAACAAAAAGTACAAAAAAAAAAAATACTATTACGAAGCGTGAATATATATATTTATTGCTGGGATAGTTTGCGCGAGCAGCAGCGAGTCGGGCAGCTTAGACGGATGAGTCCACTTTTATAGGGATGTCTCTCCCAGCACGTCTAAGGGCATTGTAAGTTGTTACATTTTGTTTCATAACCCTGTATCGCAACATTTTGATAAGAACTTATTAACATCATCACAGATTAGTATCATTTGATTGTGCTGACCATCAAAGTCTTTTTTTTTAATTATTTATTTATATTTGTAGAATAGTTCACTATAAGCACTCATGTCGACAAAAAAGGAGTCAAGGTGGGTAAATAAAAAAACAAAAAGAAGCAAAATTAATAAATGAAGAAAAACAAAAAATACAGTCAAAGATGTTGGATAATTGATAATTAAAGAAAAGGATAATACTGGCATTAAAAATTAGTGTGATCATGTTAATCAAGAATGTGATAGTAATAATAATAGTGTTGAAGACAAAAGATAATTCTGATGTTGAGGCAATTTTATTGTTGAAACCAGTGTGATTTGTAATTTAAAAAATAATAACTCTGTTATTGGAATAAGTGTTTGTAATTCTGTTACTGAACCAGTTGTTGGAACTAGTGGTCATGATAAGGTCACTGAAAATTAATTTCAATGATCCTTTATCTTGGAATTTGAAGTCTGATAAAATAAAAATATTATTAATAACAAATGGCCCAGAGCATAAAATATCAATAAAATATCCATCGTCTGCTGATAGCAAAGTTTTAGTAACGATTGGATCTATAAAAAATTATCAAATGGGGGGAAAACAATATAGAAAATACATGTTTTACTCAGAAATTCAAAATTCTTTATATTGCTTTCAATGCTTATTTATTTTTGAAAAATTCTACATCTTTATTCAGCACTTAAGATACAGGATTTGCAAAATGCAATCAATTGAATCCGAGAATTCGAACCATGAGCCATCTGTCATTGACAAGTATATTAATTGTTACACAAAGTGGAAATTTTTTTTTTAAAAAGCCTTAAATCCAAAAATTATTTAATTGATGATTCTCTTCAAAAACAAATGTGTGAACAAGTTAAAAATGGTGCATGTTCTTAAAGTAATTTTAAAATGCTTTATGTTCTGCGCAACAAACAACATAGCATTCAGAGATACATAAAAATAAACTATTAATGGTAATTTTGGCAGGGAAATTTTTCTTAACTTAATCATTCTTTTAAATAACTATGATCCACTTTAAAATTGTATGTTGAACAATAGAGTTAAAAATAGTGGTTCATATTTAAGTCCACAAATACAAAATGAATTTATTGATTTATTGGCATCCAAGGTCAGAAATAAAATATTTTCTGATATTAAAACAGCAAAATATTTTACTATAGTAGTAAATAGTACCCCTGACATATCACATAAAGACCAATTATGTCAAATTATTTAATATCCTGAAATTTTCTGATGAAATTATTAAAATCGAAAGATGTATGGATTTTCTATCAATAACAGATAAAACAGGGAGAGGACTTACCCTCAATAAATTTTAGAAAAATTGAAATCATGATAGCTTGGAAATTAAATATATTTGCAGCCAAGGATATGATAATGAAATCAACACAACTGGCAAATATAATGGAATGCAGACTCATATTTACCACAAATGATTTTGCCAAATATATTCCATGCGCTGCGCATTCATTACTTGATTGGTGTGCACTCAGCAAGTAATAATGCGAAGATGGTGTCATTTTTCAGAGTCATTCAAAAGTTATTCAACTTTTTTTCTAGTTAAACATATCATTGGAAAAAAATGACAAACTATTTAAAGATATCAATGAAACAGCATAGTGATACAAGATGGTGTTCAAAATCAAAAGCAATAATGGTAGTAAAGCTTCAAATTACTTAAATATTGGACTTATTAAAAGCTATATCCAATTATTTATCTTTTGGAGATGGTGTTGCTACTGCAAGTATATTAGCAACTTGTATTCAAATGTACAATTTTACATTTATTTTGAATATGTGGGAAATGGTTTTAACAAGGCTTAATTTGGTAAACAATCAATTGCAAGAAAAAACACAAGATATCTATAAATCAGTTGAATTGATAAATGAACTTGTAATCATGTATAACAAAATCAGAATTTAAGGATATGATACATTGTATAGAAACCAAAGAATACTACAAAAAATTGGGTAAAGATTCAAAAATTGAACTGAAAAACAAATGGAAGCATAGAAAAACATCTTAGCGTGGAGAAATAGGTGAATGTACCTCTTTTTCTCTTGAAGATGAAATTAAACATCTATTTTCCAATTTAAATGACTGATTCTGCAGTTTAGACAATGTAGCAGGCAAGTTTGATTTTTTAATTGGGAAAAATATTGCAACATTTTCAATTGACAATATAAAGAAAAGTGCAAGTGATCTTTGTTGTCAACATAAAGAATTGGACAAATTTCAATTTTTCAAAGAATTAGAATGCTTTAAATCACAGGCACAAGTGATATTCCCAAATTTAACATCGTTATATTACAGAGAAATTTTAGAAGGAATTTTAAAATGTGACCTAAGTAAATCATATCCATATTTAACAATGGGACTATGTATCATGCTCATGTTACCCGTTACTGTTGCTACTGGAGAACGAAGCTTGAGTAAATTATAAATTATTTAAGGTCAACAATGACTCAAAATCAATTGACCAATTTATCAATACTATCAATTGAAAATGATGTCTTTTTAAAAACTGATTTTGAAGAAGTAATAAATAATTTTGCAGAAATCAAAACACGAAAGGCGAAGTTTCTATAATAGCTTTTTTGTAAAATTTTATAATCTGTGTAAAATAATATTTGCTCTATCTGTCTCTGGCAATTTTTATAATTTATATGTTACATTCCGATTTCTCCTTCACAGATATTAAATAGATAATTAATATAAAAAAAATTACAAATTTTTTTTTGCTGATTTATCTTTTTTTATTCCCTACGAAGGCGCCTTTTATTTCTTAAGCCATAGGCGCTTAGTACAGTAGCTATGGCATTGCATCTACAAAAGAAAAATGTATTATTTTAGAAATCTCAATTTTGTAAAGGGACAACATACTATATATGACACAACAAATATCTTGATGTTTTTAATCAGAACAGCTATATCCTTGAGTATTGATAATGGAGTCTATAAAATTAATAGGATGGAAGTTATTTTAAATAATTGCTAACTTTTAAATTCATGTATAAAAATATTGTATATGGCTCAATGTGATAGTGAGTCTACAATCAATTCCCAGCTAAACAAAAAAAAATGCTCTAGCAATTGTGCTCAGTCTGCAGCTTTGACCACTTATAATAACTATTGGAGAATGACTCAGTGATATGGAAGTGCAAAATCTCACATTATTAAATAATAGTTTATGAAATTTTTGTATCTAATAAATTAAATATCTCCAACATAGACCTATATATTAAATTTTCTGCAAAAAAAAATCATTACAAAAAACTGCTTTCAAACATTTGGAACAATGTCATCATTAACACACATAAATTCATAGTATTATTACATTCTGTCAAATATGGACAATGAATATTTTTAAGTCAATTAGCATATTAAATCACTAACTTGAATCATTTTTTAAAGTGATGGAGAATTAAAACATATGCAGAAAAATAGTAGTACCAAAAACCATTAAAAATTATATTAAAAAATCAATATTAAAAAATTAAAATAATGTTTGATAACTTTTCTCAGAATTATAAGTCAGAAATTAACTGCAAATATATTAGATAATTATTGTAGATAAAAACATAATGGGTGAAATTAAGAAGTATGTGGATAGAAAAAGTGAGACATATATTAAGAATAATAAAAAATTAGTGAGATAAATTAAAAAAAAAGTGAAGGAGTATGGTAATTATAAATTAACATTGATAAAAATAGATGTGATTTCAATGTATACAAATATAAATATAGAGAAAGCAATTAAAATAGTAAGTTAAGTATGATAAGGAAAAGAAGATACAGATACCTATGGATAAATTAAAGAATTTAATGGAGATGTGCTGTAAGAATATAACTTTTGAGTTTAATGCAGAATTTTATAAGCAAAGGGAAGGGTTATTGATAGGAGTTGCATTGAGTGAGGTATTAAGTGATGTGTATTTGCAAGAAATGGAAGAAGTAATGATAAAAGATGAAAATGCACCAGTAATGATTAAAATGTATGTAGATGATTATTTATTCATATTTAATAAAACCGAAAGGCAGATTAAAAAATATATAGATAAAATTAAGAAAGTGAATGAAAAGATAAGTAGAATGGGAAAAGGAAAATAAATTGACATATTTGAATATTAAGCATCACATGATCACATTTCCTATACTAGCACATTAACTGTTGATAAACAGAGCAAAACTCTCCATACAGTATTTGCCATCTGTGCTAAACAGGTAATCAATGGATGCCAGAAGGCTTGTGCATAAAATCCCTATCTAATGCCTACTCATCCAATATCCCTAGACTAGTTTCTGGCTTGTGGCCTTCGTCAGTGAGGAGCTTTGGATCTGAGAGCACTGCATCTAGATCTTAGGATCTAATGCAATCCTCTAGCAACCACCTTTTATCTCTACTTAACTACTAAACTATGAGAATGAAATTGAACAAATTTTCAATCTAAGCTCAATAGCTTATATAGTCATATGGGTCTGAACTCAGTTCAGCACCCATACATTTTGGTGTCTTTGGCTCTTTTACAACCATAGCCACCACTATCCTATTAGGCAGGATTGGTGTTAAACCATTAAGCATCACATGATCACATTTCCTATACTAGCACATTAATTGTTGATAAACAGAGCAAAACTCTCCATACAGTATTGCCACCTGTGCTAAACAGAGTAATCAATGGATGCCAGAAGGCTTGTGCATAAAATCCCTATCTAATGCCTACTCATCCAATATCCCTAGACTAGTTTCTGGCTTGTGGCCTTCGTCAGTGAGGAGCTTTGGATCTGAGAGCACTGCATCTAGATCTTAGGATCTAATGCAACCCTCTAGCAACCACCTTTTATCTCTACTTAACTACTAAACTATGAGAATGAAATTGAAAACACAAAAAATATTTTCAATCTAAGCTCAATAGCTTATATAGTCATATGGGTCTGAACTCAGTTCAGCACCCATACATTTTGGTGTCTTTGGCTCTTTTACAACCATAGCCACCACTATCCTATTAGGCAGGATTGGTGTTAAACCATTAAGCATCACATGATCACATTTCCTATACTAGCACATTAATTGTTGATAAACAGAACAAAACTCTCCATACAGTATTGCCACCTGTGCTAAACAGAGTAATCAATGGATGCCAGAAGGCTTGTGCATAAAATCCCTATCTAACGCCTACTCATCCAATATCCCTAGACTAGTTTCTGGCTTGTGGCCTTCGTCAGTGAGGAGCTTTGGATCTGAGAGCACTGCATCTAGATCTTAGGATCTAATACAAACCTCTAGCAACCACCTTTTATCTCTACTTAACTACCAAACTATGAGAATGAAATTGAAAACACAAAAAATATTTTCAATCTAAGCTCAGTAGCTTATATAGTCATATGGGTCTGAACTTAATTCAGCACCCATACAGTTTGGTGTCTTTAGCTCTTTTACAACCATAGCCACCACTATCCTATTAGGCAGGATTGGTGTTAAACCATTAAGCATCACATGATCACATTTCCTATACTAGCACATTAATTGTGCTATATAAGCTATTGAGCTTAGATTGAAAATATTTGTTGTGTTTTCAATTTCATTCTCATAGTTTAGTAGTTAAGTAGAGATAAAAGGTGGTTGCTAGAGGGTTGCATTAGATCCTAAGATCTAGATGCAGTGCTCTCAGATCCAAAGCTCCTCACTGACGAAGGTCACAAGCCAGAAACTAGTCTAGGGATATTGGATGAGGAGGCATTAGATAGGGATTTTATGCACAAGCCTTCTGGCATCCATTGATTACTCTGTTTAGCACAGGTGGCAATACTGTATGGAGAGTTTTGCTCTGTTTATCAACAATTAATGTGCTAGTATAGGAAATGTGATCATGTGATGCTTAATGGTTTAACACCAATCCTGCCTAATAGGATAGTGGTGGCTATGGTTGTAGAAGAGCCAAAGACACCAAAATGTATGGGTGCTGAACTGAGTTCAGACCCATAATACTACATAAGCTATTGAGCTTAGATTGAAAATATTTTTTGTGTTTTCAATTTCATTCTCATAGTTTAGTAGTTAAGTAGAGATAAAAGGTGGTTGCTAGAGGGTTGCATTGGATCCTAAAATCTAGATGCAGTGCTCTCAGATCCAAAGCTCCTCACTGACGAAGACCACGAGCCAGAAACTAGTCTAGGGATATTGGATGAGTAGGCATTAGATAGGGATTTTATGCACAAGCCTTCTGGCATCCATTGATTACTCTGTTTAGCACAGGTGGCAATACTGTATGAAGAGTTTTGCTCTGTTTGCCATATTTGAATATATTAATAAAGAAGTAATATATTAAAGGAAGATGTGAAGTGGAGACAGAAGTATATAAGAAAATAGTTAATGTAGTGATTTGGGGGTCTAATTTAGGTAATAGGTATAAAATTAATTCTATAAGTTCAAAGGTGTACAGGGCGAATAATTATTGTAATAATAAGGAGGAATATGATAAAAAAAATAGGGATGATAATTGAAGAATTAAAAGTGAATGATTATCCAGAAAAGGTAATAAGAAAGAATATAGAAACGATAGAAGAGAAATATAAAGAGGGAGGAAAAAAAGATATAAAAAAGGATAATAAAAAGAAATATATAGGAATTAAAACTAATGATAATAGAATAGTTAAAGGGATAAATAAAATTAATTAGAACAATTAATAAAAACATTTAAGGATATTATAAAATATATAGTAAATAGGAAAAGAAAAATATAATGGATATTGGATAATAAATATATAAATGGGGAGAGGAAGAATATTAATGGAGTGTATTTAGAAATAAGTATGTGGAAGAAACTAAAAATTCTATATATACTAGATTGGAACAGCATAAGTATGATAAAAGGTCACCAATATATATGCATAGTATGGAAACATGTCATAATACTGGGAAAGAGAGTATAAGAATGATCAGTTATACAGATAAAAAAGAGATAGGAAGATAAAGGAGGCAATACTAATTAAGAAAAGGGGGAGATATTACGGGTAGGGTAAAAATGGTTAAGAATAATATATGAAAGTAGTTATAAAAATAGATAATAGAGGGAACTATAGGATAGGGAATATGAAAGGGACGTTAAAAGGAAGTTAAAATTACTAGTAGAAAATGAAGAATAAAGAGAAATAGAAGAAGAGAATATGGTAAAATTTATGTGTAATAATTGAGATAATAATAAGATAAAAAATGTGTTAACTAAGAATAGATAATATTAAAAGATAAGAAGAATAAGGCTGATATGTTAATAGTGATATGGGTAACAAAATTGGGGTAGTAAAAAGATAAGGTTAGTATATGATGTATAAAATATATGTATAAAAGATAATATGTATAAAATAAAATATTATGGATATTAGAATAATAGGAAGATAGGAAAGTAATTAATAATTAAAAATTAGAAAAGTAATTGTATATAAGAGATATGTGTATTAAAGATTTTTAAGAAGTTAATAGAAAATTAATAATTTTGAGAATTGATAAATTTGTATAAAATATGAAATGTATTATGCAATGGTTGTATTGTTATATGTATTTGAATTTTGTAGATCTGATGAAGACTGCAAGGTACAGTTGAAACTGTAATAATAAGTTTTTGCTGAAAAAAGTGTAGAAAGAATTATTTGAATTGCAATATTGTATTAGATTAGATATGAATTCCCATTTGAAGTACAAATGATTAGGATAAAACTGGCTGATTTAGATATTATGAAATAATCGATAAAAGAAATTGGTGATCAGCAATAAGATAGTAGGACTTTATCTTCTCAATAATGAATGCTTTTGAGTGCCTAAAAAACCAAATAGATGATGAGTCATTTTGTTATTCATTAACTGCCAGTAGTTGATGATTCTTGACAAAATATATATATATGCATTCTTTATTTACTTGTTTTCTATTTTCAGATATTACAAATGTGGAATGGTAGCAAGCATAAATTGTATTACATTATCAAATATATTTGAGTATTTAATTTCAACATTTCAATATTCTATGGTGACAATTTTTAAAGTAAATGAGACAAAAAAATCTATAATTAATTATTTAATGAAGTAAAAAAATCAATGTCCACATTTTCCTTTTAGAAAATAATCCAAAAAGCGATTTTAAATTATAAATAAAAATATTTTTTTCTCTCTTTATTTATAAAACAATAGATATATTACATTTTTAAAAACACTTTTTTAAATAATGTCACCATATGTTTTTGTTTCATAGCTATTTTAATATACCATATGTGTGGGAGGTGAAACCACAAAGAGACAATATGGCTTACCAGGGGACACTGCTGGTAACTAAATTTCGACCTCAGAAGACAGCTGAGAAAATTAAGGGAGGGTAAAAAGCATCTTTGATAAAAAGTACATGTATAAGGAATTTGATGAATGTGAAGCCAAGCTTCTAAAAGATTCAAGATTAAAGTCTTATCACTGAAAAAATATGAGACATAATATGCTTCACTTTATCTGAGTTTAAAGCAAAGGGTTAACTGCAACTGATTACAGCAGGAGATTAATTTATCTTTTCTTTGGCTGCAAAAAGTAAATTTATTTGTTATAAAAGTGAATTATTATAATATTTAACAAAAAATTAATTAAGTTTGGTTAGGAAGACAAAGGATGAAGCAAAATTTTGTAAATTATACAATTCTGGTTTTAAAACAAAGTTCAAATCAAGAGTAAAAATATTATGCATAGAAAGTATTTTAATTTTTTGCAATAAAAGTTATAATTAAAGAGCAACTGCAAAATGTTTAAATATCTGACAGCACTTGGAATTGCACCTTAAGAACTGTATCATATTGACGATTTACTTCCAATAAAACTTGCTTTACTCAATCATAATACTTTATATAGCATAAATTAACACATACAAAAAATAATCATCATTTTCATTTATCTTTTTTTTTTAAGTAGTGTATACCTTTATTACTTGAAATTTTCCACTCAACAATTCTTTTTATTTATCTTTTATATGTATAACTATTTTTTTTTATCATCTGTGTACATATACTTTCTATTGCAAAAAGACAAGATTGATTAAGAATGTCTAAAAAATTGTTGGCATTTTATAACAGAAAATAAAATATACAAAATGGAAGCATAATAACGGTAACATGATTTCTGAATGATATTTACATACTATATCTCACTTCAAATTAGGACAGTGAAAAGGATATATCTATTAATTTTAACAGAAAAATAATACCCTGTAAGGTTTAAGGCAAAGGCTGTGGATCTAAAGTCTTCTGTTCAATTCCAGTTTTGATACTTGAGGCATTCAAACTTCTTAAGAACCCTGTCATTTGATAATTCATTTATAAGAATTCTAACTGTAAAATTTTCATCAAAATATGCTCATCAGGCCTAGTTTTCTCAAAAGATTTTGTCAAAAATTATAAAATAAAATTTGATTTTGTTAAATGAATTAACATTTTGGTGTATAAAAATATCAATGATATTTTTTTTTATTAGTGTTGTTTGTTTGTGTATAAATTTAAATTATTACTTAATAAAAAAAACAGATTATATAAAATACGAAGATTAAGTAAAAAATTATGGCCAAGTATGAAAATATTTTTAACTGCTTGATGATAGTAAATGAATAACAGGTAAATATATATATATATAAATTCAGCATTGTTTCTATTTATTGACAAATATTATCTGCAACAAAAACTAATTACAGAATGTATAATGGATTTAATAAGCATGATGGTTCTCATTTTATCTTGCAGCATACTATAATAGCATGAATTTTCTAAAAATGAGCAATTATATTTTTTTACCCATTATGCATGCATTACTTTTAGTTCAGAATGTTAGACTTTTTCTGATAAATAATATTAATGTGTTAAAAATCTACACTGTTTCTAAAAATATAAAAAAAACTTGTATATTTGATTAAAATAAAATAATTTATCTAAAAATAAAATTTGACTAGTTATATCTTTTAAAAAAACCATATTAACTAAATATTTACTGTATCTTTTGTTGTCATTGTTATTATTTTCAATTATTGTCAACCTATTGCAAGATGGTCTCTCCAAGTTTGATTCAGTTTTGTCTAGCGGAAAGCTTCATTATTTCATCCATCCTTTCATCACATATGTGGTCTCTTTCAAAATCTTTTACAAACTCATGGGATTTGATTTAAGATTTCAACTGTTTTTATCATTTTTTCTAGTATTATTTCCAGTCCAGCTTCATTTCAATCTTTTAATTCTTTCATATTATCTATTTTCTTTCTCACTCAGATATTTTGTTTTTGATTGGTTCCTTTTTACTCCAAATTGCTCTCCTGTTAAGCATCCATGTTTCAGGTTAATAAATAAAAATTATTAAGATATCTATTAAAAACCATTTTCAAATATTTATAATGTATTTCCTTTTAATATTAAGATACTTCTACCAAATGCACTCCTTTTATAAGTATAAGTATATAATAGTAATCTGATCATGGTATTGTGATTGTTACTTGATGATTATCAATCTCTATGTTATCTTCAATGAAAGAATATTAAATATTACTTTAATCTTTATAATATTCATCTTTAGATCTATTTTTTACTTTTAACATAAACTTTATTATTGAAATAAGTGATTACATAGGTTACATTAATTTATACATATAATTCTTATTGCCTATCTACATAAATTTTAGTTTTTATTGAAGTTAGTATTGTATATCTATATGCACTTGTATATATTTTATTTACATCAGATTTAGAAGTAGAGGATATATAATTAGGATACAAGCTGTGCTGTTAAAAAGAGTTTTATGGATTAGTGTTCAATTGGATAGTTGTCTATATGTTTAATGAAAGGCATTGGTTATTAATTCAAAGATCATATTCCTACTTTTTTAATGACCAGTGGTTACAGTGATATAGGTAAGCTTATTAAACTCCATGCGATAACATATATAAATAGTAGTGCAAGGTTTTGATTTTAATTAGTTTATTTTATTGTAAAAATGTGAATATAGTTGTTTTTGTTTTTTTAGGTTGGGTTGAAACAGAAATGGCACCTAAGAAACCAGAGTGAATAAAATAAAAATAGTTGCTCTAATGCTTTGAAAATGTCCTCTCCCTATGCTGTTGACCAGCATTATGATTAAGGTTGATTGGGACTATATGTATATGTAATGAGAGTTTGATAAATTTGAAGTGATGGGCATATAAAGAGAAAATGTTGAATAGTTTCTTCTTTGTGGCAGAGTGGGCAAATTGAGTCTATATTGGCAGACAACATTCTTTTAGCTAAGAAGCTGCAGATTGGTAAAGCTTCCAAATTAATCTTAATAAAAAAAATCAAGATATTTGGGTTCTAATTATCAGAATTTAAATTTGTGGTTGATCTATTTGTTTTGTGACAAGATTATATGCTTCTCAGTAATTAATTTTTGACAATATATTATATTCCTTGAGATGGAGTATGTGGCAAGGATTTTTAGAAGGCTTTTAGAAAATGTATTTTTAGTTAGAGGGAGTGTATCTGATAAGAGTGACGAAAATAAATTTCTGAGAGTCAGAGAAAAGGATGAAAAATTTGACATATTGATTATTCTTTGGAGATGGATTATAGGAATAGAATGAAGTGATAATCCATTTTTAGTGCATGTTTTTGCATGATTCTAATGCTCATTGTCACAGCTTTCTTACCTTATATTAGTTTGGTGCAAAGAAAATTTATTTTCTTTTTGAAAGTTGTGATATAATTGATTATTAGTGTGTAATATGCTGCTTTGGGAAACATTAGAATATTAATGCGAGTGATTTTGGCATGTAGTGATTAAGTAGGCTTTAGGTAGGGATTGATTTTGGTTTCAATAGGTATCAGTAACATAAATAGTCAAATAAAAAATAGTCATAGATTACATGATCCCATTTTCTTAAGCTTGTAAGATATGAAATAGAGAACCTTGCCAATTGCTCAACAAGCTTTGTGATAAATGTTTAACCAGAGAAAGCATTTTAAAATATCTGTCAGAAAATCCCCCCAAACCTCTGACCATAGTTTCATGCTTAAGCACTCCTCAGAGAGGCACTAGGATAGCTTCAGACACTAGATCTAAAAATACCAACCCAAAGCCAGCATTTATCTAAAAGTTATCTATTGAGTGGAAAATCTGAAATTTTCAGACACCTACATGCCTTCAAACCCAGCTATCCAACTTAAATAGCTATATGGGGCTGAGAGATCTTCAGCCATACCATATATTAGTAGTCTTAGCAATATAACATCACATAAGACTTAAAGCAGAGACTATAAATAGTCAAATAAAAAATAGTCATAGATCACATGACCCCATTCTCTTAAGCTTGTAAAAGATACAAACAGTGAGCATCGCCAATTGCTCAACAAGCTTTGTGATACAAGCTTATGAGAATGGGGCCATATGATCTATGACTATTTTTTATTTGACTATTTATAGTCTCTGCTTTAAGTCTTATGCGCTGTTATATTGCTAAAACTATTAATATACAGTATGGCTGAAGATCTCTCAGTCCCATATAGCTATTTGAGTTGTATAGCTGGGTTTGAAGACATGTAGGTGTCTGAAAATTTCAAATTTTCCACTCAATAGAAACTTTTAATTAAATGCTGGCTTTGGGTTGGTATTTTTAGATCTAGTGTCCGAAGCTACTCTAGCGCCTCTTTGAGGAGTGCCAAAGCATGAAACCATGATCAGAGGTTTGGGTAATTTCCTGACAGTTATTTTAAATGCTTTCTCTGGCTAAGCATTTATCACAAAGCTTGTTGAGCAATTGGCAATGCTCACTGTTTACGTCAGTAACATGTCTTGAATGGAGGTTCTCATATCATTTGTAGAATTGTAAATAGGAAGACCTAAAAAGTTACGAGGAGATGCTGTGAAATTAGAGAGTATACTATCCATTTAAAATGATACTTACAGATAATTTATTGAGATTGAATTGGATTTGTATAGTTTTATATAGTTTTCAAGAATTGTTGTTAATGTAGGAAGGAATTTTTTGGAAGAGAGATTACTAGGTCATCCATATAAAAAATATGCTTTATTTTTTTATTTAAGATTGGAATATAGATGCCTTAGTATTTTGTTTGCAATTTCTAATAATAAAGGATTAATATGTTATAAATAGTAATGCATTAAGGGAGGATCTTTGAATAATGAAATTATGAGGTTTTGAACCCAGAGAGGACTTTTCCATTAAATGGTTCCTTGTTTATGAAAAGATTGATGATAATATATAGTATAGATGTAGGTATATGGATCAAAGTTTCAATTGGGACAGAGTCAAAAGCAGAAGCAATATCCAACTGAACAGCAAGTGAATAAGTTTTCCTCAAGTATCTCACTTGATCTGTAATTCTTTTTTTTTTTTTTTTTTGCAAAGTGAAATTCTGACATAATATATTGTATTTTATCTTTGATTGATCTATGGTTCTGATTAAAATTGGAGTCATGGAAATGGGGCATCTGTTATTTGGAGGGAATGAAAGAATTTTTTTTTTTTTTTGAGAAAATGAACTTAGAAGACAGGATGTAATTGTTCAACTTGATAGGCTTGCTTTGAGAGATGATTGAGTAGGTATGGTATTATGGGGATGGTAAAGAAGCTTACGTGAATAAGTATAAATCTGGAGATTGCATGTGAGCCAGGGTGTATGTTATCTGGAAATGAAGTGAACTTGAGTAATATCATTCTTTGTAATTTGGTGATTCCATAAGGATGGATGTCAATATAAGGGAAGTGGGAAAAGATTGAAATATGACTGAAATAATAGAATTGTAGGGGAAGCATCTGCTGGCCAATGACCATTTGATTATTTTTTACTATAGATGAAAGAGTAACTTTTTTTCTTTTGTATAGAGCCCAGCATATGCATACTCTGGACCAGTTATGAGAATGAGCTAAAAACAATTTTGCATTTTTAGCTGAGATTATAATCAGCAAGTAGTAATTGGGTGTTGTTGTTTTTTTGTATTATTGTTTAAGACAGATTGCAGTTAACCAAATTTTCCAAGATATTTTTGAGGATCTATCTTGCTATTGATTTACTATTTAGTTTCAGAGAAGCAAATGTGAGAAGAGTATTGTATATAATCCAGTTATTAATTGCAAATAAGCGTTGAGGAGAGTTGATGCCCCTTACATTAATTAGCTCCTGTGATATTGAGGGGCATTTCAATTCTTAGGGAAGGCAGGCGGGAAACATAAATATAAAAAGTTTGTTGAAGTGTGTGTGGTTTGATGTCTATTCATTGATATTTTGGGATGTGTGTACTGCAAGTAAAGTTATCATTTTAACCTACTAGACTTATTCTAATAATGTAACTGCTTACATTTGTTTTATTAATGACCATTTTATAAATTTAAGCTTCATTGTTTTGACCGTAATTTTGTTCTAGAGAATTGCTTGCCAAGTTGGAGTTTGTAGAGATTGTTTTTCTCTCTTGAGAAGTATACTTTCATACAAAGATTTAATTGCTCTGGAGATAGAATTAATATACTATTTAGTGTTTGCCTAATTAAATGTTTATTCTTAGTTATATTAGTCTGTGTTTGTTGAAGTATTAATTAAGCCTTTTATTGTTTTATATTTTTTTGCTGGTGCAGAGAAAAGAATTATAGATCTAGTTTTAATTGGTGTTGCTACCATTTGTGTTTCTAAATAAATGGTTTGACAGGATGTAATAAATTTTGTTGTCTTTACTTTTATTTTTTCCTATGAGTTTTTTTAGGTTTTGTAATTGTTTAAAAGAAGTTTTCATCTGTTGAAGTCTGGCTGTCATCTGTTGAGGTTGATATTTCCTTAGATTTAGTATTCAGTTTGCTGTCTGAGTCAATTATCATTGAATCAATGAGTATGTTTTCTTTCTGTTCTTGATTTGCAGATATAATAATTTGGTTAGGTGTGCTGTTTGTTGTTTCAGTGATATTGCTTAGATTTTCATGTGTGGGTGATTGAATTTGTACATATGTGATTTCAGTTGTTTTAGATATGTTAGCATTGCTTTGGTTTCCTTACAATAGTGTAGATTTAACACATTGATGTATGAATTTGTACATCTGTGATTTCAGTTGTTTTAGATATGTTAGCATTGCTTTGGTTTCTTTACAATAGTGTAGATTTAACACATTGATGTAGTTTGTGCACTTCTAATCCACAGAATCTGTCAGGACAGTCTTAATGATATAGTTTCTATCTTTGCAGAGAAAGCATTATGAGGTATGCCTTTTAATGTTATTATTAGAGGTGATGACTCAGTGGAATGAAGTATTTAAATATCTATTGGAGATCTTTAAATCAGTGGTCGTCAATCACGGGTCCGCCGCGCTAGACTGGCAAGAAAGTTTGTAATAAAATAATAAGATTTTAAACTTTTAATTAATATAAACAATTTTTATTTATTTTTTCATCGCATTTTTACCCGATTAAAAAAAAAAAAACAGAACAAAAACAAAATCTAATCAATCATACATAAATTAATTTGTTTTTCTATTTATCACAGGTGTTTATGGGGGGGGGGGTAGAAAAAAGTTTTTTATTATACAAACTCCATTTGTCTTTTGATAGCCAATCATGGCCTGCTTGTCAGCGTTGTTAAAACAATAAAATGTAACGTGACTTTTTTTGATCACTTAAATTTTTTCTACTCTCTCTTTTAATATTTCATTTTTAATGTTTTTTTGGGGGGGCTATACAGTGATTTTTTTTTTTTTGCTTTAACTTTTATTTTTGAAATCAATTTTCAGTACCTTTTTTTAAAAAATAAAAACCAAAAAATAAGTTCTGTCTCTAACTTTTTCAAAGTATTTCTCAATACACCCCCCCCCACCACCACCACCACTACCACCACCACCACCCCAAAATAAAGTAAGATCAAAACTTTTGACTTTTTCAAGTTTCAGTTTGTTTTTTGTTGTTGTTGTTTAAAAATACAGCCACATTTTTTTTGGCCTATAAGGCAATATTTTTTTTGGCTTTATTTGTATACCACTGACATACTAAAACTTTTATTTTTAAAACCAATTTTTTATTACCTTTTTTAAAAAATAAAAACAAACCAAAAATAACTTTTGTCTCAGTGAAGACAAAGTATTTCTCAACCTACTCCCCCCAAAAAAATTAAAATAATTTACCTTTTTTTAAAAATAAAAACCAAAAAATGTCCTGTCTCTAACTTTTACAAAGTATTTCTCAATACACCCCCATCACCCCAAAATAATGTAAGATCAAAACTTTTGACTTTTTCAAGTTTCGTTTTCTTTTTTCTTTTTTTGTTTGTTTAAAAATACGTCTACTTTTTTTTTTTTGGCCTATAAGGCAATATTTTGGAGGGCTTTATTTGTATACCACTAAAATACTAAAACTTTTATTTTTAAAACCAATTTCTGTTACCTTTTTTTAAAAAATAAAACAAACAAAAAATAACTTTGGTCTCTCTATCTTTTGTCTCACTGATGACAAAGTATTTCTCAACCCACCCACCCCTCCCCCTGCTCAAAAACTAAAATAAAATAAGATCAAAACTTTTGGCTTTTTCAACATTCGGGTGAATAACATTTTATTCTTGCATGTTTTGACAATGAAATAATAAACGTAAAATGCAAGCACATTAATGAGAACGATTGTTATTGTACTGTTTCTGTAGGAGTATGACTGCGCAACTCGAGAAAGAGTGTTCAGCATGTGAAGGTAAGCAACATCATTACAATACATAATAACTAGTATGCTGTTTTGGTCAATTATAACAATTAGGCTTATTTAAGGCTAAGCAGGTTACATCTTTAAGAAAATTTATCTGTAAACTTCTGCCGGTCTGCAAAATCATCCTTATTTTTGCCGGTCCGGAGGTGTGAAAAGGTTGAAGACCACTGCTTTAGATTATCTGAAGCTTTGATGCATTGTTTATATAATATAAAAAAAAAGACAATCATATCATATGCAAAATCTAGATGCCTTAAATAACCTCCATTAATTTTTAATTCCCCAGCTTCTCATAAAATTGCTGCAAAAGCATTGGAAATAATGAACTCACCTAATATTAATCTTCTTAGTGTCACCAAGTAAACTAATCACTGCTCCTGCATTTTGATAGTATTCAGAATGTAATATTTCCTTTTTATATTGCTGTCCAACATTATAATCACTATGGAAATACTTATATGATCAAATATCTTTTCATAATCTAGAAAACCAATGTATAATGGCTAATCAATAATCCTTTCTATAACTTCTTTCAATATTTGGATATAATGCGACCTGCTGTGCTATCATTTTTAAATTCAGCTTTGTTTTCTTACAAATATAAAATATTTCAAAATAAAGCAAAGCAACACTCTCCATATAGTAGTGCCATCTTGTGCTAACAAGAGCAATCAATGGATGCCAGAAGGCTTGTGCGTAAAATCCCTATCTAGTGCCTACTCATCCAATATCCCCAGACTAGTTTCTGGCATCCATTGATTGCTCTTGTTAGCACAAGATGGCACTACCATATGGAGTTTTGCTTTGCATTGTTTTGAATTGTTTAATAACAATTATGTGTTAGTATGAGATAGTGATTATGTGATATATAAAATATACATTTAAAACAATAAATCTTGTTCTTTGAGAGAAGGATGAGGGTTGTCCCAAGTTTTTGATTTTTTCACTATTTAGTTGTCTTAATTTTAACTCTTTCCACTCTCCTCCCAAGATAAAAAAAAATTTCTTTAACAGAAAGTAGGCACAGCAAATGGTAAACTATATATTGTCTGTTGGATAAAAGAGGAAAATGTTTAAAACATGTCAGTTGCATAGATAGATACTATAACAAGTCTCTAGGCGATAATCACAAGTTTCATAATTGTTCAATACAAATTTGCAATTATTTCCATTTTGATACAAATAATTGTAGCATTAAAAATTTCTTGACTTATAAATTCAATCTGTTATTTTATCTAATCAATGATGCAAAAAAAAAAAAATGTTTTTGTTACTTCATTACCATTAACCATAAAGCTTTTTAATGCTAGTCAAATCATTTTTCAATGTCTTTTATTTTAAATTTAGTTCAAGGATAACAAGCAAGTAATTTTTGCTCTATTAAAAGCTAACAATTAAAGTTAATGTCATTGTTGAAATAAACATAACAAAAGACATAGATGCTTGATAAACTATAATAATTACATATGGAGTGGATAGAATGAAAGAATGGAGAATTACAAATTAATAATAAAGGTAGGGAAAATGTTCAATTTTACTCCTCTTCACAAAAAAAAAAAAGCAAATAAGAGTTCATTCAAATGACAGAATAATTTAAAATAATAATAATTACTATCCAATTTATAAGTTGTTTAAAACTATATAAAGTTTTTCAATGAAGTTAAAAAATTTAAAACTACTATACTTACAAAATAATTTTATTGTTGTTAATTTAAGTAAGAACTGTTTAATAATTATATTTATTACCCAATCCTCTTCTGGGTATTTAAATGAGATTAAGGTCCTGCATATGAGGGTCAGAATGACTTATGATCAGCATGGGTATGACAACAAAATTGGAAAACAAGAGCTTTGAACATGCTATCAGATTTTCAATAATATGGATGGCCAAAAAGTTGAAGTGGAGAAGATTGAAGCCTGTCAATTAAAGTTTGAAGATTTAATATCTTAATAGAAACTGACCACTGATTTTATATATGTGTGAGAAATAATGATCTGAACCAACTGACGAATGCTGGTTTCAGCACGAAATGTGTATATTGGAGATTATTTATCCTTTTCACGTATATGTGGTCATGTGTGTTGGTTATATAAGATGGAGTGGATGACTAGAGAAGCTTGAAAGTCTGGGTTAATATTGCTGAATTTTATTTATTATTTTCTACTGAAATCTAAATTTCATCTTGAATAACTGCTGCATTCTTTTTTCAAATCATGAATTCACAAATCCCTACATTGGAACAATCACTTCATTATATGCAGATTGATAAAGAAAAGTTGTGACATTTTTCAAAAGCTATCAATAATACATATACATCTTTGGATTCTATGAGATATATTCCAAATATAGTTTCATCCACACCAATAAAAATTGCTATAGAAGACAAGCAATGAAAAAGTGCCAATTATTTTCATATCTAGTTATATTTATTTATTTCTCTCCTTTTTTTATACTTCCTATACATAAAAGAAATTACAGATTGATCAGTCTTCTATCAATACAAGACAAATTTTTTCCAAAAGAATTATAACTTGTCTATAGAGAATTTTGAATTCTAATCAACCAAAAGATCAAGCTAGATTTTAAAATGGTTTTAGTACAGTAAATCACATAAGATAATTAATAGTAAAACCAATGAATATCAACTGCCATTATACTTTGAATTTGTAGATTATAAAACACCTGTTGATTCAAGCATTTCTATGGTGATTAAAGCTTTGAATCAACAAAATATACCACCAGAGATGTTGTCATATTCTGAAATTTTTTTACTTAACAGCAGTGATTATTATTATGTGGCATATCTCCAAAAGAATCTTTTACAGCAATTTTATATAAAGTATTTTGTGGATTAAAATGGAAAGATATGGGAATAAAAATAAACTGAGATTATTTAAATAATTTAGATTTTGCAGACAGTATGGTTATTTTTAAAATAATGTTTCAGAGTTTTGGGAAAGATTGCTAGAATTATCAGATGAAAATAAAATAAGACTAAAGGTAAGTGCAAAAAGACTAAAATAATGTTCAATAAATTTTCTTAGAAGAACATGACTGGAAAAAATTAATAATTGCAAATACTTTGATCAAATTAATAATTCAAATGAAAACATAATGGATGAAATTTCAAATTAAACTTGAATAAAATGTTTTAAGTAAAATTAATTTAGTATTAAAAGGAAATATATTGTTGTGTTTTAAAAAAAAAAAAAAAAAAAAAGCTTTTTAATATATGTGTTTTATCAATTCTTACTTACAAACATGAGACTTGGACTTTTAATAGAAGAGCAACAGTCTTCAGATTACTCAATAAAGTACAGAGAGATAGAAGTAATAAAAAAAGATCAAAATTTAAATAAATGGTAAGAGAATAAATGTCACTGACTTTAATAAAAGAATTAAAAGATTGAAATGGAACTAGATTAGATATATTGTTAGAAAAGATGATAATAGATGGATAGTTAAAATTTAAAATTGAATCCTATGAGATTGTAAAAGGTCTGGAAAGACCACATATCAGATGAATGGACAAAAAAAGGGAGAAGACATCATTCTGAAATGGATCAATAAGTTGAAAGTGATGATGATGATGATAATATATACACACCTTTAATGTTAAAAAGTGATTCAGAAATATACATTCTATAAAATAGTAAACCAAATTTTTAAACAAATCAAAACATTTTATTACTGAAAGAAATAATGTTTTGAAGGCACTTAATAAAATAGCATTATGAGCAGTCATTCAAAGTGAGAATGATTATTTTACCTTCAGAAAAAAAACAGAGACAAAGAAAAAAACAAAAAGTTATAAAATGAGTTTTGTGGAGAATATACAAATCAATTTATAAAGCATGAGTATATTCACATTTTTCATAGGCTGATCCTTAATTATGACATCTTGCTATTCTAACTTTGAATCTCTCTTGAAGAAATTTTTCTGTTTGAAAGACTTCAATATCCTATCTAATTCAACTTTCTACTGCATTCTACTCTTAATCATATCTTTCAATGAAACAATCCACTTCTTTAAAATGATTTTTGAAATGATCAAAATAAATATAGTTTGTCTATCTCACAAATATTACTCAAGTTCATTACATACATATGTATATAAAGTCTACATGTGTCAAAGTCAATGAAACAAGCACTTTCAAAAATAAGTTCAATAACACCACATTCAGCAAACTGGAAAAAAAAAAAATCAATTGTCATGATTGTGTTGTAATATTTCCAAAAAATCATGGATAACCCTTAAAAGAAATTTATCAATACTTTGTTAGGTCATTATAGGATCCATGTCTCACTTTTATACAATAAATTTGAAATAAGAATAGCCCTATCTGCAATTAATTTAGTTGAATAATTACATGTCTATGATGAAATATCCTTTTTAACTTGTTAAATACTATAGCAATAGATTGAAGAGTGGGGTTACATTCCTATATTCTAGTCCACTTTTCTATCTGAAAAGCTATCAAGATATTTAAAATGATTCACTTTATTAGCAATTACTCAAATCAAAAATTTATTAATGATTTTTCTTCCATCATATTGGTTGATAAACACCTTGAGTTTCTTGAATAATAAATTAATAATTTTTTTATAGGTTAGCATTCTGTAGGTCATTTCTAAATTACAAGAATAATAATCAGAAAAATCAAGAAGCCAAAAAAGAATAAAATACAAATTCATAAATAGTTTCAATAACTAAAAAAAAAAATATTACACTGAGCGCATAAATGACTTCACACACGTATTTATTACAAAATGGTCCTGTGTAATTTAAACAGAGTAGCAAACTGGAAATCAAAATTCATGGAATACAATTCAATTTTATCACTTACCAATGCTCAAAATTCATGTGAATCTTTCAAGGAGCAACAAAATGTTTAATTATACTATTATTACATTATATTTTAAAAAATTGTACAATATTCTTCCTTTATTCATGATTTCCATACCAAGACTAGAATATCCATAACTTAATAAAAATAGTAAATAAAATATAAAAAAATTAGAAATTAATTTGTAAAAAATTTTTATACTTTTATTTTTTCTGTCCACAATGCATATACAATATGTAATATACATATTTATTTATTTGAAAGCAACAAGTAAACCATATAAGAAAAAGGCCAAGATATGATATAAATTAAATTCAAAGAATGTTCTTGTATAAACATATTAAATAATTTGGAACTTTATAACTAAATTGTTTCTAATTGGAAGTTTTGAGAAAATTTAGTATAGTCAGTAATTTACAACAGAAAATCTAGAATCTAAGCAAAAGCTGCTATTTCTAAAAGATATTTCACAAGCACTTCCAAAAATAATATATATTGCATAATTCTGTAAAATTGATAGACATTACAAAAATAAAACAGTTTCACCAAACAAAGAGATTGCAACATGATAGCTTTGACATCAAGAAATATAAATAGTAATTAAAGCTGAACAATGAAAAACTTATATTAAAAACAAACAACTTAATTTATGTAACTAATAAAAAAATCAATATGATTTATCCAGAAAAATCTAGAATCAATAAATAATTTTAAATAATAATTATTATTAACAAATAAAATATTAGCATAAAAAAATATTACTACAATGCAAAAGACTATTTATTGCAAATAGTGATATGAAAAAAATATGAAATAAATTTATAAGAAAATTTATTACTCTTATTTAATTCAAATGCACTGATTAACAAGTTAGTTATTTGCTAATTTAAAAAAAAAATCATAATTAATTATTTTTCAGGATAATATTTAATTGGATCACAAGACAAAGCAATATCATCTGCAAAACTATAAATTTTTGGTTCTAAATGCAATGAAAATATATCATTTATAAAAATTAAAATCAAAATAGTAATCAGAAATGAACTTTGTAACACTTCCATATTAATTATTGTAAAACATTCATACTATGTATACATACCCTCCTACACATGCTTGCATGTTAAAAACATAATACAGTTCGCAATTACTATGAATTTCAATATCTGTAAGGCATTTGGAACCAAATCTAACAGATATGGAAGATACATTATTTATTTTTTGAGACAATATAGTCACTTCTTACTAATAAAAATTCCAGGTAATCCATAATTATTCTTTATGATGGCTTGAAGTTAAGGGTTCATTTTTTTGTCTCCTATAATTTCACCATGATCACCATTGCTTAACCTTATTTAATTACATTGTTTCCTCGAAAATAAGACCTAACAAGAAAATAAGCCCTAGCATGATTTTTCAGGATGAGATAATATAAGCCCTAGTTAAGAATGTTAGTTTGATGGATGGATTTCATTCATCCATTGAAACACATGCTAAATGTATTGAATTATGAAGTAATGATTATACAAATAAATTTAAATGTAGATTTTTATAACTGAATAAGTATTACTCAGAATTATTTGGCAGGCTGACTCATAACTAATCATTTTAATAAATTTGGAAATACAATTTTACTGTTCATTTATCAATGCATCTTTATTTAGTCTGATATAAGAATTCCTCTGTAATCTGACTTCCAATCATATATATTGTAAATAAATCTACATTGATATCTGAAAGGCTGAAACTAATTACATATTCAAGCAATAGTAAAAATTTATGTGCTGCTGAAATTACAGTAGTAATATTGAATATAGAATTTGGTACTTGAATAAATGTAGATTTTTATACATGAAAAAAAAAAAAAAAACCCTGAAACCTAAACTCCCTTTTTGAACAAAAATTAAATTAAGATCCAGTCTTATTTTCGGGGAAATACGGCACTTTTTTTTCTCTCCAGATATTGGTTACATACATTTAATTATAATTCCTTTTCAAAACTGTGTTCCAAAGATGGAAGCTGCAAGTTTGCATAACTTTTCACACTGTAAATACCCCCCTCCCCTTTTTTACTATAAATTAGTTCTCAGAGTTACTTAGTTTATATATATATATTTCTCTTTGGAATAGTCAGACCATGCTTTCATAAAGAATGTTGTTCATTTTCTAGAAATCCTAATATTATTATTTCTAAATATATTTAACACTTTTAAGACTACAAATTGTAAGTATATTTGAAATTTTTTTCCCCATGACATTATTGTTTCAGTACAAATATTCTTCTAAATGTGCAATTGTTATTATTGCAATATTGGTACAAGTTGTATAGAAGTTTTATAGCAAGTATTTAAAAATTCAGATTCACACAAATTATTTTATTATTTTAATATTAAGAAACAAAAAATAATAATAATGTGAGAATATTTACACTTTACTCAATAACATTTAATTTTTTTTAATTAGGGTATATACATATTCACATACATTCATACAGAATAGAGGTTAGAATTCAATCTGACTTAGATAAAATAATTAAACTAAAGATATCACTTGTTTCAAAGATGCTGTGTACAATAAATATAGTGTGCTCCGAAAATAATTGCTAGGCATCATATTATGGGGAGAATAAGGCTTTGGTTTACACAAGACTATCACAACATAAGTATGCGTATATCAAGATATTGGCAGACTCCTCCCATCCATTTTCATACAGCACAGAGCTACAACAGCCACCCTTGCATTCCAGATAATCCTAGGGTGGTGTGCAGAGAGTGACATGAGTTAAGGAGGAAGATTAAGGAGGTTTATTTTATTGTTTTGGACGTTGATTCCATGAATAAAAGAGACACGTTCTATGCCATTTCCAAGAAATGGCAAACTTGATTTGCATAATTTTTGCATTTCTCACGCTGAACATTCTGAACCATAATCGTTTGTAGCTTTGAAAATGAGGGTGTCGCCTTTCGAAAGTACTAAGCAAATAAATAAAGATAAATATAATATTTTATTTGAGAATTATTGGCATGTTATAATTAATTGTGTGAAATATTAGCGTAAAATATTTGAATATTACATATATATCAACACTGATTTGATAATTTTAATATGCCATATAAACCCTAAATCCAAGTTCGATATTTAATTCTCCCTATTTTTTACTTTGTTCTTCATTAAGATCAGATATCATTTCTGTTTCAAAAGATTTATTGATTATATATATGCATTTATCTAAATTCAAGTTGTACGTTTATTTCTTCTTTCTGACTTCATTCTTCATTAAGATTAATCTATAAACTTCTTTTATTTATTTTTTTGTTTTATCCAAGAGAAATTAATAATATATCTTTACCAATCCAATTTCTCTTCATTTCTTTTTCATTTTTTAACAGACTTCAAATAATTTTAATTTTATTTCTTGAATCTTACCTTTTTTCTTTTTTATACAAATCTGTAAACAACTTCTCCCTAATAATTAAACTATGTACTTTTTTTTCCCCTATGTACTTTCTGTTCCATAAACAAAGTGTAACAATAATTTAAAAAAAACAATAAGACCTCTTTCATTTTCAATTTCAAAAACCAAAAAGAAAAAAGGATTATTAGCTTTTTTTAAAAAAAATTAAAACATTAAAAGAAAAAAAATTAGCAAGTCAAATTTTATATTTTTTCTGGCATCATCACTATTTAATTAGTTTCCAAAATATTTAAAAGCATTAATTGTTTATTACTTCCTTACAAGTTAATAAATTATAAATAACTAGAAATAAGTTAATGGAATTTTTTTTTAAATGTTAAAACTAATATTTTTGATCACTTTTGTTTTCAATAATATTTAAATATTGATTAAGAGTCATCATTATATAATAGTTCAAAATTATCTACAATTAAATTTATCCAATAGAGTCAAGAAATTTTTATGGCTTATTGTCCACAATAAACTTATAGTATTCAACAACTCAATCTTGCAAAAATAATATTAACAAATATCTGTTTATATTAAATCAAGATAATCGTTTTGGCAATCAGTATTTTTTTAATAATAAGTTGTATCCTTTTTGTGAGATGTTTCAAATAAAGAGTGGGCAGGGTTACTGTAATTATATTAAAATTATCTTTTCTACCTGAAAATTTGATTCAAAATTATGATGCAATGCAAAGGTTATTTTTTAAACTTTGTATTCATAACATTTATGTTTTAAAATATTATTATGTGCAGTTTTCCAACAGTCTTCTAAAAATAAATAAAAAATTTATCTTGGACACAACTTGTATTTTCTGTGCAAACAACCAAAAAACGCTGATTATCTAGATCAAAACAATCATTTTATTAGTCTATCCACAATCCTACATTTCAATTCTATATTTTATCAAATCATATTTGACAAATGTTATTCCATACATATAAAATCTTTTATATTCACATTATCTTCCTACAACACGTAATTATTTGCAATTCTATAAAATAAAATACAAAATGAGACAATTTAAAATATTTTTACTATTTATAATTAGCCCAGAATCTAACCCTCAACTAGAATTATATTACAGATTTACATTATAACACAGTAAATCAAATTGAAGTTTTCAATTTCTTAAAGAGTTATTTAAAAAAACAAAATATTAAAACAGAACCAAAAAATAAAATAATGCATTATGTGCCACATTCTCATGCCATAGATCATCTCTGACTTTCAGCATTATCTCTAACAATGTTATGGCATATTTGTACAAGCACATTTCATTATTCAACTACAAGCATAAAAATTTTAATTTAAATCTTTCTTTTTTTATTTCTAACTTCTCTCCATTTTTTAATTTTTTTTCTGGAGTTAAAATGGTCTGTATTCATGTATGACTGGTTTCTAATAAATAAAATAATATAATTTTAATTTTGTAGTTTCTAATATTTAAAATAATTCTTCAAATGAATCAATTATTGTGTTATGTGGAAATGGTAAATAGAACTTTCAAATTGCATAACTTTGAAATCTACTGTAAAAAGTAATTATACAAAGCTTGAACAGTATATTAAGTTTTAAAATAAGTACTAATCAAAAGCATTAAATAAAAATTAAAAAATAATTACTGATATTGCAAACAGAAGTGTTATTTCTTTAGTCCATTTTTCTTTTTTTTTTTAAAGATGAATTGCAAAATTTCTTAATATTTTTATTGTTAAAAAATAAAAACTTTAAAAAAAAATTGTGTGAAAATATATAAACATTTTTTTTATCATTCAAGTTTTTTTTCTCCCTTTTCAGTTTTTTTTCCCCCTTTTCATTTAATTTTTTATTAATGAAATGTCTGACCTTTTTTTTTTTCAAATTGAAATTTAGAAAAAGAAAATGTAATAAAAGCTGAATCATAAATAAATACATTTTTTGGCAGAGACTATAAATAGTCAAAATAAAAGTCATAGATCAATTCATAGATCACATGACCCTATCTCTTAAGCTTGTAAGTTATAAATCCTCACTGTTTATAAATAAATACATTTTCCTTTTTTTTAACCCCCCCCCCCATATATTACATATATGATTCCTAAATAGATGGTTAAAATAAAAATAATTCAGAATACATTATCTACTTTCTTATATATATATAATTTAAGTTCATTTAATATAAAAAAAAAATGACAGTGCCATAATAGTTTTAATTATTTAAAAATGATTGCTTTCAGCTCCAATAAAATGTAAGAATAACCGAAATTACAACATAAGTAAAATTTGCAAGATTCTTTATTGAAATATGTTCAATTCCACTACAACCATTTATAGTCTAAAAATAAAAATACAGCAATTGAATGTAATTAAATCTTGATTATTCTCTAATAATTCTGTGAGTGAAAAGTGAAATCATACTTCAACACAAAATTACTACACTCATCTGCAAAATATTCTTATGAAATGGCTGGGTGAAATTTCTCTTTAAAGTGCTAAAGATTCAGGGTGTCATATCTTTATATTTTAAATCCCAATATGTCTGTCCTGCCAATGCTAAAATATTGTTCCTAAATCCTTTTACTCTTATTATATTTCAATCTCAAACCCAGACATGCAAATTACCCAGAAAATAAGAGTGATTTTTCAAATAATAAGTCAAATCAGAAAACCAATAACTTAAATGCTGACGATTTTATATCTCTTTACATTGATGCAAATTTGAATTAATTTACACTAAAAATATTGATGTTATAGCTTCTATATCTCAACTGAATGCTAAAATATATATATATCAAATTGAATCATTACTGGCATGATGCTTAATAAACTTGTTTTTCTCTTTTAATTTATGCATTTGATAATAAGCCTAGTAATTTTCTCTTTCTAAAGCCTTCATATAAATGAAGGTCTTTGAAAATGCAGAATTAATATTGCTATTTTTGTATACATAAACTTTTGGCTGTTATTTATAAAACTGTCCAAGAAAGATTAAAAGTAAAAACAATTAATCACATTCATGCAAAAATTAAGATGTCAAATATCATATTACAAAATTTTTTTTATTTTTTTATAAAATAAACGTTATTAATAACAATAAGATTAAACAATATATATATTGTTGATACTTTATATATTTTATTGTGTGATAGTTTGGGAGAAAAATCCAAATATAATCTTATTAACAAATAAATAAATGGAAAAAAAAAATTAAATGTCGAAATAGACATGAAACAGCTGTTCTAATATTATAATAAAATATATAGATATCACTCATTTTTCTCTTGTATTTTCATTGTACAAAATAGAAATTTTATTCTCCCTATTTTTAAAATTGTGAAAATGATCTCTCTTAGAAAAAAATGTGCTTTTAAAAATTTAACATTTTTCAACTTTTTACTCCATGACATCAAAGCAATATTAAATAGAAGTTAAATTAATAATTAAATTTCATAAGTACATTGTTGATGATATACTTAAACAACTTCACTCTACTAAAAATAATATAGTTCCAGGACCTATACTTTATCACCATCACAATATTTTTTTTTAATGGTCTTTATTAATCATCTATTCAAAAGCTAATTTCTTTTTTGTTTCCTAGAAACCACTTATCAAACTTCTTTCAATCTGGATCTTCTACTTTATCACCATCACAATATTTTTTTTAATGGTCTTTATTAATCATCTATTCAAAAGCTAATTTCTTTTTTGTTTCCTAGAAACCACTTATCAAACTTCTTTCAATCTTGATCTTCAACCTTGTTTAATTTCTATTTAGATTTTCTTCTTGACTCTAAGCCGATTTAACATCTATCTAAATATATTTCTTGCTTTTTTTTCCTATTTAGATTATAATTTTAATCAATCTTTAATCATCTTATTTTCTCTATATGCTTTCCAGCTACACCCTCCTCCATTATTTCATTTCTTAGCTATTCTCTTCTATGTGCCAATGCCATCATTGTTGCTATTTTATTTATTTTTTTAAAAATGTACCATATTTCAAAAAAGATTTACAAAGCATCCTATCCAATATTTGCTTTATCAACTTAATTTTTTCACTAAATCTTTTTAATCCATTCTGTTTAATAACTTTTTAAAGCTATCATATTTACTTCTCCATTTACATCCAAAATACTTTCAATATTTTTCTATCAATTCTTCCAAGTTTCTACCCCATATAAAGATATAAAATAAGTAAAATATTTAATACACTTTTTAAATTCTCATGTAATGATCTACAAAGTAGCATTTTTTTTATCAAAAACTTATTTAGCCATATCTAAATAATCCAAATGAAATTCCATCGCAGATTCCTTATCAAGAGGCCACATTGTTTATAGTGATATATAAATTAAACCCTCAATGTTTTCACTGTAGGGAATATAAACAGCTGATTACCATATGCCTAAAACTATAACATGCACACTATAATATGAGATCTAATTTTATTTAATTTCAATTCATTTATTTTAAATAAGTAAATTTGTAAACTGTTATTTTAAAAAAATGCAAAAAAAAAAATTCAAAAATTTTATTGGTTACATATTACCAAAATATAAAAAGTTTAATAATAAAACAAACTTGCCAAAAATAAATTTTAAAATGGGTTCCTTTTTTTTATCTACATATTTTATTGTAATGATCATGGTTCAGGAAATATTTTTTAGCTATGTAAAAGCAAAATGATGGAGTATCCATGAAGAAATTATAACTTAATATATATATTTATAGCTACTGAAATAAACACAAAAAAGAGAAGTTATAAATAAATATAATAATAAGCTGAACGTTTCCGAGGATCTATGCCTCATAATCATAGCTTTCTTAAAAATATATAATAAAATATATGCAAAGATAATTAAATTAGCACATGTTACGTGGCCCATTTCTTTGATATATCCAAGCGTCTTTTCTATTTATAGCATTAATATTTCCATTAATGTAGAATGCTTCTTTTATTTTTCTCTTATGATCATTCGATTCTGTGCATATAATTACAGGATTAGCAGGTGTAAAATTGTGTCCAGATTTCATGGCATGCTCCAAAAATACAGATGTATTGTTGTTCTTCTGAGCTCTATTGTAAGTGTACAGGTGTTGAGCAAATCTAGTATTAATAGTAGCTTTAATTTCACCATAATATACAGCTTGGCATTCATCTTGATGGCATGAAATGGAATATATTATACGTGGTGTGAATGATCGATCAATATGATCTTTTTGAGTTGTTGATCAATCTATTAGAATTAGAATGGTAATTCTAGGAAGTTGAATATGTGGTCCATGTAGTATATTCCATTTCATGCCCTCAAGATGAATGCCAAGCTAGACTTGCTCAACACCTGTATACTTACAATAGAGCTCAGAAGAACAACAATATATCTTCTGTATTTTTAGAGCATGCCATGAAATATGGACACAATTTTACACCTGCTAATCCTGTAATTATATGAACAGAATCAAATGATCATAAGAGAAAAATAAAAGAAGCATTCTACATTAATGGAAATATTAATGCTATAAATAGAAAAGACATTTGCTTTGATATATCGAAGAAATGGGCCATGTAACACGTGCTAATTTAATTATCTTTGCATATATCTTATTATATATTTTTAAGAAAGCTATGATTATGAGATATGGATCTTCAAACATTCAGCTTATTATTATATTTATTTATAACTTCTCTTTTAAACTTTATAAGTTTTTGTGTTTATTTATATATAACGGGAAGTAAACTATTTTAGCTACTGAAATGTATATTAGTAGTATATTTTCTCACAATATTTTTTTATTATTATTAATAATAAGTTTAGCAAAATATTTATTCATTAATTAACATTTTTTCAATTCAAGCTTTATTTTTTAATCAGGTTTTTATATATTCTGAATTTAAGATAACAAATTATCCACTCACCCCACCACCCATATACACTCATTATAATATGCTTATTTTTTATATGAGATTTTTAATTTATGAGGCATTTTGGGGACTAATTCAATTCTCTGACCAGGTAAAGTTTTATAAAATTAAAATGTAATAAATTTTGTGAATATATAATATCTTGATATGGTTAAATTAATAATGAATAAATTTCATTTAATCATAAAATTAATTTGTGGCTTTCCTAATCATAATTTTGTTAAGAGTTGATGTAGACATATAAAATCATCCCCTACAAATAAATATAAATCCAAAAATATGTTTTAAGATTAAATGATCTTTCAAAAGAGAAAAAACATAAACATAAATAAGAATATTGTTCTCATATTTTAATATTTACTATATGAATTTTTAAATTAATGCTAATTTAATATATAAAATGGAGCCATAAATTACACTATATGTAATTGCACAACTTCAATTATGCACTGTCCAAAGAAAAATGTAAGCAAACAAAATGTAAAATAAACAAAAAAAAAAACCACTTCAAATTTTATATTTGCACCCATTTTTCCTTCACTGAGGACTATATATGATTACATATATTAATAAAATTTCTCATTTTATGCGAAAGCAAATATATATATATTTTATTAACTTTTCTGAATTCAATGTGCAATATTTTGTGTCATAAAATATTTTCTGACCATATGGCTAAAAGTTCCATAAAATTTTCAAACATATTTAAAATTAAAACTGAATTAAAAACATTAAAATAATTAGAGATTTAATTTCTTGATAAAGAGACTAGTCTATTGTTTCTTTAAGAGAAAAAAGTTATTGGAAAAAAAAAAAGAATATTGTCAAGAATGTATTTAATAGGATCAAAATCAGAAATTTTGCTATTTGCTTAATTTTAAAAATACAAATACAGGTTTTTTCTTATTCTTATTGCTTCAGTAAAAGTATGAGTGAACACACAGTGAAATGTATATAAATGTGTCTCTCCCATTTTTTTTATTATTAACTTTTTTTAAAATTTTGTTTATACTAAAACCTAGATTTATATGTATAGTATAGGTATAAAAAATCACCAGTGTTAAATATATATATATGCATGTTGAAAATAACTGTACATTGCAGTTCAATAAATAATTTGCATTCTATTTTAATGAATGTTTATCAATGAAACATGAGCTAATATATACCATATGCACTGAATGTGAGATAGGCTTGGAATAAAATATACTTAGTTCACAGTTCCACTGTGTATGATTAACATTAGAAAAGTTGATTTTTATATTAAATTTGCTTATGGCATTGTAGTATATAAAATAGTAAAGATGATTTTAGCTAAATGCTCAAATGCTAAATAGAATTGATCAAATTTGTTATAAGTTTGAAATGAAGTAAATGCAACTAAAACTAAAATAGATGAAATAGGAGAAGAGAATAAAGGTTTAAAAATCAAAAAATAATAATTGGATAGAAAATTACAAAAAATAAATAAATCTGTTTTTAATAAGTTGATCGTGAAAATAGTAATAAAAATTTAGAATAACAATTGTAATTGCAAATTAAGCCTTTAAAAAGATTCAAGTTATTGACCAATTTTTTGAAATTAAAAGCAAAAAAAAAAAGTCTTGTAAAATATTGGAAGCTACTTTATAAGATGAGAAAAAAGTTTTTAAGTTACATGAATATGGAAAAAATGAGAAAGATAAGTTGAAAGAGCAAGATTAAAAACAAAATATTGATAAAATTAAAAATGAAATAAGCAATTGGTTTGGACATTTAATACTTTGAGATAGAAATGTTATAAAAAATATCTTTAAAAAATCTCAAGAATAGGAAAATAAAAAAAGTTTATAACCTTAAGGAAAAAATAACTATGAGCTTTGAAGACCAAAGAAGATTATAAAAAAAGTTTGGAGATATTCCTTGGAGTTGTGTACCTACTTATCTTTTGGAAAATGATTGGTGACTGTTGAGTAAGATCAATGAGTGAGCTTTAAAAAAAATCCAAGTTAAAAATTTACACAGTGATGAAACTGTACAATAAGCAGTTTTTTAATTTAATATTACTGCTAGATATATATACTAAAATATATTTTAAATAATCTAATTTATCTTTGGTAAAATAATATTTTAATAAATTAAGATATTTTTTTTCTAAGACATATAATAAATTAATTAATGTGTGCAGCAATCTATAAATAATTTTGCCATTAGAATTATTTTGATAAGGATTAGTAAATCTTTTAAAGGCCTATTTAGAAAAAAGTTTTAATTAACTTTTTTAAGATTGGAAATATAAATATTGTTCTATATTTGAGTCATATAAATAGAAGTAAATTTCTAAACTACAATAATTTAGTTCTCTAATAAAATATACTATACTAAAAAAGCAAAACAATTGCAAGTCAAAGAATATAATTCAGTTAATAAAATATTGTGAGCAAATAAAAATGTCTTATGAAAAACTATTTATAGTTCAATGATAATCTAAGTTGACTTTTAACAGCTACTTACCAAAAAATATATACAAATCTCTAGTTATTTATTACAAAAGTGCAACGTATTTTATATACAAATAAAAAATGATTTTACATAAATTTTAATTTCATTTCCAAAGAATAACTCTAAATATTTTAATTAAACAAGATATAATTATCTTTCAGAAACTGATAAAGTGTTGAAAAGATATCTTACAAAAGCTTCCCCCTTCCTCCTATTAATAAAAGTTGATTAAATTATTTTTACTTTAACTAATTTTAAATATAAAAAGAAATGTAATCAAAATTTCTAAATATATTTATAAAATCCATTTGTGCTGTTTAATTACATAATAATATTATATTACAATTAATTAAAGCAGAAAGAATTTAAAATGAAAACTTCAATGTGCTGTTAATCTTTCAATTAATAAACTGTGTGTATTTCTTAAAAAAAAATAAAAAGAGGTTTCAATAAAAAGGGAAGAAAAAATAATAAATTTATTAAACTGTAATATATCATAATTGCCAATTTATTCTTTTGAAAAATATTTTGTATTTGCTTCTTTTAAAATAAATACACAATCACTTTTCTATCATTTCCTTCCTTTATTATGCATATTATCATTATAAAACAGAGCATAAACTTAAATATGTAATATAAATATGTGCAACTTTGAAAAATCTTAAAAAAAAAAAAAATCTCTTAAAAATTTTCAAACAAGTTTAAAAAATCAATTATTGAAAAACAAAAAGCAATTAAGATTTAAAATATGATAGAATACATGCCTATAATTAGAATATCATTATTATAAAACACAAATTAAAAAAAAAAAAAATTCAAACACTTTTAATGGAAATGCAAAGTTATATATATATAATTTCTATAGTGCATTTAGTAATAAAAAATTTAATTGTTAAAAAAAAAAAACATCTAAATGTATTTATCCACATATTATATAAATACTTGTAATATATATTGATTTTCAACTGTGTTAACAATATAATGCAAAAGTTTGCAATTCTAGACTATAATATTTATTTTTATTTCCAAAATAAATGACAAACACAAAAATAAAGGCAATATTTTTCTAATATCCAATCATTTTTATGTCCTCGATCACAATGCATTGAACATAAGCACATACTCTAATTTATATAAAGAAATTATTTATGAAAGGATTGAATTATTTAAAAAATCACACCATTTTATTTATTACTAATTCTCAACTGTATGCAAAATAAAAAAGCTAAAAATTTGCAATTCCACATTAAGTAGTACAGTAATGTCAACATAAAATTAATGATAATGAATCATGGTATAGTTTTTATATCCACCATCCTGATGTAGCAAACATACGAATAGACTACAATTTACTTAGAGGAACTCTTTAATAAAAAGAATGAATGTGTAAAAAAGGTAAACATGCAGTTACCAGGTCACAATAAAATTCGAATTTTGTTTCAAAGTTTTCTCACCTGAGTGTTTCTCATCGAATTATTGTGCATTGTAGTTTTCGTTTATAGAAAACAAAGAAATGATAAAATTTGCAAAGCAAATTCCTATAGGTAGGATTGGAATAAAGTATTTCTGGTAGTGTGAAATTGTTATATTGTCTTGGGGCAATGAATTCTATAAATGGTAATGTAATTGTAATGCCAGAAAATGAAGTGTTACATGCTGCAGATATTCGCAAAGAAAATTGGACATCGTGGCTGTTGATGGATGAACTTCGAACTCCGGAGTTAGCAATGAAGTGGTTAGCAAGGAGGCGCCTGCTTAAGAATAGTACCCTATGTCAGCATTGTGGCGTGCAGTGTGGACAGATGGGGCGCATACAACAACTTAAGCACAATCCGTAATAGTGTATATATGCACTCTGTCATCATACACCAGGAGAATTTTGTAGATCCTCATGACCCTGATACACACAAAATGTGGAAAATATGTGGATGAGAGCTAAATTCAAGCTCAAACATCAGTGTGGTACCAGCAGTACGTTATTCGAATCCTATCTGCAGGAATTTGTTTCAGGACTCTCTGCACAACTAACGCAGTCTTCGCAAATTTTATCGCTATTGTAAGCGAAAACTACAATGGACAGTAATTACGAATGTTGGTAGGATATATTATTTTAAAAAATTATTTTTTATAATATAATTATTTGTTATTCATTATTTTTTTATATTATAATTTCGTATATTTGATATTTCACAACAAATTTTTAAATAATTTGACAAGAAACTCTCTGGTGAAAAAAATTTGAACTACAAAATTTTGTCGTGACCTGGTAACTGCAGGTTTACCAAAAAAAACTAAGTTTATTAATTATTAATTCTCACTCATGTACAAAATATAAAAACAAAAAGTTAGCAATTCTATACTAACTCTTTAAACTTAAAATGTTAATTAAAAAAAGAGAATTTAATGTCCAGTCACTTTTAATTCAGCATGTACATCCAACAAGTGGTTAATTAAACAGTATATAAAAATAACACAACTTTCATCATTTTCCAAGGTAATTCACATCATCTACTGTAAACCTAAATATTGTAATGTTTCGATTGTATTAATTTTTATTATCAAATTTTTTGTTACATAAACAATGCAAAGTTTTTTGCAATCAAGTAAAAATTAAAAAAAAAATTATTTTTCTTCCTTCCATTTTTTATTAAAGCAATATTCACTAATATATTAAGCTTAATTTTGTTCAATTTATTTTCCCATTAATTGGTTTATTTTTAAATTTAATATTTGTTAATAAATTACTTTTTAATAAATTATATTTATATTTAAATTGTGTTAATAAGTTACTTTTGTTTTGAATTATAGTATTTAAATTTCATTTTTCTTTAATTAATAATCTTTGTTAAAACAAATATTTTATTTTTAAGCACTTTCATTTATTACTGATATAATTATTTGAATGACTATTTCTGCAAAATTCCCTGATCGAAAAATAGTCAAGATGCAGAAATTTTGAAAAAAATGGGATTCAAACTGCACTATATACATGTGATTTAAATCTTGAACTTTTATACATAGTGTAGAATGGGATTCAAACTGCACTATATACATGTGATTTAAATCTTGAACTTTTATACATAGTGTAGGCAGTCCCAGACAAAATAAATTTTTAAAATGTTATTTTTTATAACAATTTCAATTACAAAACATTATTTTATTTTAAATAATGTACTTGTCAACTAATATATTCATCCATCTAATTTGACTCATTATTTTGTTATGATTATAAATTAATATATAGCTTTTATCACACGAATTAAAAAGGCCAGTACTTCTCCAAAAGTCCTCATAAATTAAAAAATCTTGCATAAAAATAAATTATGCATATCATATGGCAAATTTATTTATCATATTTAACATATATATAAATATTAAAAGTGAAAAAAAGTGATAATTAATGAATAAATATAAGTATATTAATACCTAAAAACATTAACATGTATGTAATATTAGGGTATGAGCACAGACTTTCACATGACCCACCATTCTCCACTCCATCTAATAACACTGATACACTTAAACACATATATGTTGAAAAGATAAATAATCACCAATATACGTATTTCATGCTAAACCAGCAATCATGTTAAAAAACAATGTGTGCTGAGCTCATAGCTACTATGCTTTATTTTTTGTACATAAAACTTTTTTAAAAACATTTTGAAATATATTGTTGAAACACAATTCATTAGACGAAAATAAGGTATACAAACTAGAGTGTACTATCATTTTTCTTTTTTAGTAATTCTCTAATAAATTACTCTTTAGATCTTTTTTTTTTTCATGCTCTTTCAGAATGGTCTGCCATTTTCTTTTTACAAAAAATACAATCTAAATAAAAATTAATCAAATACAATCATAATAAGCAGTTGATTACTATAGCTATAATAAAATAGAAAATTAGGATTTTTTTTTTTTTTTTGCTGATACTGTTTACATTTATGAAGAAAGGCATTTGGATAAACTGATGATTTTATTATTGAAAGTATTTAAATAAAAGTTAAGTAAGTAAACATATTTTAAGTTAATGTAAAAAAAAAATTCAATTTATTTTTAGTACATATTACTATATATGACCAAAGTTCATTTTAAATTAAGCAATGAATAAAATAATTATTTTCTTTGTTCTTTTTACAAATATTGTACTTAAGCTTATAATGACAGATATTTTTATTTTTGAGGAAATAAGTTGTATTAATGAAAGAATACAGTGAAGCTGTGAATTATAAGCTACCAACAAAAAAAAAAAAAAAATCTTAAAATTTTTAAATTTAATAAATTCTACTATATAACAGCAACAACTGTTATGGTGAGTATCCACAATTTAACTTTTCAAATGTTACAATTTAGATGTATACATTTCGTTGGGCTGTGTTGAAAATAAATATTCTTCAGATTTTTTTCTTGAAAAGTTTATATGGTGTAGTATTTTATGTAACTAAAATATTTTTAAAGCAATAAAATGAAAGTTGCTGATTTAATATAAGAGAAAAAAGGATCAATAAATATTTTTGTATTGCTCAGAGTGCTTAAAATTTGTATTTAGTTTACCTGAGAATTGAAAATAAATAATTACAAATAGGGTTGATTATATAGATTCTGAAATTGATCTCGATATTAAAGCATCAAAACCAATTGATTGCTATTAAGTTTCTATTGGAAAAAAGTTACTGAAGAAAAAGAATAATATTCAGAGCATGTTTTATTGCAATAAAACTGGTTTCTTTTAATACATCAATAAATAACTTGATAAAGTCAAAGTCTAGTAGTTAATTATTAATTTTATTTAACAATGAGTGAACACTCATACAGTAAATATAAATGTGCTCTCTTAACTTATTAAAAACTATTATTTCTTCAAAATTGTATTTATACTATAATCAAATTATGCATATTATACATGTTGGTGTTGAAAAATACTATATACTTTCAGTAAACTATTTATATATTGTATTGCTATCAGAGTTTATCAATAAAATGTGAGCATAAACATATACAAGGAAATACTGGAACAAAATATAACAAATATTGGAGCTCCATTACATAAAAATTAATTAACTCAATAAATAGTGATGGTACACTATGCCAGCCGAAAAGATTATAAATTTATTCTTTAAAATTTACAGCTTAGCGCTGCTTTCGACCAGATCGGTCATATTCTTAGAATTAATATGGATGTATAGAAAATAGAATTTAAATAAGTTTATAAATGTAAATATACCATTTAAATTTATAAACTTACTTAAATTCTATTTTCTATACATCCATATTAATTCTAAAAATATGACCGATCTGGTCGAAAGCAGCGCTAAGCTGCAAATTTTAAAGAATAAATTTATAATCTTTTTGACATAGTGTACAATCACTATTTATTGAGTTATATACAAATAAGGAAAAATAAGTCTGATTGAGTTTTAAAAATTAATTAAGTAAATTGTGTTTTAGAAATTTTCATATTTTCTCATTGATTTTTGAGAGACTTTATTAGGACATCAGTGTTTTTGTTGTTGTATTATCTAATAAATAAAAGTTGTTGTTTTTTTGTGCTGCCAAATTTCATAAAAGTTTATCTTTTTTTTTATGAAAATGTAATTTAAATAAAAATCAAATTAAAAATATAATACACAGTTGATTGGCTAATATTTAATAATGTAAGCGAATAATTTTTTGTTTCTTTTGCTGATACTGCTTATATTTATCATATTGTATGTTTAATATTTAAAATATTTAAATAAAAATTAGATAAGTAAATAATATTTTAGTTTATGCATTTTTCAATTTATTTTTATAGCATTTTATTTCTGAGCTGAAGTTTATTTTTCATTATCTATTAAATAAAACTTTTTTTTTTTTTTGCAGATATTGTTTATGCTTGTGATTTTGACTTTGAGAAAATAATTTATATTTTAGGTAATAATATAATATATCATTATATAACAATGATAACCCTATACATTTATAAAAATAATACATACAAACTTTTTTGCCCAACATTTAATGCCCTTCTCAATGTGATTATGACCTAAAGCTCTAATTTACATTACATACATAGCAACATCTAGCATTTTTATGTATAATTAATCAGAACTAATAATAAAATTATGATGAAGCCATCCAAATATTTATAAACATAACAAAAAAGTAAGATTCATCAATTATATTACAATGAGAAATTTACTTCTGTTTTGTTATAGTTTAAGTACTTAAATGGTTTTATCATAATTTTATTATTGGTTCTGTTTATCAATTTTATGTAAAAAAAAAAAAGTTTGATGTCACCATATATGTAATGAAAATTGAAGCTTTAAAATAGTTTACAATCAAACTGAGAATAGCATAAAATATTTTCCAAAAAAAGCTTTTATGCATTATTCTTATAAATAAATATATGGGTATCTGATATATTACTTTCTTAAAAAAATAATTTAAAAAAAACAGTATAATGACTTATAATTAACAAAGAAAACTTAGCATATTACAGACTGCATTACAGAAGTAATAAAAATTAGGTTAAGTAAATCATATTTTCAATTTTTTTTAACATACTTTTATTGCTTACTATATGTATCATCAGTTCATTTTTAATTACAAAATGAATAAGTAATACAGAAATTTTTTTCTTGATATGAATCTTATCTATTTTATCTTTGAAAAAATAACACTGCTTATATAATATGAGCATTCTATAATATCAATTATATTAAATCACTACAGTGAATTAATTGCTTTTTTAAATCAAACTAAAGGGTAAAAATTGAGGACAATCACTATGGTAGGTAACTCATCATATAAAGATTCCTTAAATGCAAGGACATAACTGTATATTATTCACTTTTGAAAACAACATAATGTGAAACATTCTTGTAAAAAATTATTATGTATAATAGAACAAAAATATATCAACAAAATGTATCCTTTTTTAAAATATAACACAATACTAAAATATATAAATAAAGAATCAATGTATATAAAATCATTTAAAAAATCAACAAATGGTTGAATTAAAATGATTTATTTACAAATAAAACTATGAATATTTTATATTCATATAAAAGTTACAATTACTTCAATTTACTGACATATGCAAGTATCATCTGTCAGAAATTGTCAGGTATTGAGCTTAGGCTATTTAGGAATTTTCAATTTAATGGATAATGGAATGACTGTCAAGGTTTAGCTGCAGATAATCTCTAAATAGTACCTGATTAAGATTTTCTCCTGCCTCATACAATAAGATTTTATTTCATCAAAGATAAAGAGATACTATTCATAAATAGTATTTGCAAGCAATCTCCTCACTATGTTCGCTCTCCCATCTTCTTTCCATTTCTTTTGATTATATTGTTTTCAGTGTTAATATTGTCATAGGCTCAGATAATCTAAGCATCTAATACTTCTTTTCTCTGTGCTAATTCTGCAATGTGAATATGTGTAATTGCAACAAAAATATTTATTCTTCAAACATGTACACAACAATTCTGATACCAATCTTTTCCTTGTATATATATATGTAGTAAGTAAACGACAGCATAAAAAATGCAGAGATAAGGCTGTTTAATAGAATACAAGTTTAAGCTATGATATCACTAGAAACATTAAAGTTAACAATGGACTCATTTGTATTTTTGGAGAAGAGTCTCCTCAACAATGAATTATGCTGTAGACAACCTTATTTAAAAATAGCTTCATTTCTACTAAATATGAAAATTAAAAAAAAAAACAACTGTAAAGTAGTCTGATTTACAAAATCTGTTTAAGGGCACTAGGCTGATTGATCTTAAGCAGTAAAAACAGGTAGAACTTTTTTTTTTCTAGTGAAATATACAAATTTTGATCAATGTAAATTCTTCAAGACCTTAAAAGCACTTAGAGCTTATTTTAAATTTGTAAATTTATAAATGAAAGGTCAAAATTAAAAATTGACTTTCATAATGATGCTTCCACCCATTTTGTCAATATCTTTAATCCAATATTAGATTCAACATGTTCAGAGCAAAGTTTTTGCTTCTCATTGAATAATATTGTTATATTATTGCAAATAAAGTGCAATTTTTCTTCTTGGAAACTTTAAAGCACATGTTAGTAACAACAAAAAATTATAGCAAAAAGATATTGGAAATAACAGAATTGACTTGAAGAATTCAAATTATCTATTGTTGTTGAATTTTTCATAATATATACAATTTATTCATCATCATCATTATTATTATTATTATTATTCTTTTTGTACTAGTGCAAGTATTAATTACAATCATGAACTGAAAAAAATAATAATAATCAAAAGATTAATCAAATCCTAAGTGAGAAAAAAAATAACTTTTCTAAAAGAGAAAACTGTAAAGCAGCAATTTAAGTTCTGAATATTATTAAACACACATGGCAAGTGATAACATCAAAAGAGGTAATTACATGTGAAATGGTCAAGCAATTGTTTAAGAATTTTTTGCTAAGTCTCCTGTAAAAGGGTTGTCCATACAAAGTTGTTTATTGTCAAGAAATATGATTGACTGGTATTTCAAAAAAACAAATGAATTGTATAGGATTATAGAGCCATGATAATCTGCTAATGCAAATAGGAATGTAGCTGAACAATGTCTCAAAATGATGAAATTGGTTATCTGCTAATTTTTATTAGGAATATATAAAGTTTATTTACATTTTAATTTTATGCTTTTAAAAGATTAATTTTAATTTTTAAAGTCTATACAATATGTGTACAGTAATTATTATTTTTTTATGTGTTTTTATATTTATTTTTGACTTTTCCTGTTTAAATGATTATTTTGTGTATAACTTTGATTTAGATGATGGGGCTGAAACAGATTACCCCTAAACATTTGATATAACAAATAAGGTTCAGAAACAATTAATTTCTTGTATCAATCCTCACTGGACATTAATGTATATGAACTGCATTCAAACTTTAGCAAAATAAGTTATGTAGAGACTATGAATCTCAATACCTGTATAATAAACTTTCATACAATTTCCCAAATCAAAATATTTAATTTGAATACCTGAACATTTTTTTTACATAAATTCTTTCTTAATTTGGGCAGTATAGAATAATTCTTAAATGAACAGTACTTGTAATGAACTTCAAGAAGACTAAGAAATAAATAAAACAAAAATAATTTATGTGCCTTATATCCCATTTATTATATTAAAATGTAAAATTTGCTTTATCCTTTTTTATTACTATTTAACATTTTGGCTATAAATTACAAAAGCTAAATTAAAATTCTAATCTCAAAACACTATTAAATAAAACAAAATCTATAAGTAACCAACAATAACAGATCAATTTAAGAAAACAATATTTAATAATGTATATTTTAGTGATAAACCATTAAACATCACATGATCACTATCTCTTATACTAGCACAATTGTTATTAAACAAGGCAAAACTCTCTCCATACAGTAGTGCCATCCTGTGCCAACCAGAGTAATCAATAGATGCCAGAAGGCTTGTGCATAAAATCCCTATCTAGTGCCTACTCATCCAATATCCCTAGACTAGTTTCTGGCTTGTGGCCTTTGTCAGTGAGGAGCCTTGGATCTGAGTTCAGACCCATATGACTATATAAGCTATTGAGCTTAGATTGAAAATATATTTTCAATTTCATTCTCATGATTTTGTAGTTAAGTAGAGTTAAAAGGTGGCTGCTGGAGGGTTGCATTAGATCCTAAGACCTAGGTGCAGTGCTCTCAGATCCAAGGCTCCTCACTGATGAAGGCCATAAGCCAGAAACTAGTCTGGGGATATTGGATGAGTAGGCACTAGATAGGGATTTTATGCACAAGCCTTCTGGCATCCATTGATTACTCTGGTTGGCACAGAGTGGCACTACTCTATGGAGAGAGTTTTGCCTTGTTTAATATTTTAGTGAGGAAATATTTTCAAATAAAAACAGCTCTAAAGAAAATCTTATTTTTAATAATGTAAATGTTTTGAAAAATACTCTACTTTTAACAAATTATTAGAATTATGAGCACTATAGAACAAACTAAAACTAAAACAATCAGTAATTAATATATTAGATTAAAAAACAGTGACATTTATTTATCCAAAAAATTATAAATAATAAAAAGTAAACAATTTTTCGCCAATAATAAGTTTTAATTTAAAATGAATTTTAATTGCTTAATATTTAAATTTAATCACTTTGAATTTTATAGATAAAAGAATTGTGAAAAGTTGGTTCAATGAAATACAATACTGAGTATTTTTGTCTAGCGATTCTTTCATGAAAATATAGTTTTAACTTTTAAATACAACTAATATTAAAAAATTATAATCAAATGATCTATTACTTGGGTGTTTATAAGAAGTTTGTACACCAGAAGTGATATACTATGTCATGATCCATGTACTTTGGAGCAATCCAATCATGTGAAGTACAGCTGAAATTAATGAGTTAGAAATTAAATTTTGACAATTTCTTAAAAAAAAAAAAAAAGTTCTATTTTTGAATGCTTTTTCTTTTGTTTTTCTTAAATATAATCCAACTATATTAATTATTGATTCATCAACAAGGAAACTTAAATGGACAATTTTACAATATTTTATTTTAAAATTTATAAACTTCACATAATGTCTAGCATAAGAATATTAACAAAAACTGGCCTAAAACTGCCAAGTCACAATCTAAAAGGAGCATTTCATTCCAAAAGAATACTTTTCTCATCTAGATTTCTGCAAAGCAAAGTATTCTATTTTTTATCATAATCTTTTGTTGTTGATGTTGTTTATACATTGTCATTAGCCATATTATATTAAATATTTTGTATATTGCTAATAGTTTTTTTAAAGATTTTTATATTTCTTAGAACCACAAGAAAAACAAATGTTGTAGATAGCACATTAGCTGAAAATTTTCTGCTTTACATTAGAAATTGTATATATTTAATTTTTCTGGCTAAAGGCAAGTAGAGTAACAAAATAAATAAATACTATACCAATAACAATACTTGATCATCCATCAAATCATTGTTGGTAATAGCTTGTAAACATCTTAACATTATTCTTGCATCCCAATTTAAAAGGTGCATTCTAAATTTTTAATAAGCCTTTAAAAAAGTTTTTTTTTAAAAAAAAAAAAAGAAAAAATTTAGAAACTCTGATATCTATGATTCATAAATCACAATTATTGTATAGATATTTTTTTTAATGACAATTAAGATTACTATATTAAACCCCCATCTTCCAATATTACTACTAAAAAAATATCATAGCCCTTAACCATTAATTACAATTCATATTTATCTTAAAGCAATGTGCTTCTACAAAAAATCCTGAATGATATTTTAATCACAGGAAGTAGGACTACTTACTGATTTACTTGACCAATTCAAAAAATTCTTTAATTGCATTATTAATTAAAATGCAAATTAATTAGTGGTAAAAATTATTTTAAATTTTCCTGTTTTCTTTTTTTTTTTCACAATATTTTTTTCCCCAAAATTATTTCTCTTTTGAAGAATAAAATTATCCTTACAAATTTTAAATCAAATCCAGTGAAAGAATATATTATTAATGCAAATATTTTTCTTATTAAAGTCAAGTTTTAGATAAAAGGCTTGTACAGCTCAGCAATTTGGCACTACAATATTTTCTAGCAATTATTAACATATTTTCACATTTCCTGAGATTTTATAATCAAAGGGGGTTGGAGTAAATATTTGAATTATATAACAAATTTAATAATAAGCTCTATTAGAGCTATCTCATTGGTAGTATGGAGATGAGATTTCAAAGAAATGGAAAATGGGGTGTGTTCAATTGTTAGAATAAAGAGAAAACAATATTTATTAAAATGGCTTTTAAACAGGTATATTAGATGACTCAGAAGTTTAATTAATTAGCCAAATAAATCAAATATCAATGAAAAAATGATAAACTGTATAAAATAAAATAAAAGGTTAAAGAAAATGTCTAAATATTCTCTACACCCCTAAATACTATTCATTAGAAAAAATATTAATTTGCCAAAATTAAATTTAAAATGAATATTACTTTTTTTGCATTTAATAGCAACTGACAAAAAAAAAATATGTTAATGGGGTAGGGGGTGAACTACGCCAATCTCTCTCTGGAGATTTATGAAAAGGGAGGATGGGTTTGAAGATGACTGTGGATATTTAAAAACTAAATAAAAGCTTTAGAAAAAAAAAGTATAATAATTTAAATAGAGAAGAAAATATTACAAAATGAAAATGATAACTTGGGTAAAGTTTCTATATGTATTTTTTTTTTCTTAAAAAAAAATAATAATAAATTCTTTTCCCAAATAATTTGCAAAAAAAAAAAATAATCTGGTTTTATTTAGGAAACTTAAATGTATATGGAATTTGCCTTTACATGGATAGCCTAACTCTTCATAAAAAGTATGATCATTCTAACTCTTAAAAAAAAAAAGCTTGAATAAAAACAAAATTAAAAATAGGTTTTGCAATGATTAATAAAATCAGTCCTTGCATATATATATCATTCATTTGTCTTTTAATATCTTATAATACTATTTTTTTAAATCTCCTATGAAAGACTGCCTTTCTTAAAAACAATATTATCCAATTGCAATTCCATTCTATTCTATCCCAGTCATATCATTTGAAATAAAAGTAATTAATATTAGAGCTCTTCAGAGTGTATTTGATATATTTATAAATAAAATTTGCCTCTCTCATAAAAACCATACTCAAGTTGATAATGCAGTTTTTTTTTAATGCAGTATTTTTCAACCATCCCACATTTTCAATTCAACAAAGATGTTCTTACATCTAGAGATTTAGCATCTTCAATCTTGTTATCTCATTTTCTGAATACTTCAGAATATCCTTCAATGAAATTTTGGAAAATTATTCTTTTTTCATTAATTTCACATTTCCAAGCCAACAAACATATCTCGTTATAATTATAGATTTAATATCTTCATATTCTGCAATCTAAAAAATTTACATCTTATCTTGTGATGATATTTTTCAAAATACTTCCGAGCATTCTTCAATGAAATTTTGGAAAAAATTTACTTTTTTCATCCATTTCCTATTTAAACCACTAAAACATCATATGATCATCAATTCTTACACTTAAACAAGCTGTTAAAATAATAGCAATTCTCTCCATACAATAGTGTCACCCAGTGCAAGACATTAATCAATGGATGCTAGAAAGTTTGTGCATCAAAATCGCTATCTAATATCTGCTCATCCAATATTCTCAGACTAGTTTCTAGTTTATGATTTTCATCAGTGTGGAATCTTGGATTAGAAAGCACTGCACCTAGATCTTTGGATCTAATACAACTATTCATGAAACCATCTTTTACCTTTTTAGTTAACTATAAAGGTATAAATGGAAAATAAAAACATTTTCAATCTAAACTCACTTGCTAGTACTCTCATATTCATTGATGAAGGCCACAAGCTAGATACTAGTCTAGGAATATTGAATGATAAGCACTAGATAGAGATTTTGATGTGGTGGCCAACTGTATGGAGAGAGTTTCTATTCTTTTAGCAGCTTGTGTAAGCATAAAAATGATGATTGTGATGTTTCAGTGGTTTAAGAATAATCCTGGTCAAAGAATGATAGTGATTATGGTTATTAAAAAAAAAACACTAAAATATATAGCTACTGGACTGAGTTCGGATACACATGACTATATAAGTGAATGAGCTTGGATTGAAAGTATTGTTTTTCTTTTTTGGACTTGTAGCTTTATAGTTAACAAAAAAAAAGGTGGCTGCTGACAGGTTGCATTAGCTCCAAAGATCTAGATGCCCACCATGCTCTCAGTTCCAAGATTCTTCACTGATGAAGGCCACGTGCTAGGAACTAGTCTGAAAATCTTGGATAAATAGGCAATAGATAGCAATTTTGATGTACAAACTTTCTAGAATCCAGTGATTATTATGGCTTGCATTGGATGGCCCTATTGTACATAGGAAGTTGCTACCATCTGATATTTCCAAGCCAATAAAAAAATCTTTGTATATGTAGATTTAATATTATTAGTACTTATATATTAACTTGTATAACACAAGCTTGGAAACCATGTTTTTTTTAATTATACATTTTCAAGAGCATACAACTATTTTTTTCTCCTCAATATTATTTTACTGAAAATGTATAATTGTTAAGTTAAAAAAATATTAATAAATCGATTATAAATTCTTGTTAAATTTAAAAAATAGTAATATATCTACTATAAATTCATATATACATTATAATCATTAAAAGCATAAAGCTAAACTAATCAATAAATAATCAAAATTACCCCAAATCCAAAATTCAACCAGACTAGCCAATAAAATAAAATATAAAACACTACCAATGGTTTCATTGTTACAAGTAGACTTCTCAACTGTAAAGAACTACAAAATAGCAACATATTTATATTAAACATTACCCACAATTCCATTTACTTCCCATCCACCCTTAATATTAAAAGAATTTTTAAATAAGTTAATTGCTTCAGAATCATAAAATTTTAATAAAGATTCTTTAATTCTTCTTTTTGGTTCATTTCTCTCAAAGAAATTTTTGCAGTTTTTTTATCTCACATTAATATCAATGCATGTATTTCTTACAACAAATGTAGCAGAATAATGGACACATATTCAAGTAATTTATTTAGAAGAATGTCTTACCACTGTGATCTTCTATCACTAGCTGATAAAACATTGGATTATTTTTTTAGAGTACACCCGGGTCCTGTTTTATATGGATTTATTTAATGTGATTTTGAAGTTATGCCACTCATGTTTCTTCTTAATATCTTTGTATGCGGTTTTCTTTTATGCGATAAAAATTATTAGATCAGAAGTCGAGCTCCGAGAATGCGCTATTACTTTAAATATTATAAATTTCGCACACTCATGTCATGTTTAAAGTAATAACGCATTATCGGAGTTCGACTTCCATTTAATAATTTCAATATTTTCAGCGCTTTATAATAGTACTGTAATAGATTTTATGCAATAAAGGAGTTCATAATTCACTTAAAATCACGATTTCCCCATTTTATATACACACAGTAAATTTTACAAGATTATAATAGATGCCTATACTAGCATGTTGTTGTATTTGCATTTTAAATCACATTCTACTTTTGCTTTTTAAAAAGTATGTAATCAATTAATCATTTAGTGTCCGCAAGTAATAAATTTTACAAGATTATAATATTAATTCTGTTCAAACGTTATAGATGCCTATACCATGTATGTTGTCCTTTATGCATTTTAAATAACGTTCTATTTGTGCTTTTTAAAAAAAGAGTATGTATTCAATTAATCATTTAGTGTCCGCAAGTTTGTTTTTAAAAAGTGAGTAACAGCAGTGGGCACAATTAAATTTGACAATTAAAATCTAATTTTTAATTGTAATTAACAATTTAAAAATTATGTAACATGATCTGAAATTAATGTGATTTGAAAGGATGAAATTTGATTTTTAAATGGAATTGAAAATTAAAGACAAAAATAAGAATTTAATTTTTAATGGTTAATTTTAATTAAATTTTGCCCAACAGTGGCAAGTCAGTGTCTTTTTATTATCGTAAGTCTAAGTTCTTTTTTTTTTTTTTAGCTTTTAATTTACCCTGATGGAGAGAAAAAACAGCAAAGAAAATGAATTTCTTTGGAAACAAAATTTTCAATTTTAGATTGCTTAGTGAAATGGAAAGGATCAACAGCGATTGGGAAACGTTTTAGTTTGGGCGAATCCACTATAAGACCAATTTAAAAAAATGAAGTTGGCGCTAGTTGTATTTCCTCTTGTGATGAATCTGATGTCTCAAATAGCGATAATAATTAAAATACCGTACATGTATGAAAAAATAAAATTAAATACTGTAGTTAATAAAAAAAAAGTTTGTCTTGTATCAATTTTTTTCAAATTTGAAATTTTTTATTAGTCATATTTTATTTTCTTATTTTTTTTTATGTGAATTTTAAAGTAATTTTACGTTATTGCCTTGCTTTTATGCCATTTTTAGAAAATTACAGTACATATCCCCCATTTTTCAAGATAAGTTAAGTCTATTTTTGTGCGCATTTTCTGAGGAACCTATCTATCGCATAAAATGAGACCCAGGTGTATTAATTACTAAACAAATTGTTTGTACTTTCTATTCAAAACATTCTGGATGTCATTCTTTGAAATGGCAATAATAACAAGAATAACAATGTAATATAAATCTAGGAACATAAAAAAGTTGATATTCTTATCTTTTTAAATGGTTCCCTGTAAAAATTCATCATTAAATCTGTATAACAATTTGATGCTTGTTTCATGAAATTGTCTTTAACCTGTTCTAAGACTACTATAACAAAAATGAAGAACAAATGTGACCATAGCATACAATTTTTCTTAACACCAGTTTTCATTTTAAATACAACAGATTTTCCAAAATCAATATTAACACTTCCTCTCTTATATCATCATATACAATTGAATAATGTGAAAAGATTTCCACACATTAACAACTATTTTCAAATATCAACACCAACTTCACATAAATCAAATATCTTAACTGAATAGCTGAAAGCAATTTATAATTCACAATTTTGCTCATAATACTTTTCTTGCATTTGTCTGCCAACAAAAAATGTCTATAATGCTTCTTAAATCCCTAAAAAAAATCACTTGCATATGAATAAGAAAACACATTATTAATAGTAATTATATGCTGAACTCTATTTACATCATCTAATATTAAATATTGAATGTCTAAAAAAATTCAAACTTTATTTAAACTTTCTAAATACATCAACTGTAAAATAATAGGACACATAATAGTATATAACTGAACATTTCAAATGGCATTATTCTTTCTTTTTCAGATGTTGCTGGACTGAGCAGTGACAGTACTGGGAAATGGATTTGGCCTAAAGATTCATTAATATTGTACTGGTCAAGTTTGTACATTCATGTAACAGAATCTAGAGTCTGAGCATAGAGACCAAAGCTGACCAGACCAGGAGTGTGACGTCCCAAACCTGATCACACCTCAACTTGCATGCTAATACTCCAAGACTCAAGACCCTATGAATGACACCTGGAAGTTACATGTAGTATACCACTTTATTCGTGGCCAACATAGGTCAGGGTGAAGCAATAAGACTCTAGGTTAACGTATTATTATTAATTAAATCTAATTATACTTATACTAAGAGAAACTTTATTTATGCATAGATTTATAAATGAATTTTATCAATAAATGGAATTGGATTGAATAATAAAATGGAGAATGACTAGATTAATTTAACTGTATATTTATTATAATAGTAAATCATAAATCAAAATAACACATAGAATTTACTAATGTATGAAAAATGCACGCAGGCATTTGGATGAATGAAAAGATAAACTCTCTTCTTACAGATTAATTTATGGATGTATTTATACAAGCAATAATTAATGTTTTATAAAAGACTCTCATTTTAGGAATTTAATTACAGAGAAGATATAAATAATCACTACGTTATGTCTATAAATAGAGATATGCCAATTCCTATTTAACTTGTAACTATTATATGTAAGTAATCATAATCAGCCTTGATTAACACTAATAAAGCATTTGATTATGACAAATATCTATATTTAAAAGATGAGCATATAAACCAGCCCAAATAACTTTAGATCGAATCTAACTTTCAAGAGAATTTTAGATCAATGCTGAAAGTGATATATTAAGGAGGTAGAGTTGGCTGCACAAGATTTTACCAATGTGCTATGGCACAGGTAAATAACAATAAGAAAAGTCGCTCTGCGGATGGATGAAGAAGTCAAGGGTTTCTGTGACAAATGCCGGTACCCTGGGACCGATTGCCATCAGAAGTGGCAAGAGAATTACATGCTAACCTGTCCTTAACTCAGGCTTCGCTACTGCACCACCCTATGAGAGATGTGCTGGCTTCACTGTGGCTCTCCTTAATATACGTAGCAGCAAAAAGAGAGAATATTTAACGAAATAAAGGATCTCATCTGCCAAGCAAAGAATATTATATTTTTAATATTATGAAATACAATAACAATAGCTTATCAACTCTATCAATCGAAGCCGACTCTTGTGTAGCATGATATATATATATGCTACTAATGGAAATATTTATAACATCTTTACTTTGTCCAGTTCAATCAACATGGTTATTTTATAATTAATCAATATTTTAAAGAGGGACAGTATATATAAATAACTTAACTGGTAAATATACTTATAACTATCTTCAAGGCTTGTTTAATTCTTAATAAAAAATATGTTTAAGCTTGCAAATTTCTGATTACATCGAGCCGCATTCCCCATTTTAAATCAATCAATAATTAATAAGAATAATAACGAGTGCAAGGTGAGTCATTATTTATAAAATAGGATTTTGAAACAGTGCGCAGAAAAGTGACCCTATAAAACAATTATGTGATGTTTAAATAATATCTTCCTGAAAATATTTTAAAATTAAGTGCTCGCTGTTTCAAAGGATTGACATATGAAATACATACAAAAAATAACGAAATGAAGCAAGAGAAATAGACATAACCGCAGTGATATCATTTAAATTATTAAAGTATTAAATTTGTTTTTTATAAAAGAAATTATCAAATAAACAGATCATTTATAGCTTTGAGTATTTAAACAGAATTTAGATATTTTAACATTAAAAAGATTTACAATTTGTAGTTGAAATACATTTTAATTCATTATAGTTATATATAGTCAGCTAACTTGAATTGATAGTTTGAAAAATCAATTAAGGATTTATAGAAGATTAACACAGAGCTCTGCTGTTTGAACGTAAATTTTAGCAGTTATAATTTAGCTGGAATGTAGGTGCTTGAGTTGTAGGTTTGGTAAGTTTCACTGACCAGTTGGTGGCATCATCTTCCCCGTTTGTTCTGGCTTTGGTTCTTCTGGCGACATAATAGTTGCTACAGCATCGGAGAGAAACCTCCGTTCTCCCTGCAGAGTAACAGCAAAGAAATGCCGTTTTAGCCGAACACTTTAGAATTCAAACGGACGTGGATTTTGGTGACAAGTGCTCTTAGAAAAATGACTATTCACCTCATGAGTTTAAAATATAGGGTATGCTTTACAAGCACTTACATTATAGGTATCTATATCACCTCAGAACCCATTAAGAATTTATTTTACTAATACCAAATTACATAAATTTTATTTTCAATCTATTGCTGGATTTCTGAGGTACGATAGTTCCCTTTAGGTTATCAAAATAGTGCCAGTCCATCGAGTTTATTGTATGGTTTCTTATTGTAAACTATTTTAATTAGCACTTAGTTAGATTTTAAAATGAGTTTTTATTTCCCCTTATTGCAGGTGTGGCAGTTAAAGTAAAATTTTGTTTACAACAAGAAAAATCTGTTTTGATTACTTAACCAAACTTTTATTTTTAATTACCAAAAATAAGAAAAACCTTTTAGCATAATTTTAAAGAAACTTTTTTAACAATTTTAAGTAAACCTTTTAACATGTTTTAAATAAATCTTTTAGTATATTTTAAAGAAACTTTTTAAACATTTTTAAGTTAACTTTAACATTATTCTATATAATAAATAATTTCTTAAAATATTATGCGATAGTAATACGCTATAATTTTATTAATCCTATCTCATTATAGCGTTCTTTTATACGTAAATACATAATGCTATTTAGACAGTCGTGATAGTGGATTTTACACTTATTTTTATGGGTATTAAACATTTAAAAAAAAGGTTTGCATTTAGCTCAGATGAGTAGGTCATTAGGTTGATGATAAACAGTAAGGGGTTGGAAGGTTATCGTTTCAATATTGAATTTAAGGTGATATTCTACCAAAAGCAATACTCAGTAGAAATTTCATAGTTATCTATGAAAGTCCTTCTGATTTTTCCATTTTTTTCTTGAGAGCAAGATTAATTATTGGCTCATAGGCATTATATATTATCATACCAGGCTGTTTCATGTGAGCAGTTTCTTTGAATTTTTTTTTGTACGTTTTTTTCCTCTGTCTAATACTTCTGTATATTCTAAATTGAGCATATGTTCATTAGTACATACATGATTTGCTATTTTAGATATGCCTCAATGTGCCTCTTGTCTCTTTTCTAATTATCAGTTTGTACTTTTTCAAATGTTTCTCAATGGAGCAACTGGTCTCATTCGTCATTATTCATATGTATTTCATAGATGCAATTTGACTTTGGAAAGCTGCAAATCAAGGTAACAATAGAACATTTTTCCAAAGCCATACCACACTATAGGGAATTCACACATCTACAAAACCTAAACATGAAATTCTGAAAAGCAAAAACTGTATCTATGAAATATAATTTCAATATGGAAGAATGGAAGTTGATGAGACCCAACAACTCATTGAAAAGAGATTAAAAGAGCATAAAATGATGATTACAAAAAAAAAAGCAGATGCATCTGAAGTAGCAGACCATGTATGTATTAATAAATATATGTTTGATTAGGAAAATACAAAAATATTCAATAGAAAAGTACAAAGAAGAAAATTTAAAGAAGCTGCTCACATAACAATAACAAATAACCCCATAAGTCAACTTAGTATGATAATACTGTACTAAAAACCTTGTCATTCACTCTCCTTACAACATGCTACCTTAAGGCTATTTTTTCTTTTCTGGACTATTATAAACTTATATAAATGTTGCGGGCATTTAGTAGAAAAAGTAAACTTTTGTATACCATATACTTAACATGAATAAAGTATATGGTATACAAAATCAATCTTTTCTGCTAAAATGTAAACAATATTTATATAAAATAACATAATTCCAGACCTAGACAAGGTGATATAAATTTTTAAACAGTGGAATCCAAATTAATTTAGTATAGGCCTCACATGTGGAGAACACAAATCAACTTAATGACACATCCACATATGGAATTATTTCAAACCACTAAAGAAACACTCACTGAACATAAAAATCTATATTATCAAAAAGTGAATCAAACTAATAAATGTTAGTTATATTTCCTGATTATCCTTTTTGCATGACTTCCTATATAAAGATCAGCAAAACTTGCCATCCATAAAATATTTTTATAAAGCCCGAATCACGTGGACTCTATGCACCTTTTTTTCCTTTCAGAAAAAAAATACTTTAAAAGGGACCTTATAGTGACATCCACCTAGTATTCTACAATACATCCCAGGTTTAAGCTCAGTAAAAACTCAAACTCTCAAAATGAGTGATATACAGTATAAAAAAAAACAGATTAAATGAAAATTTATAACTTCTACTTACTGTGGAAATACATCAGCGGATAGACTGAACACCAAATATTGATTAAACTTAATGACTAATTTATTAGTAGTAAATAAAATAAATAAAACCCATAATCATCACTTAAAATCTAAATGGCATATTATTAACATATAATATTAAGATAAAAGTGACCCCCCCCCCAATTCTTTGACTTACATGGAGATATATGGATATATATACACACAGATATTATCAAAAATTAAATGATTATAAAAACATTGACTTTTAAAAGATTAAATATTACTATGCAGAATAAAATTATTAATATTTCATTTATGCACACATACACATATGTATGTATAATTAATTATCAATTGCATTTACAATATAAAAAAAATGAAAGTCAGAAATTTAGTAGATTTAAAATTATATTATCTCATAAGAACATATATATATATCACTTACTTCATAAATTGTATTAATACTGTATATATAAAAAAAATAAAAACAATGTCATATATTAGATAGGTTTAAAATATATTAGAATTAAAATATATAAAACCTTACTTTCTTGGGGGAGGGATGTCTTTTCCCCATCACAATACATTTGACTTAAATAAAATAAAGAAATATCTAAAGATAAGTTTTCTTCAATAGTCCTAAGAAAATTTTTTAATTTGTTAGTATACTTTTTTTTTTCTTTAAAAAAATTAAAAAAAATTGACACATTGTTCTGTAAAACTATAAAATAAGCAAGCATTAACATTAAGAAAATAAAGCAAATATGGCGAACAACCCCCTTATTGTTTCAAACTCAACATCAAATTCAAATGGCAAAAATTGTCAACCCAAGGGGACCAAAACCCTTTCACTTCATAATAATGAACCTTCAATATCATTTAATATCCAAAAAGTTTCAAAAAATAATAATTATGACCCAAATTCTAGCACAAACGACCAGATATCCTGCGGCAAACTGCAAATACCACCACTAAAAACCCAGGAAAACATAATACCCACACCTGCTCACAGATTTTTGCAGAGGATATATTCATGACCTGTAATCTCAATTTTCAATCCTCTAACTCTTCAAATAAAAGAGGAAATAATTAAGTACTGATAAATAATAATAACTGTCAAAACAATTATAGTGAAAACTTCTTTAATCCGCTAGAGGCCAGCAAAAACGCTCTTAATGGCAGACAAAAAAATTTCAAAACAAATTTTAAAGAATCTTAAAAATATACACACCCAATTTTATGAAAATAATTACCCTACAGATGATATAACCACAAATTCATCTAACTCCAATGAAAAAAGCCTCTTGCAATCAGACATTTCTAAAAAAAACATCGTACGCTAATGCCGTAGGTTTAAGTAAAACTGTAAATAATACAGAAAATGTTATGGTGGCTAATTGACTTGAACTCCTTTTAGATATAACAGATGAGATAGAACAGCATTCAGAACTTAACTATAGCACTTCTGATTATGATATAATAAACATCAATAATTTAAATGAAGAAATATACTAAACGATCACTAACAATTTCAATAAAACTATACCAAATATCCTTTATAAGTCATTCTTAAACTACTATAATGACAAATCGCTAATTCTAGTGATTACAAACTAAAATTGTTCTCTCTTGAAGTTTCTCATGGATCAACTCTACACCCTCATCAAGCAATAGCAACTTGAAAAAGGAATTCATAAGATCCTAAGCAATCCCAACGACCAGTTTCCCATGGATCAACTCTACACCTTCATTAAACATTAGCAACTTGAAAAGGAATTCATAAAATCCTAACCCAATTCAATGACTGTTATGTGGTCATTGAGTTCAAAACTTGGATGGACAGAATGAATTTTAGGTTAAACTTCAAAAAGTTAGGGAATCATATATTATGCTTCATCAACATGAACCGATCAGTTACACTATCTGGCAAAATCAAAAACTGTTTTGCAAACTTCACTGGACAGGAATTGCAAAACATACTCATCAACTATGGTAATATTAACAAGTTCAATTATCTGAATAATCCACATCTTAAAGATCAAATCCTGTCTAACACTGCGATATTCTCATTCACCCTAAAGAAAAACATCTCCCCCACCAACATCCCCACCATCATAACTTCCAGTGGTTCACCACTGGTTTTATCATTTCGAGGGGCACAGCCCCCAAAGGTCACATCTCATAAAAGATTGCATGGTTCGAATATGCAACTATTGTGGCCTTAAAAAGAATAAAATCCATTGGTGGAGTGGGAAATCTAACAATCCAGGGCTCACACGAACTCACAACAATCAAACAACACCTAATCCTACCTCAAACAACAACTCTACCGAGATCCATATTACCCAAACCTCAATAAAAAATCCAAACAAACCTGAAAAGACATCAAACATCACAATCACCAATACATCCTCACAAAACAATACTAAAGAACAAATGGAGATAGAAGCTGACACAAACCTCAAGGATGATCTTGTTGACCAAAATCTTATACAAGAAGTTCATAAGGTTGTCAATCATCTTAATAAAACTGACCTAGACACAGAGGAAGGCAAAAATCTTATTAAAAAAAATTTGATATGAATATGAAGAAATCATGATCAGAGACTGCAGATGGTGGAAAAAACAAAACATGGTTGCCTTTTGATAGATTATTGACATTGATGATAAATCAAGAATTATTTTGATATGTTAAACTTATGACAACGTGCAAGATGTATCATATAATGTTCCCTATCTTATGTTCATTCCCTATCTACATATTTAGCTTGTTAAAAAATAATCCTTATAATAATAAAAACAGCCATGACTGAAAAAATTCAGACCAATTTGCTCTATCAGCAACTAAACTGATTGATAAATTGTAGCACACTATGAAAAATCTATTCATATAATACATATGCATATGCATAGTATACATATTTATAGTATATGTGCAAGTGCATTATATTTGAATTGGATAAAAGATTAGGTAAGCCTCCTTTTTTTTTTTTTCAAATAATTGTATAAGTTTCTGTATTTAAATGTTTTAATCTGAAAAATGACTTATTCTTTCATACATTAAATACAATTATAATATAAAATTATCAAATTTCCCCACTTCCATTAAATTACAAACTGAATTCCTCAAATATGCCGTCAACATCATTTTCAACCATTATTGATCCGCTCTCTCCAAATTCAGTCCATCTCCTCCAATCTCTAGCATCTCTTCACATCAAATCAGCATACTTTTTTTATTTCATCCATTAATCTCACATGTGACCTCTTTCTAGGTATTTTACAATCTCTTGGAATCAAGTTAAGATTTCAACTATTCATCTATTATCATTTCTTCTAGTAATATGTACAACCCAACTCCATTTCAGTTTCTTAATTCTTTCGATGATGTCAGTAACATCTATTTGTTCTCTCACCATGTATTTCATTTTCAATCCCTTATTGTTATTCCTAACATGCATATCTTAATACTTCCTCAATTATGTACAATATTTTATAACAAATTGTTGGTGTGCTTTTTTTAAAAAAAAAAAAAAAAACTAAGTAGTTCAGACATTTTATAAAAATAAAAATAAATAATAATGAAGAGTATTATATTTTAAAATACTCTCCTCTTGGTAATTATAGGTTTAATAATTTATTTTTAAATTTATTTATTTTTTCACTACAGATGAAAAAACCAGAGAAAAATCAGATAGTTTGAAATATTTGGGGGACATATATATGCACAATAATTAAAATTTTTCTACAATTAATTTCTGAATGAATCTTTTCAAAGGAATTGTTAGAATCAATATTCTCCTACCTGATTAAAAAATAAAAAATAAATAATAAATAGTATAATTAATTAATTACATTTATTATATTTCAATTTTACTAGTAAACATTGCTATAAAGATTTAATGTATGTATAGATCAGCAATTCTCAACCTATGGTACATTCAACTGTTGGTACACACTGGTCTTAGTGCTATATGTAAAGATAAACTATTCTTGAAAAATTATTTATTCAAATAATGTAAAACTGGTATCAAAAAAAAATAAATTAAAAGTGTATCTCCATTATATCAATTATTGTCTTTGTCGACTCTTGGTCCTAGACCAAAATGTCCAGGCTTATTGCATACTAGGTCATACAACATGGTTTTTAATACTGTCTTTATAGGTCAGTTTGAGACTAATTTATATTTTAAACTAGGTCATGTAGAACCTAATATTAAACAGTTGTATTTTGAAAACAAACTTAAGGTTCTTATTCATTTTAAATTAAAATTTTTTTAATAATATTTTGTTTTTTATAGTTTTTTTAATTTTGGAAATGCTAATAATAAATAGATATTTTGTTTCTAAATAAATTAAATATTTAAACTTTTATTACAGTGATTGTGTTTTGGTTATCAAAAAATTAAAATAAATATTTTTTCATTTTCTTTGACACTGAAATTTTTTATAAAGAATGATGGTAGGAAAATTTTGAATATTCTTTGGATGATAGACAGAACCCAAAAAATTGAACACCACTGATATAGATAATACAAAAAAACAATTATTAAGTTTAAAAAATATATATGATTTTAAAATGTACAGAAACATACTTTTCTGAGTGAGACTGTATTAAGATGATGAATCCTAAGTATATATATATATCATGCAGAATTACAATCTTATATAACTGCTTCATCATAACCCAACATCAAGGAGAAATTTGTTTAAACGATTTATCAGAGGAAAATATTATTTAGAACAAAAAAAAAAAAGAATTTCTAAATGCTTATTTAAATAAAAGTATGAAAATAAAATTTTAAAATATACAAGAAGAACTATTGGATGCTGATTACGCAGATGATCTACATAAAAAAGTAAGAGTTTTGCATTTCAAATAGAGACACCAGTCATAATAAAGATGTTAATCAATAAAACTAATATTTTCAAAGTAAAGAAATTTTATACAAATTAATGTGAATATATTGTAAAATTTAATGCATAGTTTTATAATAATACAATATGAGATATTATTTTATATAGCATTGTGTTGAGCCAATGTACATGCGCTTTAAAGATAAATTATAAATGAATACACTCGATTTTTTCCAGACACAAGATATAGTATTTTAGAAAGAATGGAATGAATCACCCATTCTTTCAACCCAAACATTTTATGTATGGGCAAATCTTAAGCGTATAGAAATGAGAGTGTGAATATGTTAAGCAATCATTTTAAATTACATTTGTTATGTTTGAATGAATGACACCTGCGAAATCTTTACAATTTACGACCTGTCATTCTTTAGTTGAAATTAAACATATATAATGAGATATTATTTTATATAGCGCTATGTTTTAATACTGTAATAGTGATATTAGTAATTAAGTCAATGCACATGCACTTTAAAGATAAATTATAAATGAATACTCTCACTTTTTTCCAGACACAATATATAGTATTTTAGAAAGAATGGAATGAATCACCCATTCTTTCAACCCAAACATTTATGTATGGGCAAATCTTAAGCATATGGAAATGAGAGCGTGAAGGTGTTAAGCAACCGCTTTAAATTACATTTGCTATGTTTGAACGAATGACGCTTGCGAAATCTTTACAATTTCTGACACGTCATTCTTTAGTTGAAATTAAACATAGCACTATATAAAATAATATCTCATTATATATGTTTAATTTCAACTAAAGAATGATGGGTCATAAATTGTAAAGATTTTGCAGGCGTCATTCGTTCAAACATAATAAATGTAATTTAAAGTGATTGCTTAACACCTTCATGCTCTTATTTCCATATGCTTAAGATTTGCCCATACATAAATGTTTGGGTTGAAAGAATGGGTGATTCATTCCATTCTTTCTAAAATACTATATCTTGTGTCTGAAAAAAAATGAGAGTATTCATTTATAATTTATCTTTAAATCGCATGTGCATTGGCTTAATCGCTAATATCGCTATTACAATAATACAATATAGTACTTTGTGAGTTTTCATGTATACCAAGATAGCATCCTGCATTTTTGATAAATGTACAGTTTCAAGAACCTATAATCTATTGAAGATGTGTTACTTGTTATATTAAAACAAAATTAATAAATTGATTGTTAAATTTAAAAAAAGGAATAAATTCCGATAAATTTCATTAAAAACCTTTATTTCATTTTTTTTTTTTTACTTATAACATGGGAAGCAATGAGATGCTCTAAACATTGTCGTAGTTTAGTCAACATGTTTCTTTTTGTCAACATTTTTTTGTAATTGTCATAATGATAAAAAAATTGGCATCTTGCTGTCACAAAATATGATGTAATGGACCATTTCCAAAGATACAGGATATTGCCCTCCCAAAAAGTGTGTGTTAATTAATGGTCACTATATGATTTCATGCCGCCAACATGAATAAAGTGTGAATATTGTATTTATATTTTTTTTTCATTTTTCTGTTAATAAGTTAATCAAAAAAAAAAAAGAAAAGAAACTGTAAATATTGTAATTAATTTTTCGCCAATTATTTCTTTTTTTAAAATAACAATAAAAAATAAAATGTAATTATTAAATAAGTTTCCTAGCAGGCATTTTTTTTGTAAATATTTTTGGAGGTCCCTGAAACTGTAAATTTATCAGAAATACAGATTATCTTGGTTTACTTGAAAACTCACAAGTACCTACAATACAAATTGTACAAATTTGCATAATTTACTAAAATAATAATAATAATACATTGCAGAATAACACAAATTTGCATGCTTTAATAAAATATTATTACGAAATAATGAAGCAGTAATTTTTAATAATTTGTTAGGGTTGTGTTCTAATCTATCGTGTCAGCCGCTTGAGGGTGTTGATACTAAGCAAAAACACATTGATATAATGTTCCCGGGCCAGCCATTCTATACAACTACGATGTCCATAAAATTAAAAAATATATATAAAAATGTAAGCTGACTTTTTGGGACAGTAATTAATTAGAGACTGGCTTATTTGTATGTGTGTCGATAAAAAAGTATGTTACTTTCCAATAGCAAATAATAGTACATTGAGACTTTTTTGGACAGTAATTCCAACAAAATTGTACAATGAAAGCTGACTTTGACCTTTTTGAAATAGTAATTCATCAGAGACGGGCTTCTTTTTTTTTTTTTTTTGTTACTTTGCGTATCTGAAAAGTTACGGTACTTTTTAAATACAAAATTAAATTCCATTTTACCCCCTTTTTTTGGACAGTAATTAATAAGACACCATGTCTTAGAGGGGAAGGGGGTAAAAATTAAATTATATTGCACTCTTTTTGTGTGTACATATATAAAATTATGTTACTTTTTTAAGAAATAATAGTAAATATAGTGGAGACTTATTTGGACACTAATTAATCAGAGACGGGCTTGTTTGGGTTTTTTTTTTTTACGTATCGAAAAAGGTATGGTAGTTTTTTTAAAAAAAATTAAATCACATTTTACCCTTTTTTGGACAGTAATTAATCAGACACTGCGTTTTGGGGTGGGGGAAAGTAAAATCGATTGCAATTTACCAAATAAAGTTATTAATAATTATAACAAACTATTATAATGAAATCCGACTCCGGTGTCTGGCAATTGGCAATTTTGAGAGTTGGAGGCAGCCACCTTCCTTGCTCAGATGATTTCTCATGATACGTTACTTTCATCATGATTTTTTGAAAGTGCTGTGCCCCACCCTAAAATCCAATTTGTAACGCTAACACAGTCCTGATGGAACAGTGATGGCAGTGTTAGAAGGTACCAGTAGGTCAGTTCACATTAAACAAAAAAAGGTCGACCTGAAAAGTTAAATTTAGACACAATGCAGTCAGCACACTGTCACACAATACTGTAGCAAAAATATACAACCCAGCATTATGATAAAGCGCATAACATAACCAACTATGGCAGCCAATGAAGGCATCTTCCTGTGCTTTTAGCATAGAAAAAAAGCCACAGCGGTAGCCGGCAGCCAAGTAAACCGACTCTTTCTGTGTTTTATCGTAGAAAGCTATCTGCTTGATTGCGGAAACGGCATATTTCTAGTAGCAATTTAGCTAGAAATAGTACCGTCAAGCAGCTGACACAATAGATCAGAATATGAACATGGATTAACTATTACAAATAGAAAGATCTATTTATAATAAATGAAACCATGATCATGAGAGAATTTTAATATGTTTCATTTTATTAGTGTTTTAATGTTACATGATTTTCTATTTATTTATGTAAACAAAAACAATTAGAGTCAAATTATTATAAACAACTCCTAGCAAGCAAATAAAATGATCTATTAACAATATAAAAATAATGATAATATATACATTATTAAAATATAATATAAAGAAAATATTTGTAATAAAAATAATGTAAACCACGTAAATACAAATATCTAATAAAAAGAAATTTGAAATTAAATAATTCATGATTTGCATTAAAGAAATAAAATATGGTCAATTCTTACTATTCATTCTATATAGTTTTGTTATTGTAATTGCTATTATCAAATAATTATTAATAAATATACAACTGCTGTTTTTCAAGATGCAAAAAACAGCATCCTGTCTTTACTGAATTTTAGATTGGGTGTGTGTTCAAAAAAAAACCTTAGTGTTTTTTTTATTCTCAAAACCACTTTCTTTCGAGGCAAAATTGATATATTTCTGTGCCAGTACGTGATTATCAGTAGATGTATGATTTGATTGTATTCTCTCTTAAAACAAGGCAGTATAACTGTCTGAATAATACATAAACAAACATTTATAACAATATATACATATATTACTCATTTCCTCATATTCTCTAAACTTGTAATCCAAGATGAAAATTGTCAACTAAAAATGGAAAGTGATAATTACTCCTAGTATTTTCCATGGTGTTGCTATTCAGTGATAATATATTTGACCATCCATGTATAGCTTAGCTCTTTTCAAATAAAATAAGAGTGCCTGAGGGATTCTGTTTGACTTTGTAAAATTAGAAGAAAAAATAAAGAAACAACTCATTTGAAAACCAAATATTTAGTTTACAGAAAATGTAAATGAAAATAATGTCATTATACATAACAGATCTTCTAAGAGAAGTATTGTTGAAAAAATTAGTGGTACATTACAGTAGCAAGATCAATTATTCAATTCGCTGACAGATACCAACTGGAGATAATCCAAGTTTATGAGAAGTGAATGACTTCTGTAGAAAAATACACAATACTTTTGAGTAGACCAATAGCTCTGCAATTCTAGAATTGTAAAGAAATTCAATGGATAACTTTGGATATAAAAATAAAAATGAAATAAAACACAGACTTGAAAAAAAAAATATACATTATAAATTCTTTATTTTAAAAGATATGCAAAAAAAGAGATTACTACATCCAAACACAAGGAGCAGAACTGTTTTATATTTTGATTAATTCAAAATATTTATATGAAATGATCATTGATTAATGAAAAAAAATAGGTATTAATATAAAAAAGCAAAAAATTTTATCTAAAAAAAAAAAAAAACATTTTCAAATATTAAAAGGTTTTTGTAATTCAGAATTGAATAAATTTAATAAAAAAAAAGGATAATTTATTGTTTATATTCACACATAAAGTAAGATTAAAAAAGCGATATGAAATAATTTAAAATGACAAACTAAAAATAATTGGAGATTTTTGGACACTAAAATTATATTAGAAAATATTTATAATGACTTATAGAAATACAATTACAAAACATTACAATCCTCATATACAATTTATCATTATAGTTTTTTGAGAAAAAAGTATTCTAGAAGTAAAGATAATATGTATATTTTTAAGAGTAAGATAACATTAACAAATGTGCAAAAGAATTTTTTACAAAGAATAATACCTGACACAATAAAAATATAAGTGAAATTTCATACTCTAGATAAAAAGATGAGACAACTAAATCTATAAATATTGGGGGACATATTGTGTAATAATTATAAATATGTTTAAAAAAATAGATTAAAAGAAATGATTTCCAGATACAAATAATAGAATGAAAACTACTAAAAAATTACATGAAAAAGAGTATTAATAATTTTATTAAAATCACTTTAATATAGGGGATTTGAACAGAGACTTTCAAGCTCCCTTCAGGTATTCACTCCATCTTATACAATTGACACACATGACCACATATGTGTGAAAAAGATAAATGGTCTCTAATATATGTATTTCATGCTGAATCAGAAATCAGTTGATCCAGATCATCACCTGTCACACACATATATAATCAGTACTCAATTTATATTCGGCAAATCTTCAAACTTTAATGGGGAGGCTCCAACTCCTCAACCATCCATATCATTGAAAATCTGATGATGGAATGCCCAAATCCTTTATTAATGCCAAAATTGTTATCATGAACATATTAATCTGGTCACTCTGACCCCTCATGTATAAGTCCTTATCCATTTAAACTAATATATATGTATAGTGAAGTTGGAAAAATGTATATTACACAGAAGAGGAATGGGGAGAATACAGGCTTGAGTTTAAATGTAATAAAGGAGATTTGAACCCAGATTTTCAAGCTACCTTCAGCTATCCACTCTATCTCATACAACCAATACACATAACCATACACATGTGAAAAATATAAATGATCTCCAATGTATGTATTTTGTGCTAAACCAGCACTCATCAGTTGGCCCAGATCATTATCCCCCACACATATATGCAATCAGTGCTCAGTTTATATTAAGATAGTAAATCTTCAAACTTTAATGGACAGGCTTCAATCTACTCCACCCTCCAACTCTTCAACCATCCATATAATTGAAAACCTGGTGATGGAAGGCTCAAATACCTTGTTGAAGCCAATATTATTGTCATGCTCATGCTGACCTTAAGTCACTCTGATCCCTGAATACTGATTATATACGTGTGTGAGAGAGATGATGAGATCTGGATAGCTGAAGGGAGCTTGAAAGTCTGTGTTGCATTTTATGCTTGTATTTCAAATAAAATTATTACAGATTCAGCCTGTATCCTGCTCATCCCCCTTCTCTGTATTTAAATGGACATGGTTCTATACATGAGAGCACTGATTACATGTGTGTGGGAAATGATAATCTGGACTAACTGAGTCCAGGTTCAGCATGAAATATGTGCAATGGAGATCATTTATCTTTTTCAAATGTGTGCGATCATGTGTATTGGTTATATGAGATAGAGTGGATAGCTGAAGGGAACTTGAAAATCTATTCAAATCCCCTATACTATATTTAAACTCCAAATATAAGAATTATGCTTATATTTCAAATAAAATTATTAAAATCACTTTAATAATTCTAACTTGTGAATTATTATAATATGTACTTTTGGAGTTATGTCTTCATAAATATTATTAGATATTCTTAGCACGATAACAACCATTGCTTATTTATAGCATTACAGAGTTATTAATTCATTAGAATAACAATTTAATGATTATTCATTGGAATACTATTCCCATAAAGTATAAATTGGCCATTAACTTTATAAGTAGAATTTATAATGATCCACACCTATTATTAGCAATATGTGTAAATTCATAAAGTATATTAATAATTTTAATATCATAGTAATTACATTTAAAAAATCAGAGTTAACATTAATTGTGATCATTAGAAAGGATTTTTTATTGAAGAAATAATCTTATCTAATCATTATCATCAAAAGATTATTTTTTCTTCTACTGTTTTAAATTTACACATACATATAAAAAAATTAATATTTGTTTTGGATATCTAAAAATGTAATAACATTTATTTTTTAAGATTTTTAATTTTTCACTACAAATTTTTTTGACAGGCTTTAGTGACTATTTGGATCATATTTTCAATCTTAATTTTAATAATAAAACCTTTATTTTTTAATATATTCCTATATTCTTTTAATAATTTCTGAAAAATATAAATTTATAAATGAAAACTATTTTTAAAAATAATATTTCAACTTAACAAATATAGAAAAAAAAAGTAATAAACTGAAATATGTATTCAGAACAATAGCTTTTATCATTTATTACTCCCAACTACTAATAAAAATGTATTTTTAATAAAATAACTTTTACTTACCCTTATTTCTAAAAACAAAAAAAAATATTTCTGTAGACACAATAAAGTAATGAAATATATTTTCAAATTTAAAATTTCCTTATAATGATTTTAAAATAATAATTAAAAAAAAAACCCCAGCTTCACTGATTATAAAGTCATTCCTTTTCCAGCCAATCACAGTTTTCCGATTTACATTATTAAATTTCTCTTGACTTGTATTTCTAAAAAACAAATATTTTTAAATAAAATCTTAATCTAAATGTTAATATTTCACAAATATTTTGTAAAAAAAATAATCACAAATATACAAACAATCTACAGAAAATATACAATTTTCTTTTCCAAAAATCAAACAAAAATGAACCCCTGCAAGAACATCACAGGTGCTCTCGAAACCAGAGATTAATAAAATTAAAATCTGCAGCATTTTTTAATCATTTGTATTAGGTTGGTACAGTTCTCTGTAAAATATAGACATATTCAGATTTAAAAAAATAATAATTAATAAATCAATATATATATATTTCAACTCCAGTTTTTACCATTATATGAATGCAAAACTGGCAAAATAACACTACAGATGTCGGTAACAGAGAAATTTAAGCTGAGTGGCCAAAGTATCATCATATATTACAGAATTATTGCTAAAAAAGTAATCATTACAAGAAAAAGAAAAGTTACAGATAAGCAAAACAAAAACTTTTTAAAGAAAGTAAAATAAAAAAGTTTGAGGACAAAATTATTTTAAAAAACATTTCCAATGTAAAAAAAAAAAAAAAATGTTACCTCAAAATTATGTTGTTTTTTATTATTATTAAAACAAAATGATCTTTCAAATATAAATAATAGAGATAAAAAAAATTATATTAAATGCTTTTATTGACCGTATACTAAAAAAGAAAAAAATAATAATTGTTTCTTCAACCACAAGTGGGGTTTTTAGATTTACCTTGAAATAAAAGTGGGGGGGGGGTCATCCAGAAATTAATTCAGTCCCTTGTTATAAAAAATAGGGATTGACTTAATTAATTTCTGGATCCCCCATACTTTTATTTCAAGTTAAATCTAAAAACCCCAATTGTTGGTGAATAATTATTTTCTTCTTTTTAGTGCATGGTCAATAAAAGCATTCAATATAAAAAAAACTTTTTATCTCTATTATTTTTAGGTTTTTAATATTGGCACAATAAATGAAAATGTAAAACTGTATCTTACTTTAAATTGACTGGACACTTATAGTTGATATATATATATATATTACTGTTTATATCTGGTATAAATATATTGGCATTTGGTAAGATATTTAAAAGCTAAAAATAAATAAATTTAAAGATCTTATTAAAAGACGCAATGTGAATTTTTTTTTAATTAGTGTAATTTTTTTTTTTTTAAACATACAATGAAAGTTAAATTTTTGTTTCATATTTTTTTATGTAATTTAATTAAAGTTAAAATTGGAATGAATAAAAGATATGCAGATTGCTAATCCATATAAACTAAAAGAAAAAGAATGATGGCAGAAAGAATTTATATAAAAAAAGAACTTTGTAGTTGAAAAATACAAAATAAATGTACAAGATTATTGACTTCTATTTTATAATAAAACAAAGATACGAATGTGCGCAGAAGTCTAAAAACCGGATCTCAAGTATAAAAAGAATACCAATGTGATCAGGGTCTTGTCTGTTTTTTCTTTTGGCTGGTCCTAGATCATGAAAGATCCATGACCACTCTATGCTGAAATAATTTATCATGCAGGAGTAGACCGAGGTTTTTGCTGACATCGTTCATGAAGACATACACCAGAAAAGCTTTTGTGACTAGCCTTTAGGATGGACCAAGAACAAGTTAAAACCAATGGCCACGAGTTCATTCTACCTCATGAAAAACCATGCATGGTAGTCAACAATCTTCATAAGCTCGCTAAACTTACAGGTAAGCTATGATTACTTATTCCCGATTGTGACTAAATTAAGTATTTGCAAACCATTCTCAAATATAAGCTTGTAATATAATCCTGATAGAAACATTAATTTTCTTATTCAAGAGACTTTCATTTAAAGAACTTTCTGGAAGAAACTTAAGAAGTGTAATATAAACTGTAGTAATTATTTGTTCATTATCTGGATTAGCATGTAGATAACTTCCAATTTTATTTAACAATTTATATTTAAATATTTTAATTTGTTAGAATGAAATATTTATTTCTAATATCAATTTTTCATTGTGCATTATTAATGTTAGTTTATTAGAATTTAAATATATAATTTACCTTTGTCAATAGTTATTAATTAAACTCTGGGAATAATATTCTCTACAAAAAATAAATAAAGTTATGTGAAATCAAAATCCCGATCCTTTAAATTATTTTTTTCTCAATTTACAATGTGCGATGCGACAGATTTCAACGGATTCTTGTATGAATCCGGGTGCCCTTGTTAAAATAAATAAAAAACTGATTCCGTCGATAATACAAATTGTAATAATTAATAGGCCAGTTAATCAGGAAATATAGATATGTTTTTAGAAATATGAACGAATATTTATATTTTTCTTCTTCATAGCTTGATTAACTTTCACTTCGTAGTGTGTAAAGGAAGACCTATTAAAACATGAAAAATGTTACAATATATATCACTTAGATATTTCTGCTATAAGTTAAAATGTATATCCCTTATGTATAAATCATATTTCATATGTGTATATAAGTAATTAAAAATATGAAATATTCTTTAAAGTGAAAAGTGTTTAACATTTTTACTTAATGCTTATTAAAACTATATTATACCACCCTTTAATGAGTCATCAAATAAACAAACAGATTTTTCAACTTCAATAAAAGCATTTAAAAATATATGTATATAGTAAAATATCAATATGATGGCAATTTGTCAATTATAGATGAAAAAACCCCAACAGTTTAAAAAACAATGGATTTTAAAAAATGACATGTAACTATGATATTAACGTCAAACCAAGGAAAGCAGATGGTTGACATAGAAAAAAAAAAATGTGTAAACAAATATGGATTGAGAGTTTGTGGGAAAAAAATGGAATAATGAAATAATTTATATTTAAGAGAAAAAAAAAAATTATAAATAACAAACCTGACAATTATATGTATTTACTAAGATTGTACAGATTATCTAGAGAATTTTAGTGCAAAATCAATTAAAATGAAAATGCTGGATTTTAAAATGATTACATACAGTAAACTATGACTTAGTATTAAAAAAAAAAATCAATGCAGCTGGAGACTGTTAAGTAATCATAAAAAAGCATTTTTTGAAATGGTTAAAACTTGGGAACATTGTAACATAAAATCAGCATCTTATCAAATTATTAAAAATATTCTATTGAAATGCATCATCAGTAATTATACTATTCACTAGAAACTTTATATACATACATAAATTATCAACATCTAAACAAAAATCTTGTGTATTATAAATACTATTATTAAATTACAAAATATTTATTTGGAAGTTTAGCAGTTTGTCTACATCATAATTAATATCAATATCATTTTAGCACTTATTATCTGAAATTTTTTTCAAACATTGTATGAGGGAAAAACCTCTAAAGTACTAGGCCTAGATTAATTTAATTTAATTGTTTTTGTTACTACTGAAAGCTTCTTCTTCAGCATGTTAAAGCGCTTATATATACTATTCAAACATTACTGCAAATGACTGCATTTATTTAAGGTCGACATGAAACTTTCAGTTTGACCAGTAACATATGAAGCATGTCATCAAAATTATTGAATGATTAGTCATTGGTATAGTGTCATTAGCATAGCAATGCAGAGTATTTTTGTTAGTATTCTTTCTGAATAGTATTATCTTGTTCAAGTAATGTTATCACATTCTATTTCAAGTATTTGAAAAATTTTTGCCTAAAATATTTTCAATCTGTTCCATCACACCCTGAAATTTGTCATAATAAATACAAGGAAGAGAATATTTAATCAATAATAAAAGCCCCTATTAATTTCTCACATAGCAATTTTGCTTATTATCAAGAATTTAATAATATTTTCAGCTTTTTTTCTATATTTTAATCTTATGTAAAATCTATCACTGCAGTGTGCCATATTAATAATTTCACTTGTTCTATAATGTACACAAAAAAAAGCAGTTGTCTAGCAGCTAAATCGATCTTCCAACAGAACTGGAATTGATGTTTTCAATGAAAAAATTTTTAAAAAAAATCTATTAAAATATTAATAAATTCCGTATTATTATGCTCCACATATAAAATACCATTACATTACTTTCAACCATATTAATTTCTATGTTACATTTGTTCAGATTATAAACTAATTTAAATAAACTTTTAACTAAATCACTAATTTACTATTCATGATGAGGTTTTTGATGGAAAAATCCAAACTGCAAACTAACTTTTCAGATTTTATCTTAAATAATTCTCTGGCACAAAATATTACACTTTGCTCCTCCCATGAGGAATCACTAAGTAAAATGCAATAAAAAAACAATCCTCCATTATTTGACTAGAATCGAACTGCTTTTATATGTAGAAAATTATTTGTCTAATCTCTTATTTTTGGACAGTATCTTTTTCTGTAATTTTCATATTTTTTTCAGAAACTTTTAACAGATCTAAAAATTTTGATTTGCTTTTTTTTTTTTTTTAAAAAAACAAAAGTATTGAAAAATAAAAAATTTTAAACAATTAAGTTGTCATAATTAGCTTGCCATTTAAAAAACCACTTAAAAATTTAATCATTCTTATTTTTAATATGTTAGTTCTATACTCTTTTTCTGGTTTATTTTATTAAAGATTGTGGCAAATACTGATTTTTTTTATTTTATCTGTAATTAAAGTTTTTAAAAAATTAAACAAAATATATTAGTAACTAAGATTTTTTCCTATAAAATCATGATTGCAGTTATACATATATTCTTTGGCTAATGATATGATATAATAAATGATGTAAGATCATAATTGTTTGGGAACTGAATGCACAAAATTGACAAATTATAAGAATACATGAATTCAGATTTTAACATCCATGACTACCAGGCTGGATTTTCATTGAATTATTAATATTTTACAATTAAGAAGATAATATGAATTAATCTAAACACATAAAACAAACATAGTAATAAATGACATGTTAAAGCCATTTTTTTGCAATATATATGCCTATAGCAATAATGTGTCATATCAGTTTGAATCTGATCCAAGTAAATTTGAAACAATTTTTCTTTCAGTTAATGAATCCAATAATGCTAGGCAAATGACTTAATTGTTCTTAGCTGGAGAGTGAAATAACTTAGAAAAGCACTTTGAAATATTTACAAGTCAGCAATTAGCAAATTTGATGAATAGTGCTTTCTTTTCCACAGTTGGTTATTGGAGAAAGTTTTATTTCAGCAGCTTCACTTCTTTTCTTTTTTTTAAATAACAGGAAAACACAGAAATGTGTCTACAATAGCAGTGTTTAATTTATTCTAATTAAAAAATTTTTTCACTAGAAACTATAAATTTTATCTTTTACATATATATAAATGAAATCATGACCATCATTTATAACCTTTATTAACTCACAAAGTTTCTTCAAGTTCAGTCTATCTCTAATCTCTAGCCTCTCTTTTCCACATTATCCCCAGCAAACCTTAAAACTTCATCCATCTCACGTGGGTTTTTTCTAGGTCTTTTACAATCTCTTGGAATCCAATTTCAATTTATCTATTATCATCTTTTCTACCAATATGCCCACTCCACTTCAGTTTCTTAATTCTTTCAATGATGTCAGTAAAAACCTGCCTGTTCTTTCACCAATGTATTTCATTTTTGATCTCTTCTTGTAACACTAATATATATTTCCCTATATTTCGTTGAATGTCTAAAGTCTCTATATTGCTCTTCTATTACATGTCCAAGCCTCAGATCCATAAGTAAGAACTGGTAAACCACATTTATAAAAAAAACTTTCCTTTTCAAACCCATAAGCAAATTTCCTTTTAATTTTAAGTTATTTCTATTAAAAGAACTCTGACAAAGTTTAAACCATTATGTTTCTATCTGTAGTAAAAATATGACCAAGGTATTTATAGTTATCAATCTTTATTTTCTTCTTTTGAAAAAATCTATTGAGTGATTACTGTGATCTTTTAAGATTTACCTTTAGTCCCACTTTCTTAAGGTTCATCTAACTCTTGCAACACTTCCTAAAACTCTGAAGCATTATTTACAAAAAAAAAAAATACACATCATCTGCAAAATCTAGATGACTTAAATAATTTCCATTTAACTCCCTCATCTTCTCATTTTAATCCAAAAAATATTTCTTGCAAAACTGTTATACAAGTTTTGGAGATATGGAAGCATTCTGTCCTACATCCTTCTCAATGTTAATATTCTTAATACATTATGTAAGCTAATCATTATTGTTGCATTTTTATGATTATTCTTCAGAATATGACGATATCCTGGATTTATATCTTGATGACCCAATATTTTAATCATTGAAGAAATATTTATAGAATCAAATGTCTTTTCATAATCTACAAATCCAAAGCATAATGGCAACCCCAAGCTCATTGGTTCTTTCCATAACTTCTTTCAATACTTGGATATGATCCATTGTACTAAAAACCACTTTTAAATTCAGCTTATTCATTTTGATTCGTTAAAATTCAAAATTCGCTGTGTAAGAGTTGCCTTAGTAAAATTTTGTATAGAACTGATAAAAGATTCTCAGGTCCGTAATTTCTAATATCTTTCTTATCTTTTTTTAAATATTAATATTAATACCGCATTCTTCCAATCAACTGGTACATCTTTATCGTTTAGATATTTAGTATATAATTTTCCCAAAAATTTTTGTATTTCTTCACCTGCTTCTTTTAAAATATTGATTATAATTGCATTATTACCTAGAGCTTTTCCCTTCTTCATAGAATTAATTGCATGTCTCATTGTTTTAAAATCCTGGGCATTATAGAAATAAGATTCCTAACAATACCAAGATGTTATTTTACACTTTTGAGACTTTTATTATTTTCTATAACTTTTCTTGTTAATTCACAATTATATTTTCTTATATCTTTATTAACTCTTATCTGCATCACTTTACAATATTCTATCTATTCAATCCTTCTTAATGCGTTATTTTTATATTTCTTCTTTCATTTATAAATTTTCTTCTTCAGTAGAAATTTTATTGGTCAATTTTGCTTTTATCCATCAGTTATTTTATTGTGATTTTTAGAAGTGTATCAGTTATCTCCTATTGATTTCATTCAAATCTGAATCACACAAAATCATTATATGATAATGATTTGCAAGTTCTAATTTAAATTGAATGGTTTATTTCTAAAGATTAAGAATATCAACTATGAATACTGTTTTTCTTAATAATTTTTATTTCTTAACAACTATCTTCTTTCCCACTAATCAATGACCATTGCCTGTGTTGAATTTATTAAGATCATTATAATCTTGAAATACATATTTTCTGTTAGTCAAAATATAATCCAATTCTATTGTTTTTTCATTTGGATGCTTTTGTGTCCATTTATGTTTAGCATTTTTCTCAAAGAAAGAATTTATAATATATAATTTTTCTTTTTCTACAAACTCCACAAATCTATGTCTTCTCTCATTTCTATCAGCATACCCAAATTTAACCACAATGCTCTCATTTTTCTTTTACCAATTCTAGCCTTAAAATCTACCATGACAATTTTAAAATGTAGTTTTGTTTAATCAAAAGCCTTTTGTATATCCATATAAAAATTCTACTTCTGCATCACAATGAGAACTTGTTGGGACATAAACTTGAAATATTTGCATTTGGTATTTACGATTAAACTGTTTATCTAATCTTGTCAATCTGTCTGATATATCTTTAATATCCACAATGTTGTTTTTCCACTTCTTATTTATAATGAATCCTACTCCACTTATGCTTTTTGCTTGTGCCTTAGCAGTACAGTGCATGTCCACTTTTTAAATCAACTGTCTCTTCATTTTTTCTTCTAACTTCAAAAAGTTCAATATTATCTCATTTAATATTAGACAGTTCTTCTTCTTCCAATTGTACAGTCTTCCTTCAGATAATCTGCAGTTGTGACTACTTAAAATGTTATCATCAAATGGCAGCCTTTGCAATCAGGAGATTCTTATCACCCTCCACCTTCAGTTACCAATTATTGTCTTAACTAGTAATTTTACAGCTTCCTGGGAGTAAGAGTCATAATTTAGATTTGGTTTCTTGATTGTAAATATCTGTATTTAAAAAAAAAGCTCATTCACACATGCACATTCATTCTACTTTCAAGAAAATTCAAGTAACATTTTATTTAAGAACTATCAGACGAGTAAAAATAAATCCCATGGTATTTCTTTGTCATAAACTCAAAGGTAACAAGCCAATAAATTCACCATGATGGCTGATATATATTTATGAACAGTCTATCCATGTTTGTATACTATATGAGTAATCATAACAGCTGTGGTGACAAGAATATATGGAATGAATATCAGGAATTTGCTCTGCTTGATTTTTTTAAGACATTAAAGAGGAATCAAAGGATATTTCAGTTAACAGCAAACTTTTTTCTGCCGTCATATAAATGAAATACACTTTTATAATTACTATAATATTAACAGTATTGAACTATAAAAATAAAAATTAATATTTATAGAGAATTGATCTTTTTTATATAGCTATACCCCTCCCCCAGTGTAAAATAAGATTTGCATTTAATATATATATAAACATTTTTTAAAAAAAAAAAAAGATGATAAAGAGAAAAATAAATATATATCAATTTATTTTGAGTACTGAACATACTGACACAACATACAACTTTCCTTGATAGATTACAGATCACTAAATATCTAAAGCTCTTTACCAGTCATTTGAGATCCTGCTAGGCCATTTTTCATTGAAGTCATTTGCTTGACCTTTTCAAAAATGCAGCAGTATTCAACTTTAAAATATACTCAAATCTCTAGATTGCAAAGAAATTCAACACTGAAACAGCAGAAAGGGCCTACTTTTTCTCAGATTTTTTTTTTTTTTAAATTTAAAAAACACTGTATGATATTTATGAGAGGTTAAAATAGTAGATAATAAATAAATAGAATTTAAAACCATTATGACAGTTTTATAACATTTCTCAAAAGATTTATTAGTTTGGACCACATCAATAAGTAATAAAAACAAATGCAAAAATAAGTTTAATAAAATTAAATCTAATTTTTACCAAAAAATCAGAGAAATAATAAAAACAATCATAGTAAACCAAATACAGTACAAATATTTAACAATAACCAAGAGTAATTACTGGGGGAAAAGAGTTGTCCCACCCCCTTTCCCAAGATTAACAAGTTATTTCAAAATCGGCAAAAGCATATCAACAAATTAAATAAATATCAATTCCAATAAGAATATGACTTAAAATTATAATTTATTATTTCTCTTACACTAAAAATTCTGGAATACAAATTTATTTGTATACAAAGTATTAATGACAAAACAAATCTTATCATCTGATGATACAAAAATCACATGCTATGATGTGTGGTTTGCATACATATATTCATTCTAATATATGTGTAATTAATAAGAAGTGCTCAACGAAAAATATGCCTTGTTTAGATTTTGTTCTTTCCAAAATAAGGTCTTTTCTGTCTATTCCTTTTGTTTACTATGGTAAGAGACCTAGAAAAAATCATTTTATTTTACACAGTTTGGCTAAGTTTTTGTGCCTAACCAATCACCATTATGGCAATAAAAATGATTTAGAATTATTAATAAATAAATGTTTTTTTAAAAATATATATAAACACAGGTATAGGATTATTTGATGCAAAATTTTTGTTTTCAAAATTAGAATGGATAATGCTTGTGATTAAGGAGCTACCAAGATTAAAATAGACACTGCTGTCTCAGTGAAACTCATCTTCCAGAGGAAAATAGTTTAATAGAATAGGTAAATGGCTACAAGTTTTTTGAAAAGCCAGATAAAACTATGAAAGAAAATTGTATGGATTTTGATTTAATGTAATGTCTACTTTAAAATCTTTCAATTTTTGAAATTCCTATATATATATTATTGAAAGACTAATGTAGTATTAACATTTGATCAGACTGTACTCATTGTATTAATGCATATTCTCTATAGAGAATTCAGAAAAAGAAAGCTTTTATTCTTTGCGAGATAATAAATACTATTACATCAATGAGATTTCTTCTTGAGATTTTAATGCAAACTTTCGTCAAAAGTTGCTGCAAATATTGTTATTGGTGTTGCAAATTCAAATAATCAGCTATTAGTGAATTTTCACACAATACATAGATTGACAATTACACTTTATTTAGGCAGAAAAATCACTGTAGAGATTCTTAGATGAACTCATGCTCAAAACAATGGCATCTAATAGGCCTTACAATTAGGAGACAGAATATAAAAGTTCATATTGTATAAAAATTTACAAGAACAGATTGCTGAAAAGATCACAGAATAGTACAACTCCAAAGTTATGATGATAGGTAGATTTACAAATAAAATTTATTTCAATCATACTTAAAAAAAAAAAAAAGAGAGAATCATTCTATTATTCAAGCAAATTTCAACAACTATTAAACACTGCAAATGCAAATTTGAACTTTCAAAATTTGTCATGTTACTGAGGCTTGAATTTCTTTTTTTTTAAATGTTAGGAATACAAGTAAATTGATTCCTGAATTCACTAAAAGGAAGAATCATAACTATTCTCTGTCAATTGTCCTATTATTAGAGACTTAATTAGAATGAAACACAATCTTTTCTGTTTAGCAAAATAGTAAGTTGAATGTAGAGCTTAATAAACAATACACAGATTAAAAGGCAGAAATTCAACAAATGATAAAAAGGTTTAATAATGATTGGTGAGTTAGTATCAAAAACAGGTTTATTCAACTATGTTTACAATAAAGAAAAAATTATAAAATAACATTAAATTTGGCAATACATTTATAAACCATTAAATTACTTAATGTCCAATATTAATAAGATTCCATGTGGAATTTGCTATTAGGTGAGAAGCTAACTTCAAATCTCTTTCTTTGATATCTTTTAATTTTTGTAAAAAAATTAATGTTGGATCAGGTATAACAGACTTGAAGATTAGGAAGCATCTGACAAACCATAGACAGAAAGTGATGAAAGTTGCACTTCTTATAATTGCAAAATCCCCATAAGCAAAACCTTTTATGAGTGTGTTGATAATTGGATGTTTTGGTGTATAAATTTTATTAATCAATATTCTACAGCCCTGAAGAGAGGAACAATCGTTGAAAATGTAAAATATGGTATCATCCTCCCTATGGCAGAGTGAGCAAACAGGGTCCAAAGATGAAAAACCTCTATACATCACAAGAAAGTGGCTTGTTGGAAGGGCATTGAGATTTAGCTTTAGAAGAAAGTCCAAATATTTTGGCTCTAGATTACATCTTTTATATTTCTTTATAATGGCAAAGTTTGTACAGGTGAGAATGCTATGATCTGGGATAATTGTTGAAAAAAAAAGAAGATAGGCATCCCAATAACGAAGTTTCGTTGGTTTTATTTGAGTTAAAGGTGTGAGAATTTTTGCAATGTCAATTAAGACTTGTGTCAGCCAACCATCATTAATTGGAGGTGGAGTATCTGTAGGATGAATAGATAGAAAAGGTGAGTCATCAGGAAAAATCCCATTAAGTCTTGTAATGAGGTTATTTGATTTCTGTAGACAAAGAACATGAAGTGAATGCAGTGACAAGCCATTAAGTCTTGTTGGTCTCTGCACTCTTCTTAAGCTAATAGCAACAGTTTTACCCTTCCACATTAATCTAGAGCAAAGAGAGTTTATATTCTGGATAAATTTTGATGAGAATTTAATGAACGGCATGTAGTAAGCAATTCTGGGGAACAGTAACATGTTGAGTAGGGCTGCTTTCACAAATAATGATGTATAAACTTTTGAAAGTGAATCAATTATTTTTCTTGCAGAATTCATGATAGTGTCTTGTATTAATTTCCTCATTGCTGCATGAGAGAGACTCATTGGTAAGCCCAAAAATTTTTGTGGTATAGCTGTGAAAAAGGATGGAATGGATTTTCCAGATGAAAGTCTCCATACAGCAGATTTTCTAAGGTTAAACGCAAGACCTGACTCTATGGTGAAATTGTCCATAATTTGAATTAGTTTCGGTATGAATTTTCTAGATGGTAAGAACACTGCCACATCATTCATGTAGGATATGTGCTGAATGGATTTATTGATACCAGGAATGTACAATCCAAGAAGATTCATCTCTAAAGATTTAAGGAATGGATTTATATATAGAATGAAGAGTAAGGGACTAAGAGGAGAACCCTGTGGAATCGACTTGGTAGGTGTGAATGAGTTTGAATGAAATTGCAATATGTCTGTTTAATAGAAGGTTAGTAATGATGTTCATTATACCTGTGGGAATGTTCAGACCACTTAGAAGATGTATTAGTTGAGGAATTCTGACTGAGTCAAAAGCAGCTGAAATATCAAGTTGGACAACTATTGGCTTTGACTTTTTATTTTTTCTTGTATAATCCGTAATTAACTTGAATAGGCAGAGTGCCTCAGCTGTGGAACTACCTTTCTTTGCAAATTGAAAACTAGAGATAAAAGTCAGAATGAGATTTTGAATTTTATCTGGAGTCATCGAGATTGGTCTAAGGTTCTCCAGAGGCGATGGGATAATAGCACTCTTAAGAAATGGGACCATCGCAATGGGATAGAGTTGATCAATAGTAAGGGGACCTGAGGCAAGTAGATCAACCATTCTACTCACTATTGGTACTGTGAAGGCTTCAAGATGTTTGAACATGAATTTTGGTATTCCATGGATTCCATGGTGTATTCTATCAGGCATGGATGATAGTTTAGCTCTAATATCATCATTACTAATACCATGAATTGTCTCACTAGCACCAAATTCTGTGAAATATCTACTAGCTTGCATTTATAATGATTTAAAATTTGTAAAATCATGCTATTACCCGAGAAAATTATATTATTCACTGTGATTGCTGATGGAATTTTAGACTTACTTTGAAAACCCATAGAAATTAGTTAATCAAACATTTTTGATCAGTTTTTTGCTACATTAAAAGCAAAATATAAAATATAATCATATTAAATCTTTTGGTGGCATTCTTTTATATGATGAAAGTGCTAGCTTGGACAGGTGGAAAAAATAATTTTCATCACCTTTTGAATAATGATACAAAAATTGAGATGATATTTTAATGATATACTCATTTCATCTAAACATTCAGATCTGGATCAAGATATCCAGTTTAGTCAAGTAAAACTGTTGCAAGAAATGCATACTTGGGGCCTCCAAAAGTTAACAGCTTCAAAAAGAAATACATCCTGCTAATATCAAGCAGATACTATCTTTCACTAAACAATCGATTTTACTACATCATAACTAATCAAATATTCTTTTCAATTATGAGAAAATAGTTTAAATAATAAATAAAAGTCTTTGACTATTTATGTAACTATTATCCAATCAACTCTTGCAAATTGCAATTAAATAAAACAAATTATCAACTACTTATTGTAGGGATTTTCAGGTGATATTTTTTTGTAAAGCAAATATTATCAAATAATTACAGTAAACGTTTATTGTGATCACTTATAAAAATCAACAGTAAGACTCATTTAAAGCAATTTATTTAGTGCAAAAGATTAAAAAAAAAGAAAACTATGTGGCACAGCAAACAAATCTGCTGGCTAAATTTTTAATTGAGTATTTTATTTTAAACACCATAATAAACTGTGATGAGTTATGATTATCATATCTGTGACTGCATAGGGAATTACCTAATTTATTGATTAATATTTTTTATCAAATAAGTTAATTTGATAGTTTTACAGTATTTGGGACAACAGTATCCTCAAAACTAGGTTGCACTTGAGGTCCTCCAACTGCTTGATTCATTACTGCAAAACAGCAGTTTGTAATTTTAAAAATGAAATGGGTGTGCATTCTGATGACATACCTGGAGATTTGAAAATAAGGTAGTGATATTTTAGCTTCAAAAGTATTTTTTAGCAGTACATCAAATAATGAAATTGTACACCAAATCTTAAAAATGTTAGAGAATAGACAAGAATGTAATAAATATTGTGGAATATCATTAATATCCATAACAGCAAATATATTTTTGAATAAGTTGTTTTCAATCATGGATTGATAGTTATCAGAGATTCAATATGACTTTAAAAAATCTAGAAACAATGTACATGTTTTTTGCTGCCAGGCAAATGCAAGAAAGATGTCAGAAATAAAGAAGTGATTTTTTTTTTCATTTGTCAAAGCATCGTCCGGGAAGCGAACCCGCAAACCCAGGACAACTGCTTGTAAGGTGGCTGTGCTGACCACTCAACCACCAACGGTTACATATATTGATTTTGTCAAAGCATGACTCATCCTGAAGATATCAGATACCTGAAGATTTTAAATATGATGGTGATATTTTAGTTTTGAAAATAGTGAAATTTTTAGCAATATATAGGAATAATGAAGTTGTTCCACTCAATCTTTAAGAAATTTTCTAGTGAACCAATTTTTAAAATTAGAGATGCTAGATAAAATTGCTCTATATGAGTGGTTATAAGAAACTAATGTGGTTTTAAAGAATCCAGAAGCACTATAGATATGATTTTGTTGCCAGACAAATACAAGAAATGTCTGAACAAAAGGATGATTTATATATGGTTTTTGTTGATTTGATCAAGACATGATCAATTAATTAAAGAGATCTTGTTACTGTTTTGAAATTATTTTTTTATCCACTAAAATTTATTTATATTATACAACTATTATATGATATAATGTGTTATCTATGGGTAAAAAAACCTGAGGTATTTGAAATGCAAACTGGCACGAAAGAAGTATATGTTCCAGCACCAAGTTTTTAATTGTATGACAGTGATCTTTGGAAGTATTTATAATCAGTTTATAAAACAGGTATTAAGGTATAAGTTTGAAGGCAGACTTTTTAAACTAAATTGATTAAATGCAAAAATAAGATCTTCATTTTCTTGGCCTCTATATTTGCAATGTGCTGATAAATGTGCTATCCTTGTCAACTGAAGAGATAATTTATTATACATATTTAATATTTTGAATATAACATACAAAGACTTTGGTTTAGTAATTAATTTTCAAAAAATTTCAAGTTCTTAATCAGTCAATAATGAAATAAAAAAAATCTTCAGTAATTTTTAGTTTAGATTATCATGATCTTGAGAATGTTAAGCAATTTAAATTCCTTGCTAGCTTTTAAAGTAGTGTACAGGCTACAAATAGATGGTCCAAAGATATTGGCATTTAAAATATTTTTTTAGTTTGTGTAATTTTTTTTTTTAAAACATACAATGAAAGTTAATTTTTTCATGCATATGTAATTAAAAATAAAAGTTAAAATTGGAAAAAAAAAAAAAAAGACATGCAGATTTCTAATCCAGATAAATTAAAAGAATTCCAAAAGTAAAAAGATTACAATTAGAAAAATCTTTTTAGGTAATTAAAGATGGCAGAATTATGCTAAAAAAAAAAAATTTGTAACTTAAATTTAATACATTCAAATATCAGCCCTTTAAGCTAATTGTGTATACGCTTTGCGAGTGTTAATAATAAATGAATACTTTCTCACCAATACTAGATATAGTATTTATGCAGGAATAAAAGGAATCCTCTTATTCCTACGATTCAAATGCTTATATATGAGCAAATCTGAAGTACTGGCAAGTAAAGAGTGAGGATGAAACCGTCACTTTAAATTACTATATACGATAAAAGTGTACAAGATTATAATCCTGTATGCTGATAAAAGGACAAAAGAAAATAGATGGGCAGAAGTTTCAAAAACTGGATTGAGGTATAAAAAGAGGACAACGATCTAGGTCTTCTCTATACCTTCCAGCTATGTGTCTTAGAAATGGAGGTTTCCGCGAGCATAACCTGTGGCAGTAATATACTTCTGCACAGGTACGCCACTTGCTGAACCAAGCCGTCACGCAAGCATGGAAATGGAGCGTTGTGAATACCGCTTTTTGCAATGAAAGGGTCATCGCAACCATTTTTTTTCCCTCCAGCTATAGAACAGACCAATAATTGAAGATGCCGGCAGGAGAAACCAACTGAACTTTCTGATTCTTGGGATACCCATGAATCTACACAAACTTACCGGTGAGCTAAGATTATTCATATCCTGATTGTGACTAAATTAAGCATTTGCAAACAATCATTCCTATAAGCTTGTAATATTACTACTAATAGAAACATTTGCAGAATTCTCATCCAAAGAACTTCCTGGAAAAAACTTAAGTGAACTTTAATTATTAAACTGTTTGTTACTTGATTTAATATCTGGATTAGCGTGGTGTAATCTTTCCAATTAATTATTAATGTGTTTTTAATATTTTAATTTGTTAGAATAAAAATATTTATTTCTAATATCAACTATTCATTGTGCGTTATTAAAAATAGTTATTAAATTTATTAATGTTAGTTTATTAAGATTTGAGTATATAATTTACCTTTGCCAATATTTGTTGATTAAACCCTGGGAATAATATTCCCTAAAATAATAAAGTTACATGAAAGCATAAACACGATCTATTAATTACGTCAAAATTATGGGATATGAAGAAGTTAGGAGTCTAATGACTATGGCGCCCTCTTATAGATTAAAACTAACTTCGTCGGTAATTCCTGTCATAATAATTAATAGGCCAGTTAATCAGAAAATATAGCTATGTTTTTAGAAATATGAACAAGATATTTTCTTAGCCATAGCTTAATTAACTTTCACTTAACAGTGTGTAAAAGACGGCCTACAAGAATCTATTAAAACATGAAAAATGTTACAGTAGAAAGCTCTTAACAAATTAAGAGTATTGCATCGCAATGATGTAACCAATGCAACCAAATACATTGATATAAAAAGCTCATTTTACCTACTGTATGGAACTGAGACTTGACACATATATACCCTATCATCATAATTTATTGGCATTAGAAAAATTTATTTTAAAATGCTCTATAAAATTCTAAAAATACAACTGTAAGATTAAAAAACCAATCAATATATTTTTCAGTTTGCTGAATGTGATATTGCAAAATCTATTATAAAATCACCCTCTAGTTGGATTGGATATGTGAAATGAATGAATGGTAGCAGACACCCTATATTTTATAATGAACTTACATGGTTTTGTGAAAGAAGCAGATCCTATTTTGTTATATAAATTGTCTCAGAAGTCACTCTAAATAATGCAATTTTGATTGCTTTCAATGAGAAAAGAGAGCTGAGAATAGAATACATTGGGAAGCTACAATTAGAAAAGCTACTAGTCTTTCAGAAAAAAAAAACTTTGCCACAGAAATTAAGAGAGCATTATAAAATGTCAAACTGGATATATTTGTGATTCACAAATAAATTTGTACAATCATAAAAAGACTTATCTATAGTTTATTATTATTATTTATAAATATCATTAAATCATATTAAACACTTTGTTGCAAAACTTTATAAAATCTGATATTGCAACTGTCCTACAAATCAAATCAAATAAATTGATGAACTAAATAGAATTAAATGAATAAAATATAATAAAACCATATAAAATAAACAATATACTTATTATATCTGTATATTCCTGTCTGAATATATGTTCACAATTAATTTAATTGCATTATAATTATTTTAATATTATAATATATAATGAATAATATACACCTGGGTCTTGTTTTACACGATAGATAGGTTCCTCAGAAAACATGCGCAAACAAAATCGTGCAAAAATAGACGTAACTTACATTGAAAAGGGGGGGAATGCGGTCTGTGATTTTTCAAAATTTGAGTGAAAGCAAAGCACCAACGTAAAATTACTTTAAAATTCGCGCAGAAAAAAAAAATAAGGAAATAAAATTTGACTAATAAAAAATTTCAAATTTGAAAAAAATTGACACAAGACAAACTTTTTTTAACTATAATATTTAATTTTATTCAAAATAATATATTTTTATGCATAATTTACTGTTCAGTAATTTACATTTTTTTATACACGTTTTAATTATTATCGATAAACAAGTTCGTTTGCAAAAAAAAAATCAGATTCTTCTCAAGAGGAAATACAACTAGCACCAACTTCACTCTCATGTTGTGTTAATGATTTTCTGGTGACAACGTAATTAGTAATTAATCTTTGAGACGATGATTTTATTAATTGTTTATGAAGCTTGCGATATCCAGCCATACAACCATTTAGCTCTCGTTGGAATTTAAGAGCATGTTAATGATTAGTGTCATTAATAAGAAAATAATAATTGATTACGTTCTTTTTTAAAAAGCAAAAACAGAATGTGATTTAAAATGCAAAATTAACATGCACAATGTTTGAACAAATTTACATTATAATCTTGTAAAATTTAATGTGTGTATACATGAAATGTGAAAATCATGATTTTAATTTCATTATTGCATAAAATCTTACTATTATAAAGCACTGAAAATATTGAAATTACTAAGATGAAAGTCGAATTCCAATAATGTGCTATTACTTTCAATATAACATAAGTGCGTAAAATTTATTATTTAAAGTAATAGCACATTTTTGGAAGTCGACTTCCGGTGAAACACGAATCGCGTAACTTCAAAATCGTGTTAAATAAATCCGCATAAAAAGAGACCCAGGTGTATACATACTACTTGTGTGGAGAAGTTTATACATATATATTAAATGAGGTAAAGGATACAAAAAAAAAATAGCTGCACTTTATGTTTAAAAGATATAATCAAAATCATGAATTATGTGAGACCATAAACCCAAAAGAATTATCACATGAATAAGTAGTGGAAAAAATAATATTTTAATCTCCAGCCTTTAAGACATGTAAAACACAAATGCATTTAAACAGCAAGCTTAAGATAGTAACTTCTTGGTGAAAGAGATCTGACACATGTATAGGCCATTGAAATAGGTATACTGTATAAACAGATATTTCAGAATAGTACTAGCCAGAGTCAATAACAGAAAAAAATTTAAAACTCATGAATAAAAGAAAAAAATGAAAAGCAAAACTACAATGAATTGGTTACCCAAGAGTGCAGTGCAAATGGAAAGAAAACCACTGTTCAAATAGAGGGGCCAAAGATCAACTTGAGAGATATGTCATAAAACCAGAAAGACGATTATAAACAGAAACAATACCCTTATAGAAATAAAAATTAAAGCTATTTATATTTACAGTACAGATTATTTGCAGAAAAATAATTACAATTGAAATAAACAGTGAATTAGGCATATCTTTACTATCAAAAAAAGATTGGAAATTTCTGAGAGTGAATTGTCCAGAATTCCTCCTCTTCAAGTAGCAAATCCTAAAGTGCAAGATAGAAACAGTAATTAATTTATTACAAATTGACAGACAGGTCAACATGTATATAAAAATGCATAAAAGGTAGACATAATGCTTTATATTGTTAATCATAAAATAAATGCAATTATCCACAGAGAATAATTTGGTGCATTAGGGATAAACACTAATGCTATTAAAAATGTTTCAATATCTCAAAAAAGGCAGCAAAAATTCCTTAACTTAAATGTTTATAAAATACAAATAAATAAAAATTTTGGACCATAATATATAATTTTCTACTTGTTTTCCTATGTATTGATTTCTATTAAAACATATCATACCATTTACACCTTTTTAAACACTTTATCAATACTTTTATTTATATCAAACTAAGTTTCGATTATCCTGCAGTCATCATCAGAGCTATAATATTCAAATATATAATTATACAATTAATACACTTATCCACATATTGATATATATAATTAAATACACAAGATAAACAAAAATAATTGGTTGTATTTGGTTACATGCACTCTGGCCACCAGTGATGCTGCCGAACCACCAAGAAGCCTGCAAGTGATAAATAAAAAATAAAAAATCACTGAAGTCATCAAGGACAAAAAAAAACAAAAAAAAATGCTGAAATCATCAATGGATAAAAAAATAAAATAAAAAATTGCTGAATTCATCGATGGACAAAAAAAAAAAAAGGCTGATATCATCGATGGAAAAAAAATAAAAAATCGCTGGAGTCATAGATGGACAAAAAAAAACACTGAAATCATCGATGGACAAAAAAAAAATTGCAAAACCTTTACATAGTAAGTACTTAAATATAGATCTACCCTCCCCCTCCTGAAAAAACATTACTGACTTTCAACACTATAATGACTGAAGAGTATAATAATTAACAGATTAATACTAATTAAATATAGATAATTAAAGTAGCTATAAAATACAAAAACAGAAATTGATGTGACTAACAAATATAACCCCCCCCCTACGGAGCATTAAAACGAAAAATGGCAGTAATACAGTACATTTTTTAAAAAACATTCCTATAAAATACAAAAACAGAAATTGGTGTGTGACTAACAGATATACCGTCCCGCTCGGAGCATTAAAACGAAAAATGGTGATGACTGAGTATTTTTAAATTTCATCAATATTTAAAAAATAAAAGACTATTTCCAAACATGACTGTGCATAATCTAAGAATAGATATTATCATTTTATTAAGTTCTAAATTGAATTTGTAACATCCAAAAAAATCCAAGTACAACACACACACAAAAAAAAACCACAAATACTTACAAAAAAAAAGTATTTACAAAAGATAGACATCATGGGCAATTTGAAAGTAGGCATAAAAACATTCAAACTTTGAGACTTTGCATAAAAGTTATTTGGAGAAGCTTGTTAAAACATTGCAGATGATTATAAAAATATAGGATACCTTTAAAGTAGACAAAAAAAATTCAAACTTTAAGACTTTTCATGAAAGTTATTTAGAAAAGCTTGTTGAAACATTGCAGATGATTATAAAATACAGGATGGCTTTAAAGTAGACAAAAACAAAATTCAAACTTTGAGGAATCAAAAACAGTTGTAACAGCAGAATATTTTTAAAAGTACACACACAGATCAAAAACATCGCTCAAAATACATAAACTTTAAAAAACTACGCACACACATATCAAAAACAATTGTAACGATGTTAAATAACTAAATTTTACATTAAACTGCATTCCGAATCAATCTTATATTTCAAGTGAATTTCATTTAGTTTAAATGAAGTTAAAGTTATATAAGATTAGATTTAAGAAATTTATTTTTCTCTCAATTATTTGATTTATACTATTTTTTTTTAGCAAAGACAGTGAATCCTGCTGAGTTATCAATCTTTGACAGATACTAATGTTACATTTCCATTGCATCCTTGGGCTTGTGTAAAGCTTCATTTGATAGCCATTGACGCACACTTTTTGAGAGGGCAGAACAATTTTGCTTTGTAAAAACTCCCCTTCATCATCTTCCATTTTTGGGAGATCCCACATTTTCATCATTTTGGTTAAGCAAAGATAAAAATACCTTACCAACTTTAATTTCACCATGGTTTTTTGAAATGTCGCCTGAAAGATTTGTGCATGTTTACTATTGTATTCATCTGCATAAAAAAAAAAGTCCATATTAACACCATCAAAAAATGCAAATAAACCCAACAAATTGTATTTCTAGCACTCGGAAAATAATTAATAGGTCATAATAAAACTAAGCAGGTATTTCAAAAGACTAGTTCAGTTTGATTTTGATTAAATTTGTTGGCCCAAACAATTATATTTTTCATGTGAAAAGTCTATGACATCATATTTCTTTCTTAGAAATTTATAGTATAGCGTGGTGCATTTTTTTAATGCCCTATCTTTTGTAACCATTTTTTCAATACAATGATTTAGAAAAATGGTGTGGCACTGGCTAACGCTTTTGCTGCATTAATTTTAGTTGCATTTTTGGTTACAATTTTGCAGGTCTTCTTTTCCCATCTCAACTTAACAGTAGCAATAGTTGTCTTCTACCCCACAATGGACAACATAAAATCACAACTTTTAATCAAAAATAAATAAAAGGAAAAGTTTTGCCAAAGCCGAAATTTTAGTTTATACACTGCTCATTCTTAAACTTGTTTACAATTTATTTGTCTCTCAATTATTTGATTAACACTATTTTTTTATTTTTTTTTAGCAAAGACAGTAAATCCTGTTGAGTTATCAATTTTTGAAGACAGTTGCGAGATTTTTTTAACAGGTTAATTTTAAAATAGATTCGTAATCTGTAATTTTCTCCTTTTACCAGACTTTTTTTGTTAAACTCCTAATTAGGTCAAGATTCAACAAAGGAATTTTAGAAAACAAACTTTAGAACTCCTGAATAACTTAATACATGTAAAAATAAGATTAATTTACACATCGGCCTATACAAGGGCTTTCACATATATATGCATGTTCCCGTTACACATACAAGATTTACTTTAGATTTAATTTTACAAATTATAACTTGTATGTGCAAAGACACACTCATTTCACATATGTATACATAATAATGAATACCCACACCCATGCCTATATTTAATATAACAATATCAGGATATGTTTAAAATTACTATACACGTACTCAAACATAGATAAATACAGAAAAATATACTATTATGTAATATAGTAGGTAAAACAGGAGAGTCACTACATGTACTATTTCAATACATATACACATGTAATTATTACAGTTAATGTATGCTATACCTATATAGACAGACATACACGCAAATATACCTTGCTATAGATTACTTATGATGAATTTAAGTGAATATAATATACATGCACTTGGGAGGATTTGAACTTTGAAAAGATACTACTATGGGACATAGTAGGTGAAACAAGATGATGGCTAAATACCTTTTCAGTACGCAATAATGGTAATAATATATTAAAATAAAACACAAAGCTCATGTAATAGGAATGTATATTGAGCACACATACATATTTGGGGTGACTACTATATACCAGTGTTTATCGCGTTAAATTTTTAATGGGTCGCAAATATGCACCAAGAAATAAAAACAAATATCTGATAGCAAAAATCATTGTATATTTTAAGAAAATGTTAGTATTAATAAAAATAATAAAAAAGTAATACGGTTATCTATGCTTTGTGTAGTTTTCTCAAATTCAATTGCGAATTTGAACTTAAATAATCATAATGTTAAATTTCGCAATTATTTTCAAAATATAATTATTCAAAAAATTGCAACTAAAATTAATGCAGCAAAAGCATTAACCTGTGCCCCACCATTTTTCTAAATCATTGTGTTGAAAAAATGGTTACAAAAGATAGGGCATTAAAAAAATGCAGCATGCTATACTATAAATTTTGCTTGGGCTGACAAATTTAATCAAAATCTAACTGAACTAGTCTTTTGAAATACCTGCTTAGTTTAATTATGACCTATTAATTATTTTCCAAGTGCTAGAAATATAATTTGTTGGGATTATTTGTATTTTTGGTGTTAATATGGACTTTTTTTTATGCAGATGAATACAATAATAAACATGCACAAATCTTTCAGGCAACATTTCAAAAAACCGTGCTGAAATTAAAGTAAGTATTGAAACAGTCAGTTTCGTCCATCTACCCGTTTCACTTATGTTACCCATGCATCTATCTATATGCCAGGTTTAAACCCTCCCAGAGTACCCATCTGAATAACATTAAATTATTATATATGCAGAATCACGTATATATATGCGAACAGTATGTCTGTAATTTAATTGAATATGTATAGATTACAGATATGTATCAATTTTATAAATATTTCTCATTTAGAAAATATTTTAGTCTAAATTATTTATGTTAATGGTATATATATATTACAGATAGGTAAATTCATTTTATAGACATTTCTATTTTAAGAAATATTTTAGTTAAATTATTTAGCAACTTTATTATTGTATTAGTGAAATCGCATATACATATCTCCTGTTATTCTGCATTTATTCTACTGCCTCTGGTTATAAAGTGTTTTCTGCTAATTACAGGGAATTTTGTCAAAATAACATTCGATTTTGTAAAACAGATTTAATGTAGGTCACGCATCTAGTCCTAAAACAGTCCTAAAATAGCGTGGATATTGTTTGAAATATATAATGCTAACAACAAGATAAGCAAGAAAACAGAATCTAAATTACTTTGTTATCACTAAAATTGTTTGTCTAAATAAAGAAATTAGTTTTTCTGCCAGTAGGAATAATTAAATGTTTGGCTAAAATAAAATGGATTGTTCAGCTACGCAAAAAAATAACAGGTGTTCAGATTTCAAAAGGTATAAATACTTGGAAGTTTATTAACAAGGGGATCAGACATATATATATTAAGTGAACTATAGGCCAAATCCACGTCGGTTTCACCTTAAAATGTTCGACGAGTAGAGGCCATAATTCACTGTCTCTCCTCGTGGAGAATGGAGAGCTTTGGTCCAATGAAACCTAATGCCATCACCAGGAAAAGTAGCCCATGGAGAAATCTGTTAACTGTGCATCATCATCAAGTGTCAACTTATTATCGTCCCAAGTGCTTCAAAACCAGCTGCAATGGAAACAACTAAACGGTAAATTTTCTCAGAGCTCTTGTCTATAAACTGTAACTTTCGTTTCTCTATTTTTAAAAGCTAGCTATTCACTAAATCTGCTTTCATCAAACACCTTTACTAAAATCTACAAAGAAGATTGTTAAATGTTAAGTCTTGCCTGATTATGAAATTTAAATTTTTATAATGTAAAACTCAAATTCTCTTTTAAATTGTAAAACTCCTAATAATTTATTTTAAATGTATAATTTTCTGCAGTCTTTTTATGCCTATTTCTAAATCTATTCAATTTTGTTTCATGATTTTATCATTTTAATATAATATGTGTATTTAAAATGCCAAATGACTCGAAACCGCAAGTATTTCTAAATATCATTTTAGCTTATCAATTTGCGAAGATAATTTCAAATCTTCACTATAATTTAATATTAATCAATTGAATTATTATTCTTCATTCTCACTCGCTGTTTCGAGATCATATTATGTTACTGACTGAGTTTTGGGTATCAATATTACAATAATCAGTTATCTAGCTATTTTATGTATTTAGTTATGAATTATAACTATTTATATATATAACTCGTATATCATCGGAACTAGCTACGGAAATATTTTCAAAGCATATTTTAATATTTTATTCGCAATTACCCCACAAATATGCTTTATCCTCCTTAGATTTATTTATGTTGAGACGCAGGGGATAATATTAAACTAAGTTACTAATTAATTTAGCCCTTAATAGTATATTTAAAATACTAAATTTGAGAACTGGATTATATGGATATGCAAATATATGCTATCTAATATTAAGACACGATAATGTAATGTTATGCGATTGCGTTATATATATATGTATAAGTTGCGGATGTGTCTTTACAAAGTACACAATGTACACTTATCAGCTTGCTGCATGATTTTCGATGACATGCTGATGGAGGTCACTCTCATCCACTTTAGTTCGGGTTCAAGCACACTTTTAGAACTAGGGCACAAGGACCTAGATGATTCATAATGCTTATCTGACTACCGGAACTACTAATGTTCTTATTCGCGACAGGTTGAGCGGTCTTAGGGCAAACCGAGTCTTTGGAGACTGAAGCCCGTGAATAATGACTAATTCGCACCCTTTTACTTAATTAATATTTTAATATGTGCCATAGAGAATATAGGTAAACCTATCATAAATCAGTTTTCTCTCCCTTTGATATTAAACGTTTATCTAGCATTAGTATACATCCTAATCTATGTTAACATGCTAACCTGCGTATCTCAGCCTAATTACATGCTCGAATTAACTTTGTATTAAATAGACGCTATAGGAGCGTTATGATAGTTAGTTATATAGCTTTGGCTATAAAGTTCCGCATGATCTAGTAGACTACGAAAGAGCTAGAAATTTGGCATATTAATTAATATAGGCATGAAATTCCAATACCGCACTACACATTATTAAACGCTTATAATGAAATATATAACATGAATCTCAGCAGTTATCTAACACCTGCGAGCGTTATACCTTATGATCCCACCATATAATTTGGAATGTTTTAATTTATTGTTTGCTATTGTTTTACTAAAGTAATAATATTTAAAATTATAACTCGTTTGCATATTTTATTGTCCGTGGATTCATTTTATCCAACTCTATATTTAATTACACATACACTATTTCATATATATGTAGATCAGTCTGTTAAATTCTATAATTAATTACTTAACCATATGTGTATATATCTGACCAAATCAGTGGTAAATTAGTTAAATTATGAGTCTCTTGTCCTACCGGGAGTGATTCCTGGACCGAGAGTGAATTGATTATCTGTGTACATTGAAGAATGTCATCCATAGGGTAGTAAATCATTGAGCCGAGGTGAAAGTATTGAATGTTGGTCGGATTCTGGATCACAGCATCTGGATTCGATCAGCTTTAGTGTATTTTGCCTAGGTTCTAGATTTTGTTATGTGGAGGGATAATTCTTACCATTACAGTATACAGCTTTATCTTTGCTTAGCCAAAATGATGAAAATGTGGGATCTCCCCAAAACAGAAGATGAGGCAGTGGAGTTTTTACAAAGCAAAAATGTTCTGCCTTCTCAAAGTGTGCATCAATGGCCATCAAATGAGCTTTACATGAGCCTAAGGAAGTAATGTTTCAACAAGCTTCTCCAAATAACTTTCATGCAAAATAAAGTTTGAATGCTTTTATGCCTACTTTCAAATTGTCCATGATATCTATCTTTTGTAAGTACTTTTTTTGTAAGTATTTGTGGGTTTGTGTGTTGTACTTTGATTTTTTTTGGATATTACGAATCCAATTTAGAACTTAATAAAATGATATCTGTTGTTAGATAACGCACAGTCATGTTTGGAAATAGTCTATTTTTTAAATATTGATTAAATTTAAAAGTGCTCAGTCATCACCATTTTCCATTTTAATGCTCAGAGCGGGAGGGGGAGTGTATATCTGTTAGTCACACCAATTTCTGTTTTTGTATTTTATAGCTACTTTTATTACCTATATTTAGTTAGTATTAATCTGTTAATTATTATACTCTTCAGTTGTCATAATGTTGAAAGTCAGGAATGTTTTTTAAAAAATGTACTGTATTACCGCCATTTTTCGTTTTAATGCTCCATGGGGGGGGGGTATATCTGTTAATCACACCAATTTCTGTTTTTTGTATTTCATAGCTACTTTTATTATCTATATTTAATTAGTAATTAATCTGTTAATTATTATACTCTTCAGTCGTTATAATGTTGAAAGCCAGGAATGTTTTTTTTAAAAAATGGGTAGATCTATATTTAAGTACTTACTATGTATTAGTCTGTATTTAAGGTTTTGCGATTTTTTTTGTCCGTCGATTTCAGCGATTTTTGTTTTTTTTTGTTCATCGATGACTTGTCATATTTTTTATTTATCACTTGCAGGCTTCTTGGTGGTTCTGCAGTATCACCTGGTGGCCAGAGTACACATAACCAAACACAACCAAATAATTATACATTTTAATATGACCTTTATAAATAATAATTTCTCATTTTATTACTTTATTTTATATCACTTTATTTTATTTTTTAAAATATTATTTAATATAATAATTATAACTTTTTATTTAGGTACTTACAACTGCAGATCACTTTCAAGTGAAGGAAGATTGCAAGAATTAGAAGAAGAATTGTCTTATATTAAATGGGACATTATTGGACTTTGTGAAGTTAGAAGAAAAGGTGAAGAAACAATTGATTTAAAAATGGACATATACTCTATTATAAAAGCACACATATTGGAAATACAAGTGGAGTAGGATTCATTATAAATAAAAAGTGGAAGAACAATATTGTGGAGATTGATGGTGTATCGGACAGAGTTGCAAGATTAGTTATACAACTTAATAGCAGATACCAAATGCAGATAATTCAGGTTTATGCCCCAACAAGTTCTCATAGTGATGAAGTAGTAGAAGATTTTTATATGGATGTACAAAAGGCTTTTGATCAGAGTAAACAATATTTTAAAATTGTTATGGGAGACTTTAATGCTAGAATTGGTAAACAATTGAAAGATGAAATTGCTGTAGGTAATTTTGGTTATGGTAATAGAAATGAGAGAGGACATAGACTTGTGGAGTTTGCAGAAAAAGAAAAACTTTATATTATGAATTCATTTTTTGAGAAAAATGTTAAAAGGAAATGGACATGGAAGCATCCAAATGAAGGTACAGCAGAATTGGATTATATTTTGACTAACAGGAAATACATATTTCAAGATTTTAATGTTCTTAATAAATTTAACACAGGAAGTGATCATCGATTAGTAAGGTGTAAGTTACGTGTTAATGTAAAACTAGAGAGACAAAAATTATTGAGAAAAACAATATTTACAGTTGATATTCCTAATCTTCAGAAACATTCTAATGAATTTAAATTAGAACTTACAAATAGGTTTCAAATGTTAGGAGATTTTGAACATGATTCAGATTTGAATGAAATTAATATGAAAATAACTGATACACTTTTAAAAACTGCAACAAAGATAGCTGGTAGAAAAAAGCAGCAATTGACTAATAAAATTTCTACTGAGACTAGAGAATTTATGAAGAAAAGAAGGAATATGAAGGTATACAAAAATGATGTATTAAAAAGAATTGAATATCTCGAATTTTGTAAAATGGTACGGAAAAGAGTTGAAAATGATATAAGAAAGTATAACTGTGAAATAGCAAGGAAAGCTAAAAGTCTCAAGAATGTTAAACAACATTTTGGTATTGGTAGGAAATTTATATCTGCAATAAGAAAAAAAGATGGAATTATTACTAAAAAGAGAGATGACATCATGAAATTGGTAGAAGATTTTTATCAAGAATTATATAGTAATAAAGAACAAGTACCTCCTATATCTATTACATCTTCCGAATTGCCCAGAATTTTAAATGAAGAAGTGAGACATGCAATTAAATGTATGAAGAAAGGAAAGGCTCCAGGAAATGATGGAATTATAATTGATATATTAAAAGAAGGAGGTGAAGAAATAGAAACAATTTTAGCAAAGTTATATACCAAATGTCTAAATGATAAAGATGTACCGGAAGATTGGAAGAATGCAGTAATAATATTAATATTTAAAAAAGGTGATAAAGAAGACATTAGAAATTACAGACCTATCAGCCTTTTATCAGTTTTATATAAAATATTCACCAAGATAATTACAACTCGTCTACAGAGAACTTTGGATTTCCACCAACCAAGAGAACAAGCTGGATTTAAAAGTGGTTTTAGTACAATAGATCATATCCAGGTATTGAGAGAAGTCATAGAAAGGACAAACGAATATGAGTTGTCATTATGTTTTGGATTTGTAGATTATGAAAAGGCATTCGATTCTATACACATTTCTTCAGTGATTAAAGCATTGGATCATCAAGGTATAGATCCAGGATATTGTGATATTTTAAAGAATATTTATAAAAATGCAACAGCAACAATTAGATTACATAATGATACTGGAAAAATCAACATTGAGAAAGGTGTAAGGCAAGGTGACTCCATATCTCCAAAACTTTTTACAGCAGTGCTGCAAAAAGTATTTTGTGGATTAAAATGGGAAACTAAAGGAATGAAAGTAAGTGGAGAGTATTTAAGTCATTTAGATTTTGCAGATGATGTAGTTGTTTTTGCAAATAATGCTTCAGAGCTGCAGGAAATGTTGCAGGAATTAGCAGATGAAAGTAGAAAAGTAGGACTAAAGATAAATGTTAAAAAGACTAAAGTAATGTTTAATCGATTTGCTCAAAATATGAAAATAAAGATTGATTATGAAGAATTAGAAGAAGTTAACAGTTACAAATACCTAGGTCAGATTATTAATACAGATGGAAACATAATGGAGGAAATTAATCATAGAATTAAACTTGGTTGGAGTGCTTTTGGTAGAAATAACTTGATACTAAAAGGAAATATGCCTATGTGTTTGAAAAGAATGGTTTTTAACAAATGTGTTTTACCAGTTCTTACTTATGGATCTGAGACTTGGACACTTAATAGAAGAGCAATACAGAGACTTCAGACCACTCAAAGGAGTATGGAGAGATGTATGTTGGGAGTAACAAGAAGAGATCGAAAACGCAATGTATGGGTAAGACAACAAACAGGTGTTACTGACCTTATTGAAAAAATTAAAAGATTGAAATGGAGTTGGGCTGGACATATTGCTAGAAGAAATGATAATAGATGGACAATTGAAATTTTAAACTGGATTCCAAGAGATTGTAAAAGACCCAGAAAGAGACCACATGTGAGATGGATGGATGAAATAAGAAAATGTGCAGGGGTGTTGTGGAAAAGAGAAGCTAAAGATCGGAGAGGATGGATTAAACTTGGAGAGACCTTCATCCTGCAGTGGATTGATAATGGTTGATGATGATGATGATGATGACAATTATTATCATTTTTCTTATATTATAAAATCAACTTCTAATTTTGTCTTATTTTTATTAAATATTTCTATCAATTAACTTTACCCACATTACAAATTTGTTATTTTTTATATTACAAAAAATTACCTACCTCTTGTTAATTCTATTTCCAAAACCCAACTGTCAAAAAAATTCAAAATTTGTACTTATTTAACACTCCATCTATTGTCATTTAACCTTTTCAAATTCTAATTATTATTAGCAAGTGTTTATAAAATGATTGTTCTTACCCCAAAATCCCTACTAAAACTTGGTTTTATATTCTTAATCAAGATTACCTTTTTAATTTTCTTAAAAGCAAGTCTTAATAGGGATTTTGGGGTAAGAACAATAATTTTATAAACAATTGTTAATAATAATTAGAATTTGAAAAGGTTAAAAGAAAAAAGTTAAAGAAAATGACAATAGAGGGAGTGTTAAACAAATACAAATTTTGAATTTTTTTGTCAGTTGGGTTTTGGAAATAGAATTAATAAAAGGTAGGTAATCTTTTGTAATATAAAAATAAAAAACAATTTGTCATGTGGGTAAAGTTAATTGATAGAAATATTTAATAAATATAAAGCAAAATTAGAAGTTGATTTTATAATATAAGAAAAATGATTATATGTATTAAATAGTAAAATAAATGTTAGTTATAATTATTATATTAAATATTTTAAAAAATAAAATAAAGTGATATAAAATAAATTAATATAAAATATTGATAAAATTATTTAAAAGGTAAAGTAATAAAATGGAAAATGATTATTTATAAAGGTCATATTAAAATGTATAATTATTTTTGTTTATATTGTGTATTTAATTATCTATATCAATAAGTGGATAAGTGTATTAATTGTATAATTATATATTTGAATATTGTAGCTCTGATGTGACTGCAGGACAGTCGAAACTGTTAGTTTGATATAAATAAAAGTATTGATAAAATGTTTAAAAAGGTGTAAATGGTATATGTTACCATAAAGTATCTGATAAAGGGAAAAGATCATCACCAGATTAAGTATGAGAGATGTGAAAAAGATACCAAATGTAAGACAATCCTAAAATTTCCACAAGATGAGCAAATGCAACTATGTTATGACATAAGGCATGCAGGAGATTATAACAGTTCATCTTTCAAATTTTAAATGTCTTTATTTCACAGTTTTATCTAGTCAATCGGTGAAATTATTGAAAAATTAAAAAAGATTTTTGCTTTCTATAAATTACCAGAGGATATTGTCTTCAATAAAGAAATTTGTTTCATTGCACAAAAAAATAGATTGTTTTAAAGGTAAAGGGATCAGGCACATATACATGGTTCCCAATTTTTCCGAGTTGAATGGTCTGGCTAAAAACACCAATCATCAACTTAAACAACTGCAAATATTCAAAAATTGTTATACATAGCCTTGTTTCATCTGCAATTGATGTCTACCTTCTAAAAACAAACTCCCTGCCATATTATTAATCTTTTCAAGAATGACACTGCCTGTTTCATTTGTTTATCCTAGCACTATCCTTGATTGATGTTACTTGAGGATTAATAGTTTATTATTAAAAATAACAAATTTATATTTCAGCTTTTATTTTGGGAAATAAATGATAGATACAATGGAGCAATGCACAATGAATTGAATTCATTTGCTTCTTACATGGAACAATGGGAACTTTTCAAATTGTGCTTGGCAAAAAAAGAAAGTTATGTTTAATATAATTTAAAAGCCTATTTTTAAATACATTTCATTTATTTAAATGAAAATACAATCTACATGCAAAAAAAAAAAATAATTTAAGATTAGATGCTTTTTTTAAAATTTCTCAATATAAATTAAGTGCGAAAAAATTTTAATTGCATTTTTTCAAATAATTATAAATTCTAATACACTAACTATTATTGAAAATACTTTAAATTTAATTCAAGAGTCATTCTGAAATTATTGAGAAGTAACAAATCCAGTAATGGTATGCATTGTTAATTATGCATGCATTGGATTCGATACATTATAAATACATAAGCAGCAGTTGAACTCTGCCAGTAATATTTTAGTAACTGTGAGATATGCCAGTGTTTATTTGAAGAATGTATACAGAGATACTTTTAGCATTTGGTAATGAGGCATCATCATGGCAACTGCTTTTATATGGTTTATGAGATAATTCATTTCATAATAATAGATATACAGAAAGACCTGTTAGAGCAGACAACTGTTACACCTATCAAAGGTAGACATTATTCTTGATATTGGATCTGCAGAAATATATAAAATATTTCACAAGAAATTTAAGATTAAAAAAATATATTTTGTGTTGAGTTCCACAACAATTGACGAAGAAGCCAGAAGTTAAGCTTGTGATAATCAATCAACAAATTTCTAAAATTATAACAAGTGATAAAACCTATATTCCTTTCTATGATATCCTAACATGTCAAGCAAGTAGAATATGGGTGTTTGAAAATGAACCAATGCCAATTCTATAAAAAGATAATGTTCAATAAAAAAAAAAAAATCTATACTATTTTCTTCAGAAGTACAGGATTAGTGAAAGAAATTAAGCAAAGACAGAAGACTGTCATAGCACCTTCATACATACAACATTGCCTGTCTGGAGTTCTGCACCACTGAGAATAAAGGACTTAAATGTGTCATCATGACAATGCATCTTTTCAGTGCTGTGATGACTTGTTATAATTTTATAAGGAAAAATAAGATCAGAGTTATTAAACACCCATTATATTTACCTGATCTTTCTATATATAATTTCTGATTATTCTTTAATCTCAAAAAAGAATTTGTGGTTGTTATTTTCCTCCAGAAAAGGACTATGAGTGTTTTTGACTCTATTAAGGAAAACAAATGATTCATAAATGGAAATTTTATTTTAAAAAATACATCAATGCTGGAGAAGACTATAATAAATATTAATACAGTTTGTGCATTTAGCTTATATAGTTTCTCCATATCTCACAGTATGATTCTCATATAAATTCAATTCAAACTAAAGATTATGTAAAAATTAAAATTAGTGTTTTAATCTTCATCTTTATTTTGTTTATGCTTTTGTGGAAAAATTAATGATTAGAAAACTCAAAAAATAAATTAACGATGCTACTGCCTAAGTAAAAAAATCTATTGTTATTCATAGGTTAGAAATACTGGATAAAGTATGGATACAGAAAAAAATTGTAAAAACATTATCACTAATGATTCTGAAAATGCAGAATGGAGTCAAATTTAGAAGATACATAAACCATTTCTGTCAAAAAAGTTGTAAAGAGACGGACAGGAAAAATAAAGACATCAACAAATTAGCAGATGGAAGAAGAGAATAAAACTACAGCCTGAGCACATCCTAGAAAGCAATTAAATGTGGAGGAACTTAACCAAAGTAATGGCAGAGATCATCAAAATATTTAAGGAATTACGAGAATAGTAGTAGCTCCATTCTCTAGGTGAGAGGAGTGCTAAATATTGATATTTAAAATTTAATATAACTATATATAATTTAACTACCTAACATATTTAACAATATTATTTTTTTAATTTATTTAAGTATTATGACTTAATAATAATTAAATCATGCTACATGTTGTTCTTGTTAATATAATACATCAATATCTACAAAAATTAATACAACTCCAGGTATTATTTTTAATTGATAAAAACATTTGTTATTGTAATGTCAAGAAAAATAATTAAAGGATTGAACAAGGTATTTAAAATTAAGCCAAGGTAAGTCAGAAAATTATCAAGTTTACTCTATTTTCTCCCCTAAAGAATGTCAGGCTAATCGTTCAGTTCAAATTGCCAAGTAGAGATATTCACTCTTAGAAAAGGTCCTTCAAAACTGCATTGGAAACAGTGGAAGATTGTCATGGGAAATCTAAACTCAAGGATTCTACTTTTGAAAGATGTAAAATGGCAGATCAGAGACTTAGGCAGACTATGGCAGTCTAAACTATTAATTACTATGTGCCTATATAGCAACTATAATATAAGTAAATATATAACTTATGTACATAGTTACTTTTCCTAAGTGTAGTATAATTTAACTCAAAAGTTCATATATATATACATTGACTCTGTAAATATATTTATTAATTGTTATTAATAATCACAAGAATAGCTAAGTCTCTCCATTTCTAATTATACCTTCACATTAACTATTTAATTATTTTTATCCAATCATACTCAGTTGTGTAAAAATAGCACACAGACTTGTCATTGCGATAAGCACTACCATCCCGAAAAGATTTGTCTGAACTGGGGTCATGTGATCTCCTCCCCAATCGAGCTTTTTCTGAAATCAATAATCACCTAATTTATTTATTGATGAATGTATATATAATATATACCAATGGTGTACTTGTTTCTGAAATTATAAAAATAAATAGAAACTATTTATTTACATGTTATTTTCAGATTATGAAAAAATTACTGTGAATATTTTTCTTATTTTAGTTCAAAGATTCTTGGACTTAATTTAAAAATTTATTAAGTTGGAGAATTTTTTTTTTTAGAATTTTTATTTTTAAATTTGCTCTTCAAATGATAATTTAACTTTCCTATTTTTTTAAATTTGAATAGTAAGGGAAAAGAAAAGATGTGTGTGCTTGTAATACAAATAATCTGCTCATTTTTTTCTTTGTCAAAAGAAAAAAAAGGGAACTCATTACCTGGAGATTAATTGGTTTCTTATTTGATATTCTGAATTGAATCTTATTGATTTCATTGCTAGTTATTACTAAAAATACAAATAAAAGTTATCTTATTTTCACTATTGTTTTTCATATAAAATACTAATATATTTTAGCAAAAAACCATTTGCTTGTAGATATAAATTATTAACCCAACATCAATACAGAAACAGATTTTTATATAAAAATTGTTTACGTTCATATTTTTTTTTTTAGTTTTGTTCAGTCTAGTATATAAAAATAGCCTTATCTTGTATCTCTTAAAACATATTTAATGGGTTTATTTTAAGCTCTAATATCATAAAAGATATAGATTAACTACAGGTAGTCCCATGCAGTCAGTGTAACAAGCTCTAGAAGCAGATCGGTTAAACAAATAAACAAAGTTATCCAGTACAATCATTTAAATAGAAAAAAATGTAATGCAAAATCAAAAACATAAATATAAAAATAGGTTCTTGATTAATTTACAATATTTAACTTGATTACATTGTTCAATACATGCAAATAAAAAGTTCAATTTTAATGACCAGTAAAATTGAACTTTTAAAAACATAAAAAAATGTTACATTGGTGCTATTACATCTGGGTTTCATTTTCTGTGGTAGATATATTCCTCAGAAAATGTGCACAAAAGAAATAGCACAAAAAAAATGGGGGATATGTACTGTAATTTTCAAAAATCGCATAAAAGCAAAGCAACAATGTAAATTTACTTTACTTTCAAAACTGGACTATATTCACACCCAAACGGGTTTGCAAAATATACATATCAATTTACTTGAAAATTCGCATAAAAAAAAATATGGAAATAAAATGACTAATAAAAATTTTCAAATTTGAAAAAAATTGATACAAGACAAATTTTTTTTACTTTTTTTATTAACTACAGAATTTAATTTTATTCAAAACAATATATTTTTATGCATAATTTACAGTATTTTACATTTTTTCAAACATGTACAGTATTTTAATTATTGCTATTTGACGATAAGCAGGTTCGTTTGTAAACTGGTAAAAAATCAGAATCGTCACAAGAGGAAATACAACTAGTGCCAACTTCATTTTTTTAAATTGCTCTTAGTGGACTCGCCCAAACTAAAATGTTTTCCAATCGCTATTGATCCTTCCCATAAAAAGTGATCCAATATTGAAATTTTTGTAAAGAAACTCATTTTCTTAGATGTTTTTTCCTCTCCATTAGGGTAAATTAAAAGTTAAATATAAAAATAAGAACTTAGACTTATGATAATAAAAAGACACTTACTCACCACTGTTGGGTAAAATTTAATTAAAACTAACAATTAAAAATTAAATTCTTGTTTTTGTCTTCAATTTTTTAATTTTCAATTCTGTTTAAAAATCAAATTTCATCCTTTCACATCACATTAATTTCATGTTACATTATGTAAGTTTTATATTGTTAATTACAATTAAAAATCAGAATTTAATTTTTAATTGTCAAATTTAATTGTGCCCATGACTGTTAGTCACCTTTTAAAAATAAACTTGTGGACACTAAATGATTAATTGATAGCGTATTTTTTTTAACAAAAATATAATGTGATTTAAAATGCAAAAACAACATGCATAATATAAGCATCTATAACATTTGAACAGATTTACATTATAATCCTGTAAATTTTAAAGTGTGTATATAAAATGGGAAAATCCTGATTTTAAGTGAATTACGAACTTCTTTATTGCATAAAATCTATTACAGTACTATTATAAAGTGCTGAAAATATTGAAATTATTAAATGGAAGTCGAACTCCGATAAAGAGCTATTACTTTAAATATGACATGTGAGTGCACGAAATTTATAATATTTAAAGTAATATCGCATTATCGGAGCTTGACTTATGATCTAATAATTTTTATCACATAAAAGAAATCGCATACATGGATATTAAGAAGAAACATGAATCGCATAACTTCAAAATCGCATTAAAATAGTCTGCATAAAATGAGACCCGGGTGTATTTCCATTTGTTTTTTTCCTAATTCCCAGTCATAAGTTTCTATTGATTCTGTTATATTACAATGTAATCTGCCAAATCTAGAAATTAATTTCATAATTTGTATATTTTTTATTTCCATTCTTATTTTAAAAAGGCATTCCAGATTTAGAATTTAGATCCTGATAATTTTACCATCTCTCTCTCTTTCTCTTGGAGATCATTTCTTTCTTAACAAGCATGTTAGTTTTCTTTTTCTGGCTTGCAACTAAAATTATTATGCAATATAACTGAATATAGTAATTTTTATAAAAAATACAAGATTTTCACAACTAAAGGTATAAAAAAAATAATAAAAGAAATTAAAAAAATTCTTACAAAATATGAGAAAGATATTGACAAATAAATAGAAAAAAATTTTGAAATGTTTTGTGAATGCATATTCTGTATAAATCAATAACATTTGTTGATTTGGCTATTTCATATTCAGCATTTAAGCAGAAAAATATTTTTTTTAAAAATTACATTAATAAAGCATAATGATATTTTTTTTATTTCTCAAAATAATTTCATTCTTTTAATATAATTTTTGTTATTTCTAAAGACGTTTTTAATAATAATTAAACTTTAAAAATATCATAAACCTTATTAAAACTGAAAGTGCTTTATATGAAATATTAATCATTCAGTTTAATGGGTAGAATCTTTGTAGCACAACCTGCGCATGTGGAAGCTGATTTGTTGAAATTTTGTCTTTTTTAAATTGTGCAAAAACTATAAGCATGATGTCAACAAAAATTCCAACATTTGTTGCTGCTTAATTCCATCTTTAAAATGATGCATTATAATTTGAAATCAGATAAAATTTGAATTTTTTATTAATATTTTCATTAATAGGTGCATTTAATTTTTTTATTTACTGGTCAGGTTACATGAGGACAATAAAGACAGAAAATCTTTATCAGCCTTATAAGCCAATATAAACTGGATTAAAAATATGCTGATTCCCATATCAAGCCTTCAACAAGATATAAATGTAATCGTGAAATATTAGTTGTAAGTATTAATTTTATTATTTGAATATTTTAAATTTTTTATTATTATTTGGCATAATTTAATAATTTGTTTGTATTAGTATACCTGTGTACTATTTGGCATAATTTAATAATTTGTTTGTATTAGTATACCTGTGTACTATCTAAATTATATAATATTAAATCATTTATGCTCTTTATTATACGATATATAAATTTGTATTTAAATATAACTAAAGTGGTTTTTGTACAGTGTAATTTTGGGTTTCTGATCCAAGTTTGAAGCAACCTTATTTTATAGACATAATGATTCTCAAATGTTTAATAATTTATTAGTATATTTATATATGTATTGGTGTGTTTGTGTTTACTCTTGTGTGTTTGTATAACAAGTAATGATTTATATATATAGAGCAGTGCAATGTAAATTTCACTGATAATCAAATGTACAGAAAGGTTGCAGGTTGCAGTTGATAAAACAATCACAAAATTTATTGGGCATAGTACCATGTGAAAATATAAACACTTAAAACCAATAGAGAGATTTCAAATGGTGTGTGTAGTGGTAGCCACAATGGTTATGCATATACCACGTGAAATTGTATGCAGGCAAAAAAATCAAATTCTGATTCTTACCTATGCCTTAATACTCATGCTGTGGCTTCAGTAGTTTTTCCATATCTTGCATCCCATTATTTTCAAGTCTATAGCTGGCAAATGAGCTATATGCAAATAAATTATATCTATGTGGGACAATAAATATAACAAGATAGCATCACTGGTGTGCATAAAGAATATAAACATCACTGATGTACACAAAAAAATATAAAATGAAGAGATGAAACTCATTTTATCAGTGATACAGACAATAGCCTACAATTTCTAGTTTTAGATAGACAAGAAGCCAATTACTATGATGACAAATGCATATCCATCTACTGGAAATAATTTGTTTTGTATATTTTATTAGGATGAATCTTTTTCTTATAGACATCTTTGAAATTTGTTAACTTTTAGGGTACAAGATAAAAATGAATTCTTATGCGACTAGTTTTGGAGATTCTGAAGTTATGGATTATTTCACGTAAGAAGTATTATATATGGTTTGAAAGATAATTTTGTAAAGCATACAAAGAAATTATCAATGAAGATGCAATTTAAACTTAGTTAATGATAAATTAGAAATTATGAACAAACAATGACGTAATAATTATGTCAATGTTGAACTTCCTTTTTTTTCCTTATTTTTTTAATAGTAATCACTATTTATCTTAGCCTTATTGTTTTCCTTCGGTTTTTTAGTTTCTATCAATGTAAAGCTTTTTTCTCTAACATTATTAAAATTGAAGTTATTGTAAAAATTGTGTCTCAGGTTAGTTTTTAAAAAAAATCAATATGGTGCCTTGCAGAATCAACCAGTTAAGTCTCAATTAATTTAAAATACATTTGTTTATAGATAACACATGAAAGAAATTATGTTAAGTTTAATGCATTCTAATACTATAATTTATGAAGTTTATATTTCATTTTTTAAATTAAATTTAATTACAATGCATATCATTGAAAAATAAATTTAATATTTTAAAACAGTAAATTAAACTGGTAACTAAGTTTTACAAAAAAATTTTCATTATATAACTTGTCAGTTGTTTGAATTTTCATGTAGAGAAAATTATATGATGCATAAGACAATTATTGTACATTTGATTATTTTAACATAAGGATGGGGTTGGTTTATCAAAAATTTACATAAAATGTTAACTATCATTACATACATAATCTTGAAATAAAATTTAAAAATACATCTGATAACATTACTATTAAATCAAATAAGATTATAAAATAATCAAAAAAGTAAAAAAAACCTAATTTTTTTAAAGAATCCAATTCTAAAAATATCAATTATTTTATTGTCTTAATAGTAAATCATACTAATAATAAAAAATAAAGCCAAATTTAAAAAAAAAAAAGTAAAGAGTTGTAATAAAAATAATTTAAGATTTTAAATTCACCAAAATGTGTTCTAAAATTAATTAATGACTTTTCAAATTATGGCTTGAAAAGACAATAATTAACTTTAATCCAGATAGTTTTGATCAATTTTAAAATTTCTATTACCGTTTTCAATAATGTAATATTAGGTATGACAGCAAAATGTATGTTTTCTAGCCTAAGATACATTCAACAATCAAATCAACACACTATACAATAAATTAATTAATAGTGGTATATTTGCCATCAATGTAATGATTACTTAATGCCTTCCATTTTTAATGGCTTTATTTAACTTAAGACTTCTGTTTACTTGAGTCAAATCTTGTAATCTAATTTTAATCTACTTCTGTCATACATGATTTGCTTCAAATTTTGTATGTGTTCAGTTTCAATAACAATGTAATTTTTTCAATCAACTAGCTAAGAGAATTGATGGCCACATTTCAAACAATGTTAAAATCACATCGGAAAGTCTTTAGTCATGTATAATAGATGTTACTATATTTTTTAAGAAATCACTTTTGAAGGAGAAATTTTAGGGCATTTATAGCTAATTAAAAAAAAAAGGGAAGGAAGGATAAAATCTTAATTTCTCTTGCTTTTTTTAAACCACAGCCTTAATAAAACAACAGATTTTAAATGATTTTATATATTAAACATATTTTATACAATTTCTTCCTTCAGTTTGCTTATTCTGGTCAAATCTCATAATCAATATTTAGTCTACTATAACCAAATATTAAAAATATAATACAAATAAAACATTATTTGTTTAAGAAATACTTTTATTTAATTTGAGAACTAATGCACTAAAAATCAAAAAATTTTCTTCTGAGAGAACAATTTTGATTGTTTTATGTAACTTCAAATAAAAATCTGGAATGTCCATAAATAAATTAATTCAAGCAATACAATTTCTGATCAAAACAAATACTGTATTACTACTTGAATTAATTAATTAATGGGTGCCCTTAAATTTACCTATAACAACCAAAATTGTGGTCCAATATATATATATATATTAATTTTTAGGGGATTAGATTAGTCTTCAAACTAAATAAAAGCATTTCTTAAAAAAATATTATACATATATTATTTAATACAACTGTCATCAAATTCTTATTTTCAGCTTTAAGATAAATTTGATGATGTTTATTTTTAATAATTTTACACATGAAAATAAAAAATTACTTGATAACAACATAGTGATAGCTATCTATTATAAAAATAAATGAATCTTCAGATTGCAAAAATGAATTGATACATATATTTTGTAATTATTTATACAAATAACTGATAATTATAGCTCATACATAAATTTTAAAAAAAAATATCATTCTTTAATACTCATATATAATCTAAAGTTTAAAAAAATCAAATAATTAGTTACATAAAAATCTAAATGTTAATTCTTTTTTTTTTTTTGGTCTGTTATCCTGACAACTGGAATTTAACAATAAACATTCCTAAATATGTATTTCAAATTTTCAAGGTTGAATGGTTAATTTCTTGCATCTACATTTTTTTTTTTTTCATGTCATAGCACCGGCCGGAACGCGAACCCACAACCGTCTGCAACCAACTACTTGCTTGCAAGGCGGTTGCGATGACCTCTCGGTTAATGATGCTTGACTACATTTCTTTCTAATTACTATATAATTTTGAAAAATACAATTTGAATTAGCCAAGAAAAAAAAACAATTTTGCAAAAATTAAGATTTGGATTTTTTTTTTTTTTAAATTTAAATCATTTCAATGGTGTCAAGAATGTGAGAGAAATAGAATTGTTTGCTCCCAGTTTGTTTTCATTAGATTATTAAAAGCTAAATATAATAATTGTTGAATTAGATATGATAGTTGCTATAAAGAACGTTGTGACAAAATGAAGATCCTTGAACAACTTTTTTAAACCTTAGAAGAACGAAACATGACAATTACTAAATATCTACTCTAAATGTTATCATTATTATATTACAACTATTATTATTATGCACTTGGTAGGGTGAATTTAAAATCAAGAACACATGTTAAATATACTTTTTGTAATCATAATTATGAATAGTAATAAAAAAATACTATCATCTCCCAAAATGATATAATATCCAAAAGACAAAAGGTGCTGAGAATCATAAGAGAAGACATCTAATCTGACAATCAATGATTGTGATATTTTACTTAGCTACTTTTCATTTTCATTCAGTAATTTTCACAAATTATAATTTCTACATTTATGATGGTAATGCAAGCATTTTCTCAATATATATTTTCCTAAATGCAAGCATTTTCTCAATATATATTTTCCTAGTTCCCATTCATTAAGTGAGCACAGAAACCACTTTAGACTGATAAGTAAGTTTAATGCAATAAAAAATATTAGCCTTGCAAACTGATTCATTATTTACAGTTGTATCATCTATTAATTTGTAAAAAGCAAGACACATGAAGGGGTCATCAAAATGTAAACATTCCTTGATCAATAATTTGTAGAATGGATTACTAGTCTCTTGATTTTTGCAATATTTTTCACTTCCAATACCCATCAGTGTAAAAAATTTGCTTTGAAATATAGCTTTCCTCAATAGTCAGAAGTTTTAATTCATATAGATATATTTTTTGTATTAATAATTATGGGTTGGATTATTTCCATCCTCTAATATTAAATGTTAAATATCTTTAAAAAAGTTCAAACTTTATTTAAACTTTTCAAATATTTTCAATTGCTAATGAAAGTATATAAGTTAGAATATAACACAGCATTTCAATAGGTGTTGTTTTCTTTTCTTCAGGTGTTTCTGGCCTGACTAGTGATAATTATAGTATGGGAATTGAATGTGAATCATTAGATTCATAAAATATTGAATTAAAATGTTCTAACCAACTAGACTATTCTACCAAAAGCAAAAGTCAGTATAAATTTCATATACTTTTCAAGAGCAAAGTTAATTTGTGGCTTCCAGAAAAAAATAAAGAAATCAGAAGGACTATCATAGATAAATAGTCATCGGTTAGACCATCACCTTAATTCAATATTCATAATCTCTATGCTAATACTGTCATTGGTCAGGCCAGCAACACCTCAAGATAAGTGAATAATACTACTCAAAACACTGTTATGAACTAACCTGTGTACTATTATTAACAGTTGATTCTATTTGAAAAGTTTAAAGATATGATTTTTTCTAGATATTTAATATTAGATTATAGAAATAGTCCAACATATAATTATTACTAATATACCATCATCACAAACGTTCAGACAAACTATTTTTGTTATATTTATAATAGTATTCTCTTACTTTTTTTTTTTTTATCTTTGAATATATGAACCTACAATATTCCTGAAATTAATGCAATCAATCCTTAGATGCTGAAAATAAAAAATTTCTAATTATCTCTGGTTTTATCACCACTATAATGTATTTGATTTTGTCCTCAAAGTATTTTTTAATATTAGCTTGTAGTGATAGTGCTGTGTTAATTAAATCTCAAACTGATAGGCTTACATAGGTGATACAAAACTTCAGTTATGCAGACAAGCTTGTTTCATCATTTCAATAATCTCATCTCTCTTTTTAATAATGAAAAATTGTTGTAGCTTTTACTTTTAAATCATGACTATTTTTAGCTAAGTCCTAAAAGTAAGATTTGCCTTTTTTTTTTTTTTTTTTGATAACTTCTAATTTAATATTTAATATCATCATAACTTGCAATTTAACTTTAGCAGTTATTGATGCAATATTTTAACCATAAAGGAAATAGAATACAATAATAATAATATAATCATATTCTACGCACAATCATATTCTATGCATTATTCTGTACCAAAGATAATCTTCTACCTTCGTTCATACATTAATGCAATTGTATTTTTAAGATATTCATTTTGCAAAATATAGTTTCCATTTTTATAAAGCTTTCTTTCTAACAGTAGCTAGTCACCTATGTCAATGCATAGAAAAAAAAACAATCATTTCATCATTATACAGCATTTTATCTCAAAACCAGGACTTTGTCAGATGATCCTGGAAATATATAACATTCTTTTCTATACATCGATATGATGAATTTTAATATTTAAATAAATACAATTATGTATTTTTAATTTAAATATTAGATTCATTATAAAAATGTTTAATGAAAATTAATATTAATTCAAACAATAACCTGACAAGATTTCTGCTTCAAGTCAAAAGACTCTATAATGATGAACTAGTTACTGGTTTGAGCCTGGATTAACCAACTTTATTACATATAGTTTAGCATATTATTTTGTGTGTTTTTAAAGGCTAGCTATCTGTGAAAAATCATGCATTATAATTTCAAATGTTAAAAGTCATATAGTGCTAATTTCTAGGACCACTTGATAAGATCCCTGTTTCAACCAACTTATATATAATCAAATGGGTTTTGATATATCTTGGATAATATTTGTGTATTTTTATTAAAGTTTTCTTTCTGCAAAGCTACAAAATCTTATTACAAATTTTTCAATTACTTGAATAATATTGAATTTTTAAAAATAAATGACTGAATTTATAATGCAATCTACTAAATGAAATACACAGGCTTATATATACCTGTGTTTATATATGTAATAGACAGGATACGAGCACAGACTTTCACCTGACCCACCACTCTCCACACTATCTCATAACACTGATACACCTGAACACACACATGTCGAAAAGATAAATAATCACCAATATACGTATTTCATGCTAAACCAGCAATCATCAGTTGGTCCAGATTACCATCTCTACACATATATGCTACAAGTGCTCAGATATATATTAAGATAGCAAATCCTCCTACTTTAATGGACAGGCTTCAATGTACTCCACACTCCCACTCTTCAACTGTCCATCCAATTGAAAATCTGATGATGGAACGCTCAAAGGCCACCCTTAGGCCGAGATTGTTGCCACACCCATGTTGACCTAAAGGTCAATCTGACCCCTCATGTACAGGACATAATCCATTAAATACATATACAAGGGATAGGCAGACATCTCTAATATGTAATAGATGAAATACACAGGTTTATATATACCTGTGTCTATATATATAATAGACAGGGTACGAGCACAGACTTTCACATGACCCACCACTCTCCACACTATCTCATAACACTGATACACCTGAACATACATATGTCGAAAAGATAAATAATCACCAATATACGTATTTCATGCTAAACCAGCAATCATCAGTTGGTCCAGATTACCATCTCTACACATATATGCTACAAGTGCTCAGATATATGTTAGAGATGATAATCTGGACCAACTGATGATTGCTGGTTTAGCATGAAATACGTATATTGGTGATTATTTATCTTTTCGACATGTGTGTTCAGGTGTATCAGTGTTATAAGATAGTGTGGAGAGTGGTGGGTCATGTGAAAGTCTGTGCTCGTACCCTATTACATATATAGACGCAGGTATATATAAGCCTGGGTATTTCATCTATTACATATTAGAGATGTCTGCCTATCCCTTGTATATGTATTTAATGGATTATGTCCTGTACATGAGGGGTCAGATTGACCTTTAGGTCAACATGGGTGTGACAACAATCTCAGCCTAAGGGTGGCCTTTGAGCATTCCATCATCAGATTTTCAATTAGATGGACAGTTGAAGAGTTGGAGTGTGGAGTACATTGAAGCCTGTCCATTAAAGTAGGAGGATTTGCTATCTTAATATATATCTGAGCACTTGTAGCATATATGTGTAGAGATGGTAATCTGGACCAACTGATGATTGCTGGTTTAGCATGAAATATGTATATTGGTGATTATTTATCTTTTCGACATATGTGTGTTCAGGTGTATCAGTGTTATGAGATAGTGTGGTGAGTGGTGGGTCATGTGAAAGTCTGTGCTCGTACCCTGTCTAATGCAATCTACTATATATATATATTGATCATTAGGTCAGATGTACTATTTTCTATGAACATTTTTTATTTATACAAAATATAATTACAAAAGATTTAAAAAAATAAAATAATGTTACTTTTTTTAGATATATTTCATTGTTTTGTGATTTTATATTTGACCTCTAGCCAAAAATATTTGGATCAACGATAATGAGTGGTCCTGTTTTTGGACTGTCAAAGATTACTGATAAATTTGGGAGAAAAGTAGAATTACCTTTCATTCATTTGAATATTTTTTGAGCCAGATAAGCACTCTCTTTCAATAATAAAATCATTGCATTGGCCATATCTACATCTGTTTGCTTCCCTTATATGTTATCCAAAAAAAAAAAATAATTTGTAAACTGTTGAGTAGGTAAAGGGTTTAGCTAAATTACATGGAAAGTATGAATAATGCAAACAGATATATTAAATAGATAAAGATAATGGTTAATACAAAACCCCTTAGAAGTGTCGTATTACTTAGGAATGCAGATATAGAATTAGTAGTTCTGATAAAGGATGGATTTCATTAGATTCATATTCATTTGAATCCAATAGTAGACTATAAATACTAGGAAATAACAGGTTTAGTTAGGTTAGCAATATAAGCAGCATCTTATCATACTAGAGGTAAGCACAGGCAAAAACATGTCATACAAAGAAGTCAAGCAGGCATCAATGATAGAGTGTACGGAAGCTAACTTTAGGAGGGATTATATTAAGGAAAGTCAGCATAAGAGCAAGCATGGAATCAAAGCAGCTAAACTATCATAGCCAATAGTTGCAGGAATCATTGCGCATATACAAAGCAACAGGGAAAACAATGGTAAAGCCAAGAGCTATATCAAGGAAAATTCCATAAGAGACTAACTGGAAGAAAATGAATACTGAATATTAAGATACATGTGCAAACTCAAGATAAGTAAGGGTAAATATGTACACACTTAATCATTAGCATATATTTTGGGTATATGTATTGCCAAGAAGCAGACAAAACAGCAGAGACATCAATACATCCACCAATTCAAGTGCTGAAGAAGTAATAAGAATCAGCAAAAATCAACCAAGATTAGTGGTGACTTGAAGTAGATGCACAGGATTAGAACATCAGCCAGAGTTAAAACCAGACCAAGATTAAAAACTAACAACGAATTCAGACAATACACTGCTGTGTGAATCCAAGGACCTGACAGCAAACAGCAGTGAACAGACTGGTTATCTATTGTTTGTATCAGTATGGTCATGAATAATAAATTATTAAACATATTTTGGAGATGGTATGTGTAGAACACAATGAATCTGAGTTTACACATAAATAGACTATCAGTATAGAAATCATGAATAAAGATATATATATATATTATTAATAAATTGTCGAACATATTTTAAAGATCATATTTGTAGAACACAATGTATCTGGGTTTAAACATTATAGGCTATCTGTTGTTTGTATCATTACTATAAACATGACTAAATGTAAATACTTTATTAATAAATTGTTAAACATATTTTGGACATTGTAATTGCAGAACACAATTGCAACTGGGTTTAAACACAACAGATTTGTCACAGTAATTATGTTTCATTAAAGATAAATAGGATTATATGGATAGTCAGGATCATCAAGAAAAACAAATTGAGAGAACCTTAGTAACTAATTTATTTTATAATAAAATTGTGCCAACACACATATAATGTAAAGCTATATAAATAATAATTAACAAATTAAAAAGGTTTAGCGCTTTCGAGAAAGTATATTTCTCATAATCATAGCCATTATGACTCACTCATAGGAAGCATTATGTATGTACATTATGCAAACTTTATGCAAATGAGTCAAGAAATACGATTCTTTGCAATTAATGGTGAAGGAGTCTTCCACTACAAAGTAAGCCTCCTTTACCTTACATTTAAGATCATGTCTCTCAATACAAACTAATTTTGCAATGGTGGTTTCGAACTCACGTCCGGCCATTTTTTGATGTTGTATAAATATTGAACTCCATTCTGGGTTGGTATGCGACTTATTATATCTATAATTATGCTGCGACAACCTAGTAGCTATAGTGGCTTTGGTTTAACCATAGTATGAGGCCTTTATATCCATTGTGAGGGCACACAATGTTATACATGGCCTGTAGGTTTTGATTGGGAACTATAGTGTCTTTAGTATTGTTAATAAGCCTATTAGTTGAGAGAGGTGTTTGAAAGCTCAAAAAAAACTCCATAGAGAAAGTCCTATAGAATGTCTTTTGCAAAGAAGGCATGTATGGCAACAACAGCCATGGTTTTTCATCTCTAACTCTCTCTGTTCGTATATTATCAATAAAATGTCTAATCTTACTATAAACTGTACTAGGAACACAGAGAATTAGAGATGAGAAACCTTGGCTATTGTTGCCTTATGTGTCCTCTTTGCAAAAGACGTTCTACAGGACTTTCTCTACAGAGTTTCATTTGAGTTTTTACACACCTCTCTCAACTAATAAGCTTATTAACAAACAAAAGACACCATTGCTCCCGATAAAACTCCACAGGTCGTGGATAACATTGTGTGCCCTCACAATGAATGTAAAACGTCATACTATGGTGAAACCAAAATCACCAAGCTACTAGGTTGTCGCAGCATAAGTACAGATATAATAAATCATATACCAACCAAGAATGGAGTTTAATATTCGTACATCAAAAAGTGGCCGAACATGAGTTTGAACCCGCCGTTGCAAAATTGATTTGTACTGGGAGGTACGATGTTAAACATAAGGTAAAGGAGATTTACTTCATAGTGGAAGACTCCTTTACCATTAATCGCAAAGAATCATGTTTTGCTATATCCAAAAAATGGGCTAATTGACTCATTTGCATAAAGTTTGCATAATGCACATATATAATGAATCCTATGACTGTGTTATAACAGGCTATGGTTATGAAAAATATACTTTCTCAAAAGCGCTAAGCCTTTTTAATTTGTTAATTGTTATTTATATAGCTTTACGTTATGTGTGTTGACACAACTTTATTATTATAATTTGGTAAGCGTAAAAGTAGAAATATATGATTTATTACTTAATATTCTAACATGGACTACAATCGGCAATACAAGCAAATATTATGTTAGCCTATCTGTTTGCACTTTTCAGCAATGGATAAATTTCTGCAAAGATGAATGAAGTTTAAAATTATCCTTATTGCAGAGTTAACATTAATTGTGCTATACTTAACCGACACAATATTAATGTGCAAGTGCAGATACATCTACTTGGACTGGTGATTAAAGGGTGTAATAAGGCACACAAGAAGAAAAAGAAGTTGCGGAAAATACTGGGAAATTTAGCAATTCCTCCGCAGGTACATCTACTTGGACTGGTGATTAAAGGGTGTAATAAGGCACACAAGAAGAAAAAGAAGTTGCGAAAAATACTGGGAAATTTAGCAATTCCTCCACAGGTGATGAATAAATGCAACAATTTAGTGAGTAAGTTGAGTCATAAATTCGAATGTAAGTTTGGGTTTTTAGCAGAAAAACAAAGAATTAACATTAATATGCCCAAAAGAAAGGAATTTGTCAATCTTACTAATATAAATTTTGCTGGTGGAAGTTAAAAATGTATTAGACCTGGGCCCCAAATACAAAGGTGGCAAATGGAAACATCCATGATGGCAAACATAGAGGCAGGACTGGTTAATAACCCACATAGGGATAACTACATTTTCCAAATTGCCAAGTGATCCAATATAACCCACTCAACACAACAGCAAATAAATGGAACACAAAAATTAACAACAAAAAATTTCTTTGCTGACAGTTCAATTACATGCATGAGAGAAAACAAAGGGAACAGATTCGTAATAATGAATAAATATCACATGCATGAGAGAAAACAAAGGGAACAGATTCGTAATAATGAATAAAAATCAATATGTTAAAAAGATGAAAATGCAAATGGATAAATTGAAATTTGTACACATTGCTTTAGTAACAAACTTAATAAAGAGAAGTTTATATCATCAATGCTTCGTATACATTGCAATAAAGCATTCTCTAAAGCTGAATATTATCAAATGTACCCGACTTCTTCTACACCCTGTTGAATGTTCTCCAATGCTAAATTACAAAAGCCTAACACGCTACTTAAGCTGATGCTGGACTTTGGAGGGTATACATTATTTTGAAAAAGCTAGGAAGATAAATCAATGGCTGATCGACAGTGTAGGCTTTGGCGAGTATACTATCAAATCTTCCTTCGACTTTATTGAGCGAATCAAGAACGCACCATTAAAACCAGAGTTTAAAATTGCTGCTTTAGATATTTCTGAATTATACTGGTCTATTAACAGAAAAAATTCAATTGACATTATACAACTAGACCTAATACATTGCACAGGCTTAAAGCTGCATTTATATATATATAATATATGTGGGATTCGAACTCAGACTTTCATACGACCTACTATTCTCAGTGCCATCTCGTATTGCTGACCCACCTGATCATACACATGTTGAAAAGATTAATAATCAGTAATATACGTATTTCATGCTAAACCAGCAATCATCAGTTGGTCTAAATACGTATATTGGTGATTATTTATCTTTTCAACATGCATGATCAGGTGGGTCAGCAATATGAGATGGCACTGAGAGTAGTGGGTCATGTGTAAGTCTGAGTTCGAATTCCACAACTACAAATAGTAAAAAATATAGTGCAAGCCCGCGTTTGCTTCATCACTGAATTCTTGAGATGGTTGGATAAAAATATAATGGCAAAATTTGAAGACAATTGGTCCCACATGAGCGATGTGTGGCCCGTGGTATTGTGGCTAGCATCTTTTTGAATTATTATGAAAAACAAGTATTATCTAAACACAGCATATTGGACAATCATATAATATATATAAGGTATGTAGACAATTTATTTATCACTGCTTGAGAAAACATTAGTGTGCAAATTAAAGCTCAGATACAAGCACACCCATCCTTGGATTTAAACATTACATGGGAAGATATAAAACAAGAAGTAAAATACATAGATATCAATGTACACAGAGAAGGTGCGCTCAACTACACGATTGTCATGAAGCCACCGGAAGTTCACGGAGAGTCACCCTGATTCATACATACCTATGACTCACAAGTAGGCGGGATTGACATCGTTTTTATTTAGAAATTACCACTTGTGCAAATTTGAGGTAGACAGAGGTCTAATATGATTAATTATACTAACAGTTTAATCAAAACAGGATATAAGCACAGTACAGTTTATATAAGCACAGTATAGTTTATAGTAAGATTAAACATTTTATTGTTAATATAGGATCACAGAGAGTTAGAGATGAGAAACCCTGGCTGTTGTGCCCCCTTTACAAAAGATGTTCTACAGGACTTTCTCTACAGAGTTATATTTGAGATTTCACATGCCTCTCTCAACTAATAGGCTTAATACTAAAAACACCATAGCTCCCGATCAACCCCTATAGGCCGTGTATAACGTTGCCTGCCCTCACAATGGATGTAAAGCCTCATACTATGGTGAAACCAAAGCTACCATAGCTAATAGGTTATCGCAAGATAAGTATAGGTATAATAAGTCACTTACCATACCCAGAATGAAGTTCAATATCTGTACATCAAAAAGTAGCCAGACAAGAGTTTGAACCCATTGTTGCAAAATTAGTTTGTACTGAGAGGTACGATGTTAAACGTAAGGTAAAGGAGGCTTACTTTATAGCGGAAGACTCCTTCACCATTAATCACAAAGAAATCATGTTTCGCTATATCCAAAAGATGGGCTAATTGACTCATTTGCCTGAAGTTTACATAATGTACACACGTAATCATTCCTATGAGTGGGTCATAACCTCGAAAGCTGTCTTTTTATTATGTTAATTATCATTTATATAGCTTTATATTATATGTATGGTGGCACAATTTTATTATAATTTGATAAAGTAGAAATATATAATTTGTTACTTAATGTTAATTAAGGAATTTAAAATGGTTAGTAAAATTAATTTCAAAAAATTTGATATTAATCAACTCAAGTTATGGGATTATATATAAAGGTTTAAGTTCTATATGTTGTACATAATATTAAACCAAAGTTACAGCTGACAGCATTTATTAATTCATGTGAAGCAGCCACATATAAAGTATTAGCACCCCAGGCAGTCCCTGTATGAGGCGGTTGAAATCTTAAATGAGTACTTCTCATCTAGGCCAATTACAATAATAGAAAAGTAAAAATTGTAGCTTGCAAACAATTACAATATGAGAAAGTGGCAGAAAAAGGCAAGTTTGGTAGTTTTCTAAATGAAGTGTTAAAGAGATAATTTTATTTGCAGAATTACAAATCATATTCTTTGCATAAGATTACTAATAGACAATTCCTCAACTTTCAAAACAGTTGAGGCATTAGTTAAGCTAAATGAAGAAATGAAAAACATTGAGATTTTATTTGATAGAGATCAGATAATAAATTCTACTAGACAGGATCAGATAATAGGGGGAAGGGGATAAAGGCTTCAGTAGTTACAAAAACAATCATAGTTATAGGATATGTAAATTCGTTGATAATACTTGTTTTTATTGCAATAAGCAAGGGCATATAAAGTCAGTATGTCAGTTATTTAAAAGATACAATAGTTCATAGTAAGCAATAGATTATGCAAGTCAAAATAAAGGCAATCAAAGCGAAGATAGGTTCTCATGTCTTAGATATTAGTAAAAAGTCTAATAATAAGGAGAAATTTAGTATCAAGACTATAAAAAATAAAATAAAGTAAGATATAATTTATGAATTTTGTTAAAGTAAATAGTCAAGTTAGAAATTGATTTAGTCAGATGTAACAATAATATCTAAGAACTGCTGGAATAAGATAACTAAGCATAAAAACCTAAAAGTTAGTCCCTACAACAAAAAGATTATACGACTACTGAAACAAAATAATAAATATGCTAGGACTGTCAGGCAAAATTAAATGTAAAAAGAGGCCAAAACCTAGTGCAGATAACATTATTTGTAATCTTGAAGAAACATATTCTATTAAGAAGAGATTGATTTAAAACTGGGTTACATGATAATTCATATAAATAAAAGCTCAAATAATAAAAACTGTTTAGAGGTGTATAAAAAAATGATCAGTTTGTGATAAATAAATCGATTACACCTATTACATACAAAGCAAGACATATCCCGTTTGTGTTGAAAGAAAAAATAATACAAGAGTTGAAAATATTGCAAAGAGAAGGAACAATTGAACAAATCCCATCATTTAAATGAGCAATTCCCATTGTGCTAGTCATAAAAAATAAGGGTAACATTAAAATTTAAGATTATTAATGCAATCTAAATAAGGCATTATTATCAGATAATTACCCACCCTCGCCCATTAAATAAAGTATTTTCAAAAAGTGATTTTACTAGCAGACGATCAGACAGCAAAAAAGCTATCATTGATTATGTGTAAGGAACTCCATAAGGTAAAAGACTTCCATTTGGAATAGCAACACCTACAGCAATCTTTCAAAAGATGGTAGATCTATTAACTGCAGAAATTTAAGAAATCTCATACTTTGGTGATAGTAAACTATATATACTAAAAAATAACAGGTTAGCAGATTATTATATCAGGAGTAAGCATAAGATGCAGAAAGCATAACTATGCCATATACAGAAATCAGGTAGACATAGATAAAGTGTATAGAAGCTAACTTCAGCAAAAACACATGCATTAAGAAAACAGCACAAGAGCAAGCGTAACTCAAAGAAGCCAAATCAATATAGCAATTTCAATACACCAACAATACTTCCTAGAAACCACTGCCCATATACAAACCAATAAGGAAACAGTGTTCAAGCCAAAAGTAAATCAAGGCAAATTCCAGAAGAGATTAAGTAGCATATGCAAACCCAAAACAAGCAAAGGTAGATATGTGCATGCTTAGTCATTAATTTTATAAGCACATGTTTTGACTCAGACATTGTCCAGACGCAAAGTAACAGAAATGCCAACCAGAACTAACCATAATCAGTCAACAGTTTGCACTGAAGAAGCAATAAATATCAACAAAAGATCAAAAATTAGCTGCCACCTGCTGTAAATGCAGTAGGCTAAGACAAGAACCAGAGCCAAACCACAGCCAGAGCTAGAACCAGAACAAAACAAGAACTGATAATAAATCCAGACACTTATACTATTATGTGAACCCAAGAACTTTATGACAAATAACAAGATAGCTAATGAACTGACTAACTACAATGTGTTTTATTATTGTGAACATGATTGCATAAAGATTTAAACACACCATAAACAAAACTAAATATTTAATTTTCTATTTCAAAACATAACCATTTGCTAAAGTGATCTTTGCTTGAAAATTATAATAATAAATTTGATATCACTTAAGATAATTTTACTTACTGTCTTTTATCATCAGTTTTCATCTATTCTTAGCAAAAAATGTGTGTAAATATAATTTCATATTATAGTAATCATACAAAATGTGTAATAATTTTTGTAAACTAAATAAAAAAAACTCTCACTGATATTGTTTAAAGTGTATTTTTAACCTCTTCATAGATTATTCCTAAATAGACTCCAATACAAAAATGATTACTTCTAGTTCCTTTTATCTTAATTTTTAAAATCATCATTGATAAAGTGGAGAGGTAGAGCAATTTTAATTTAAAAACAATATATATATTTTTTTCGTTCAATTTTTAATAGCCTATTGTTTACAGAAACCAGTCTATTTTTTTTTATATATTGTATATATGTTGGTGTATGTATTGTTGTCTATCTTTATTATTCTAAGGATGCTCATACTAGTCTAATTTTTAAATTAATATATTATAGATTAATGTACATACATATATACAAATTAAGTGTATACAGCTACAGAGCATTTATTATAAATTAAATTTCATTTATTACCATTAAATATTTTAATCAAATAGTTATATCCCAAAAATATCTAGCCACAAAGAATAAATATCTTATGAAATACATGCCTGTGTAAATGTTCTCCAAGACAACTTGATAAAAAATTGTTTGAATTAAAACCTGTTATAAATTATGTATTTTGTTTTATTCTTTGCATTGATATAGAATGGCTAAATGCTTTGGGAATTTTACAACTATTTGTCTAAAATATTTAACATTAGTAAGTGTAATATAATTTATTATAAACACCAGATTACTTTTTCCTTTTAAATTATTGATTGAGATTTTGATATTTTGGGCATTATGATGGTGCTGCTATTGACATATCGTCTCTATACTATTTAAGTCTATCTACAAGCTTACATCACAGTCCATATTTCTTGTTTGCATAGCTTCCATTTAAAAATATTAGTTAAAAAAAATCTGAAGATGTCAGTATTATTTAGATCTTTTATGCAATAATAATACCTTTTGCATGATTGACAATAACTTATTTAAATGATAATGACATGAGGGAGGTGATTTAATGTCATTAGAAATAATAGAAAAATTGTGTTTAGAAATTAAAGATTATTTATGCCATATTTTTATAAAAGAGATTTTATATCACAAAATGATATCACAACAAAAAAGATTTTCTTTGAAAACATTTTTAAAAAGGCAACTCTTAAAACGTTTGTTGCAGCATAGCGGTAGCAGATTCTACTTGCCAACAAAATTGCCTTTGACAAACGGTATTAAGTAATTTTTTTATTTTAAATTCTAGTAACAATAAAAAATAATTTTTTAGTTTTAATCTTTTTTTTTTCTTTGATGATAACTAATCCTATTTTTGTTCTACTAACATTTTGAATATGAAAATTTATCCAATGATCTAATATTTCACTCTAGTGACTTTTTGAACAGATAAATTCATTAAATGATGTCAAGCTCCATTGTTAAAGATATGAACATTTAAAAATTTATTTTAAAAATGACAAATATTATCTTTTAAAATGTCTATCATTTGAAAGCTTACATTTGTAATAAATAATGTTAAAATTACTGATATAGAAATAAGATTTAATCATAAAAGCAAAATGTTCAAACATAGAGGAATATTTAATGAAAGACTTGCTAGATTCAATTCAAAATAGACAAGAGGAGTTTTCAACTAAACAGTTAAGTTATAAAAGTTTGTATTTTTAAGAAATTTAAATTTGTCTTGAAATATAAGTAATGACTCATTTCTTATTTTAAATATGTAGTCATTATATCTAAATATTTAGGTTGGAATTTTTATCTCCAGAATTATTAGATAAAGATTTGTTCAAGTTGACGCAGTCAAATTGACATATTTGTCTATTATATCATTTACGTATATGCTAGTAATTAGATATTTATCTATTATACCATTTGCATATATATTAAGTAATTATATATTTTGGGGTTTACAATTGTTGGCTTGAATATTTAATATTAGTAGGTGAAATATATGTGTATGTTATGATACTTGTACATTGAAGTCACAAACTATAATGTATAAATGTGCAAGAATACACTATTCCAAAAAAATATAAACACAAATGTAAATAAATAAATATAAAAAAGGTACTGTTCTATTAGTTTGTGTCAGCTGCTTGATGGCATTATTTATATGCAAAAACACATAAATATGCCATTTACATGGCCCCAGCCTTATTTCCATGCAAAAGCACAGAAAAAGGCCGTTTTGTATGCCATTCTGGCAGCTGGGTCTGCTGCATCATGTTATGCACTTTATCCCAATGCTCACAGCTGAAAGTTCGCTACAGTATCATGTGAGGCCGTCTGGACTTCAGCCTGCCACAACTCTAAAAATATGCAGATCAAAGTAATTAGTTTACAAGTCATCTGACCTACTATTACCTCCTAACAATTGTAAACCCATTGCCATGCTTCCCTATTCAATGTAGAATCTTCAAAAAAATTGGAAAGAGTACATCCAAGCAAGACTTGGACCAGCTCACATTTGCGTCATGAGAACATGTCTGCAACAAATAAAATGGCTGACTGCAAAACCGAGCCGTCCAAATAGTCAACTGCTGTCCACAGAAGCTGGCATGGTGGCATTTTTACAGTACAACATACTCCTACATGCCAAGAAATGTGTGTGGTGTAATGATGAGACTGGAGATGTCCAGAACCACCTCACAATTCAGATGCAAGTCCTGTTCCTATCAGCGAACGTGTTCTCTTCAAAAGGAGACCTGCTTTGACGGCTCCAGAATCCTGTTTGCTTTGAAAGCCTTAATGTGAGCCATGTTCAGGAATGAAGCATTCTTCGGTAGCTTATGTCCATTTCTTTTGTTTGTCCACTTCGGGCATCTCCAGTATTTAAGAATTGGCCGATGAAGTATTTCGGAAAGCAATAAAAGAACATAGACACACTATACCAAGTACTACACAGTGTTGCAGATACTGTCAAACAACCTTATTAACATTAATATATAGTATACCATCTATGCTACAAAAATAAAATAAAAACAATCCATTATGAAATGAATAAAAAACTTTTTCCTTAAAGACATTTAATTACTTTAGATGCAGGTATTATACCAGCATTTTATTCTTAGCACGAGTAATTATTAATAGCTATCATCGAACTATTTATGCACACAGATCTGATTCTTATTGAATCTATAAATCTATGAAAAAGATTGCACGGTACCTTTCTATTCCAAAGATTAAATTAGCAGATGTATATATAACTATTCGCCTTCTAATGCATAATTAATTAATACTTATCTAGTTTGATTAAGTATACATATATATAATAAATATAACTTGTCTAATTTATTTACAAACAAGTTCAGACTTACATAGCAGGGTGAGAGTAAAATTTGAAGAAAAAATTGGGTAAAAGCCTGAAATCTGGGCAAAGCCGCTTGGGGCATTGTTTACGTGTCAAAACACATAAAAATGCCATTTCACCGGCCGCCGCCGGCCTTACAGGCTAATACAACATTTACATATTGTATTAACCCATTGCTAGGCCGCTTTACATGAGATTGCACAAAAATATTATGGCCTGTTTTGTGCTTCGAAACTATTTACGCGTATTCATTCTATTCATAACTGATTACTGTATCGCTTGAGAGGGTTTAAATATCAAGGCAGTAGCATTTTTTCAAATCTCCGTAATAGAGTAATGTCATTTCTATTTAAATAATGTTGCTAATCAATAATTGTCATACGGTCCCCACCCTTCCCTAAAAAAATGTTAATATGTAAAAAAATTGGCAAAGGGTACGTTTCAACACACTTTGACAAAAGCTCACGCGCTAAGTCACGTTTCTGCGTGGAAACTAGGCGAGATCAATAACATATCTGAGGAGTATGTGCAATTTGTACACTTATCACAAATGCCGAGTACAGAAAGGTGAGGGAGACTGTGTCCTTTTTTCCGGCACATAATGTCCTCGCAAATTCCAGATTGTTTGATTATTACAGCAATAAAATAATAAATAGGTTCAAAAAGTTCAAAGTTTGTGCACTTTTTTTTTTTTTGATTTCATTAAAAATTGACAAGTATTTGGATGACGTTTTTCTTTTTTCAGTGGGGTTAAAAGAAATGACTCCTTTTTGTTAATACTATCAAAGTAGGAACGCCAACCCCCCCACCCCCAAAGCAGTTTATTTTAGAAGGCAAAAAAAAAAAGATAATTCAAAAGAAATAGAAATAAAAGTCAAAAGGGTTGAGAAAAAAGTGGTTGAAAATCAACAGAAATTATGGACTTTTTGTTCCAATTACTTTTCCCAGTATCGGAGTTTGAAAATGATTTTTTATTTCCAAAAAAACACAAAACTTACTTTTGATTTAATAAGAAGATAAAAACAATTTTGTCAACCAAAAAAAAAAAAAAAAGATCAAAAAAATTGGAAACAATTACCAAATAATTGCATTCTATTTCAAACAAGGTCGGGGTTTTAAATAAATGACTCTTTCGGTGTACTTTTTGTTAATAATAACAGTACGGAAAGACCCCCAAAAAGTAAGCTGTTTTTATTGTAGAACAAAATATAAACAAAAGTCAAAAGTGAAACAAAAAAAAGATTTTTTTTTTTTTAAAACAACAAAAAAAAAAAGATCTTGACTTTTTGTTACAATTCTTGATGCGAGGGTGGGTGTTTCAAAACAATTAACACGAAAGTTACTTTCGATTTCATAAAAAGAATAAAAACAATTTAGTCAAGCAAAAAAAGAAAAGGTAGAATAAAGTCTAAACAAGTCGCAAATAATTGTATTCTATTTTTTCGGTGGCGGGATTAAAACAAATTTTTGGACATCGTGAAATGGTCCAAAGTTTTAAAATCATCCAAATAAAAGGTACACAAAATTAAATTAGCAAAATTTATTGGAATAAAGAAAAATGTGAGGTTACAAAAAAAAAAAAACAACGAAAATTAATATAACAATTTGTTAAATAATAAAGAAATCATGTTATAAATAAAATCAAAATTCGTTTAATCGATAAAAAAAAAATCACGTATTATAAAAAACAAAAAGTTGCGGCCCGGTAACATTATATTTCATTGATTTTGTCTAGCATCAACGCTCCAAGCTGCTTTGCCCGGATTTCAGGCTTTTACCAAAAATTGTTTTGAACTTATTTTAATTTCTGTCATCCAACTTCTCATTTATATACATATATTCCACATCATCAACTAAATAACAAATAAACAAACTTGTTAATTTTGTAGATGTGCTAACATTACATTAATATATAAAGGTATTAAAAATTAATTTTTATGCCTGCAACCCGGTAACATTATATTTCTGAGTTTTTGCATAGCATCAATGCCATCAAGCGGCTGACATGAGCTAATAGAACAGTACCAAAAAAACATTAAAATTTATAAATCGGATATATTTTACAATATGTGAAATGCCATTTTTCTATTTCTGAATACCAACTATAAAAAAATAAAATTTGTAAATAAATTTTACAATATGCTAGCAACTCTTCTTCTGTCTCACCGCAACACAGCATGATTATGTTTATTAATAAAGAAAATTTGTTTTATGTTGAAAGTACATATATTGCAGTATTTTATATAATGTTAAAAGTTTTACAAAATTTAAAAACAAAAAGTTTTTATAGACTTAAAAACATCAAAACCACAACAGAAATTGTTGTTCCTCGATAATGAGATTACTATTATGTTTCTATAAGAGTTATTAGAATAAAAAAGATATTGCAAATAGTATATTTGATTGTTATGAAAGTCAGACATTTCACTATTCATTTTATTTAAAAATCAAAAATACAGTACAGTAATTTTTTTTCCTTATTCTTATTTTTTCAGTAAATGAATGGGTGAACACATTGTAAAATATAGATGTCTCTCTTCAATTTATTTTTAACTCTGATGATGTGATGTAATGTAATGTAGCTTCTTCTTAAACGAAGTCAAGCAAAACTTGTTAACTATTTAATTTTACATTCCCCAGTCTAAGTTTCCCCATATTCTGCTCCATCCTATTTCCACAACATAATCTTTGTCAACTCCACAGCCTTTATATCTAAATTCCCCTTATCTTTTTCCAAACCCAGCATAAAAACCAATACACCTGGGTCTCGTTTTAAATAGGTTCCACAGAAAACCCGCATTAAAAAAAATCGCACAAAAATAGACTTAACTTACTTGAAAAGGGGGGGATAGTGTCTGTAATTTTCAGAATTCGCATAAAAGCAAAGCAACAAGGAAAAATTACTTTAAAATTAGCATTAAAAAAATAAAGGAATAAAGTATGACGAATAAAAAATATCAAATATTTGAAAAAAATTGGTACAAGACAAACTTTTTTTACTTTTTTTTTTATTAACTACAGTATTTAATTTGACATTTTTTCTTATTTTAATCATTATCGCTATTTTCGAATGTGCGGTTTGTTTGTAAACTGGTAAGAAATCAGATTCGTCGATGTGATGTAGCTTTTTCTTGAACGAAGTCAAGAATCTCTCAGCAATTATACCCAGAGAAACTTGTTAGCCACTTTATTTTCCATTCCCCACTCTAATTTTTACCATATTCTGCTCCATCCCATTTACACAACTAGTGCCAATTTCAGTCTTGTGCTGTGTTAATAGTTTTCTGTTGACAACTGATTTTTACTACTGAAATAAATTTTAAATGTTCACATTTTGTTTCTATATTAAAAAAAATGAGGATCGCAATCAAAACAAAAAGTTTATACATTATCATTAAAAATATTATCTTCAGTTTATAAAATCAAGAAAATCTTCGTTATTTATTTTTTTAAAATCTACATTATTTATTTCTGTTATATCTAACAAAATATATTTTAAAAGTTTAAAATTTTTGAATATTTATTGCGATATTTTTATATGTAGGTATAAATCTATTATTATTATTTATTCATTAGTATAAGTATGTCATTTATTCTAAATATAGCTTCAGGCCATGTTCACGTTAGCTTTTAATATAACGTTATATTTTTGAAAGAAAAAAAAGTATTTCAAGTCAAAATAAGTTATTAATAATTTAAATTTCTTGATATCTAATAAATATAGTGAAATATGAAAAATATTAAAAAGAAACATAAATTGCATAACTTCAAAATCGCATTAAAATAATCCACATAAAACGAGACCCTAGTGTAATCTACTTTCTGTATAATCATTTTTTTTTCATATTTATTTTTCCATAACTTCATTATATGTGCCCTTTCTGTATTCAAGCATTTACATTCAATTAACAAATGCCTGATATTTTCTATTCCTTACATAATTTACAGACTAAATCACCCATATTTTTCTAATGGTGCTGCCTCATGGTGGTGAAGTTGTATCTGTAAAAAAAAATGATATTTTTGTTGCTAATATTTGGCCTGAATCTTGTAGTTTTGGACATTTAAAACATTTTTAGTAATTTATTTTAGTAACTTTCTCTAGGTGGCAACTGCAATCATGAGCACAATATTGATTTGTGTACTTTTTCTAATTATCATGTGAGCCAGTAAAAAAAATGTTTTGCTCCCAACTTTTGAAAAAGAAACTTGTATCATCTTAAAAGTTGTTTTTTCTTTTTTGATAAAAAAAAAAAAGTTTATTTTTCAATTTTATTTGAATACTATACATACAATATTATAGATAACTAATAAATATTTCACACAATAAAATATAAAATTGTACAAACAATTTACCAATTTTTTATTTTATTTTGAAATATTACAATATCCTACAGTACTTATTTATTTTATTATTACAAATATTTCAAAGTGTTAGAATTTCAATTACATATCTATAATTTAGTAGGTCAAATATCTTTCCAATCTATGCAATTCAATAATAAACATTTACCATGTGCATACTAAAAAAAGCTTCTTTATTGGTTTTACATAGTATGCTAAACATGCTTTCAACTAATTGGTAATCATAATCATAGCAACAACAGTTCAAGAAATTTATGATTTATAAAAATGTCTATATATAATTAAGTCAGTCAAATATTTCACTGATCTCCATTTTATATATATATTAAAATATTACAATATTTGTTGATCTGTATTAAAAAATGTAAGAATTTCAACTATATAAGAATCATGTAGAAATATAAATAATTTAATAATTAATTTAATAATAAGTTTTTTAAAAAAAGCAGCCCATTTTTGGGACTAAAAATAATAAAAACATGTATAGTGAGAGGATTAATAACAATATTATTATTATTGTTTCAAAATTTTGTTTACACTGTAATCTTAATTTATACATGCATTCTATACATAAAAAAGTGTCAGTGCTATATATGTGTTGAAAAATACTGCACACTTGCAATCCGATAAACAATATGTATTTTATTCTAATTAAAATTTGGCAACAAAATGGGTGCAATTATGTGATACACAATGTGTGCACAGTGGCCTCAGAAAAAAATGGTGGTGGATATTGTAGCTTTACTATATTCTATATGAGTGTATGTTTATATATATATATAAAAAATATGTATTGTAAACAAAGCATCAGCTATTGTCTAATCATTCATGCCATCTGCAGAGCCTTAAAGTGAAATTTACTGGATATGGGAGCTACATTGTACAAAAAATTGATAGCAATGTAAATAAGATAAGGTTAATAAATATAAATATTTTAATCAATATTAATATACATGGAAACATAATGGACAAAATGTATCAAAAAACCCTGCCTATATACAGGGTCGCTGCATGCGGGTATGTGGGTTATGTAGGGAACAAAGATGCTTCATCATGAGGGCACTAAGACAGTAAGTTAATTAATAAAATTTATATGTAAATAAAAATGTTTGCATTTTTGAATCACTTCATTGTTAAAAATATGTCCTGAGTGTAAATATTTTTTATTTAAACATGAGAGGAATGCTTTTTTTACTTATTGTGATAATTGCCCAAGCCTCGAATTTTGAGACTTGAAATATACTACGTACTCTTATCATTATGCTAAACCAAACAAGCCGATGCCATTTTATCATGATCATTAATAAAACTTATATGTAAATATTTGAATTTCTGAATCATTTTATTGTTAGAGACACATTCTGATTATAAATATATTTTTTATTTAAATATAAGAATTTTTTTTTTTACTTAAACTTGCTGTGACAATTGCTCAAACCTCTAAATATATTTCATATATACTCTACCTTTGCACAAAACTGAACAGGATGACACTTTTTTGTCACTATAATTAATACAATGTATATATAAATGAAAATGTTGAGATTTTCCAAACATTAATTTATATAAAAAGTAACATATATTAAAAATTTATTTAAAAATAAAATATATTTTTAAAATATTACCTCATAATTACAGTAATTTTGCATGTGAGGAAATAAAGTTTATCAAGAATATTTTGCAGAACTTGTATGTATAGACAGTTTAGCCTAGTGGTAGAGCATTCATCTCTGGAATATGAAGTTCTTGGGTCAATTTTGCTGTCTTGAGGTTATTTTTAAAAACAATGTGTTTTTTCTTTTCTTTTTATTATGCTGTACTATCTTTTTTACATGTTTTACTAAACAACTTGTTTTTTAAGAAAGCCAAAAAATATAACAAATTTCATGATGACATATTATTTAATGGAAGTCTCATTATAATAAAACCTCTACATGACTGTACTATTGATATAGTCTAAAAAAATTATCTATTGAAACAAACCAAGAGTTTGCTTTTTTTTTTTATAGTTATCCAGCATAACCCTATGAATAAATAAAATAAAATGCAAGGCATTCTAATGGCTTCTAAAAATGTATTAAATAAACAATCTAAGTAGAAAATTTTAATTTCAATTTTTTTCCTGGCTAAATACCTAATTGTCAAACTACATAATAAAGTGTATAATAAGTGTTAAAAAATAAAATTATATATGAAATAAATATATTTTATTGAACAAAAATAAGTGAAATTATTTTTGCTAATAGGAAAAAAAATAATGAAAGGATTTTTAAAATAACAACCCTTTTAATAAGAAGGTGTGAATGGGATGTAAGAGTCTTATTAGTCTGTATTATTTAAAATTGATGTACTTTGGCTGGTCCTAATAAAATATTAAAGTTATGTGAACAATAAACAATGTAAATATGACAATTTAAAATATCAGATCATATATATATAATAAATTAGTTATTAATAGTGGACAACACCATATAAAAATTAAATAAATGTGTAAATATTTTATCACTGAAGGAATATAATTTTGATAATAGAAAATGAGAACAAGTTTATACATGAGAGATTTTCAATAAGTTTTCAAACAAACAAGGATTAAGTTTTAATGAATTACTGACCAGCAAGCAGGCAGGATGAAGCTCTCAAAGGTGAAGCATTCCAAAGAATCAAATTCTGGATATACATAATCTTTAATAAGTAATTTATATATTATTTAATTACTTATGTTAGAGCTGGCCCAAGAAGGGGAGGGGAGCAATGCAATGGTTTTGTGGTTATGTGTGGTGTTGGTGGCTCTTTTAAATATAATAAAAACATTTAAATATTTAAAAAATTATTTTAAAAATTGTCTTATTTGCAGATATTTCCTATGTGTACTAACATTTTCACAAGATAGTCCAAAAAATAATATAAAAACTTTTGAAAAAAAAAAATTAAAAATGTCAAATTTACTAAATAAATATTTAAATAATTTTAGAGGGATATGAATTCACGATTTTTCAGATTATATTAATCTTTTATTCTATCTCAAACAATTGACACACATGACCACATATATCATATGTTGGTTGGGATAGAGGATAAGTATAGACTGAAAAATTCTAAGTTCAAATCACTTTAGTTATTTATATATAAAACATTCAGTACAATGAATGAATAGGTTAATTAAATATTTTTGTCTTGAGGTATTATTTAATTATTGTTTCAAAAATTATTTTTTTAAACATTAATGTTTTATTTTAACATGTTTTAATCTTTGTGTTTATTTTATAGAAACTATTTACCTAACACGTTAAATGACTAAAGCTATATTTTCATGTTTTTCTTAGGAAATCACTGGAAAAAAATTACTTTTAATATACAAATTTTATTTCATAAAATGAGGAAAGTGTGCTAAAATTTATCTTGCATAAAGGCGCTTCTTAGTCATATGGTGAGCCTGCCTATATGCTTGATAGGGACTGTATTTTAAAATGTTTTTGTTTATTTACAGATCTGAGACAATATAGAGCATGCAAACCACACAAAAAAATATTGAAAGTTGTATGTTGTTGAGTTATGACATATCAATGAAAACATTTTTAAAAAATAATTAAATGAATAATTTACTTAGTTCAACACCAAAAATGGCAAGTAGAGCTTAGATACAGGAATCTTTAATTCTTCATACTATCATTTTACCACTTCACTAAATTGCACGAGAAAAAGAATAAAAAGGCTGATATAGAAGTGGGCTGGACATGCTGCTGGAAAATATAACAGATAATAAACAATTAAATTTTCAAACTGGATTTTAAAAGATTTAGAAAAGGACATGAAATAAGCAGATAAAAAATAATATCAGAGAATGAAGAAATGGATTAAATTCAGATAAGATCCAGATGTGAATTATTAATTATTGAAAATGATGAGATGTATATAACATTGTATTCATAAATTATAAAAGATTCTGTTATTAAAAATAAGATCTATTTTAGACATTTTCTGAAAACAATTTTAATGATGAAAAAAAAAATATATTTATAGGAGAGAATTATCATCGTAATATTATTAAAACTGTGATAGCAGGATAATAGTTCTGTTATAACAGTAAGTAATTGGAAAGCTAAAAATTCCAAGTATGGATTTGCAACTAAGCATAAGTAAAATATATACTTTTTAAAACAAATTTTTATATTCAGTCTACTACCCGAGTTCTCAAATGTCATTTAACGAGTAACTAATTACAAAATAAATAGTACTGGTGATATTTTTCATTGTTTACAATTTATTAGAATCTGTAATTAGTCACATTATAACATAATCAACTTTATTTTAACGTATACAACTACTTACATTTTAATACAAATATTTTGCATTTATGGTGCATAATTTGTTGAAACTTCTCATTTTGCTTATTAACAGCAGACTTAATTCATTGCTGAAAATGCAGAAGAAAAAAAAAATTTGGTCATTAAATGGAAGACTTATTCATCCTATGACTTTGGTACTTAAATACTGACTTTCTGTTCATATGATTATTTACTATTTTAAATTTTTTTTAATTTTGTACATTATATGCACTGACATATTTATAATTAATAAAAACTTAATAGCTAAGGAATGCAAATATATATGAATGATCATTTGAATGGAATTGCTGTGCTTATCCTGCAATTTTGATGCATTAACATTAATTTCCTGATCATAAAGTGCAAGTTTACATTTGATATAATTTACAATTCAAATAATGAGACTTCTAAAGTACACCTGGGTCTCGTTTTACGCAATAGATAGGTTCCTCAGAAAACACGCGCAAACGAAATCGTGCAAAAATAGATGTAACTTACCTTGAAAAGGGGGGATATGGACTGTGATTTTTCAAAACTCGCGTAAAAGCAAAGCACCAACGTAAAATTTAATTTAAAATTCGTGCAAAAAAAAAAATAAGGAAATAAAATGACTAATAAAAAATTTCAAATTTGAAAAAAATTGATACAAGACAAACTTTTTTTAACTATAATATTTAATTTTATTCAAAACAATATATTTTTATGCATAATTTACAGTAATTTATATTTTTTTATACACGTTTTAATTATTATCGCTATTTGCCGATAAAAAGGTTCGTTTGCAAACTGATAAAAAAATCAGATTCTTCACAAGATGAAATACAACTAGCGCCAATGTCACTCTCACGTAGTGTTAATTAATGGTTTTCTGGTGACAACGTAATTAGTAATCAATCTAACAACTAAAAATTACATTCTTATTTTTGTCTTTAATTTTCAATTTTAATTGTGCCCACTGCTATTACTCATCTTTTAAAAATAAACTTGCAGACACTAAATGATTAATAATTGATTAAACGTTCTTTTTTAAAAAGCAAAAACAGAATGTGATTTAAAATGCAAAATTAACACGCACAAAGTTTGAACAAATTTACATTATAATCTTGTAAAATTTAATGTGTGTATACATAAAATGTGAAAATCATGATTTTAATTTCATTATTGCATAAAATCTTACTATTATAAAGCACTGAAAAACTTGAAAGTCTAATTTCAATAATGTGCTATTACTTTCAATATAACGTGAGTGCGAAAAAATTTATTACTTAAAGTAATAGCGCATTATCGGACTTTGACTTCCGGTGAAACACGAATCGCGTAACTTCAAAATCGTGTTAAATAAGTCTACATAAAAAGAGACCCAGGTGTACTATAAAATATTCATTTAAAGAAAGAGAAATAAAACAGACAAATGACTTGTTTATAAATTAAAAATAATTTTGAGAGAAAAAATACATTCAATATTTCAAAATAAAGATAAATTAATTTTTGTTATATTTTTTTAATTCATTATTATTATGATTTATACTTATACTCTTGAGATTCTAATAATAAAAAAATTGTGAATTGTAAATTAATCAAATAAGAGATATTTATTTGTCTGATTTAGAGAAATATATTTTTAAAAAATTAAGTAACCACAGCATCATACAAAATGTTTTTCCATATTTAATAAAAAATACATATTATACCTAGAATAACTGATTTTAAAATCTAGCCTTTTTTTTTTTTTTTTTGCACCTGCATTATTCAACTGGGACAAGATATTCAGCTAAAAATAATAAGTGGCAGATATTGCTCATGAAACTTCCATTCAAGCATATTTTAAAATGACTTTAATAATAAAAAAAAATTTCATTTTTTCTGCATAGAATTATTCTTTCTAACAATTAAAATTAAAAAATATTTGTAAATGAACTAATAATAATGATTTAATAAAAAATCAGTATTTTTATTAAATAATTTTAATACAACAACAACAAAAAGAAAATCTGTTATCTGGAACCATTTGGTTTTTTTTTTATTCATTTATTTTTTTAAATGTACAGGCAAAATATAATCTATAATTTAGATTCCAGAGACCAGAAAATTTTAATTGTATCCAAAAAGTGACTCTAATACATTGTCATCTCTAACTTCCAGTCTCCAAGTAAATTTGACCATTTTGTTCCTCTGTGTTGTTTATTTCACTTGATGCTCTGAATGTGAACAATCAGTGTCAGTATTGTTAAAATTGTAAAGATGATTGAATTTGAAATGCTGAAATCAATCTTTTACAGGTCTTCTGTCTTGTAGATGCATCAACTACATGAGTACATTAAAGGGCCTGTTTTGATATTGTTTAAAATCGCCATAATTTCTTGCCTTTTATTAACTATTACTTTTTTAGAAATCTTCATGTAAAATATTAAAGTGTATATTAAATTTTCAGTCAGAATTAAAAACCAAATGAATTCAAATATTGATAACAAGAAAATGGCAGTATTTGAAGTCATATTTGACAAAATTCATTTGGAGACAAAGTCAGAGATTACAAATAGATAAAAATCAAATTAATCCTGATAATAGGAAAGTGCCATATTTTTTTATAAAGTTTAAAGTCAATTCCTTTAATAAAATATTTTTTTAAAAAAATTTTTTTTAAAAATGTTCAATTCATTACTTCTAAATTAATAATACAGGGGAATTTTTCATCATCAATGTTTCAACCATTTTTTTGCTCTTTTTAATAATGTGATTTTAGTGCAAATTTACTATTTCTAAAATTTAGAGAAAAAAGTCCACACCTTGCCTATAGAAATAAAATTGGTCAATTTTTTCATGAATAATTACACTTTTAAAGTGATTAATTTTTACATATTTTGGGAAATAATATCTCCCCTGAATTTTCAGAAATATACATTTGTGAAATTATTTTGTTACATTTTTGATAAAGAACATAAAAAATGGTCATATTAAAAAAAGAAAAATCGATGTACTAAATTTTTTTACAGAATGTTCCTGATTCACTAGTAATAAATTGAAGACTTGCTTTTTAATATTAAACTATTTATTTACAGTGCTCTAAAATTAGTTATACACATGTAAATAATCAACAGTATTTGAGTTTAGCATTTAATTTTGAAATTATATGTATAATGAATGGAATATATGATTTTGAATGATAATTAACAGACACATTATTTTCCTAATTTAATTCACTGGTAATTATTACGAACATTTAAAATTTAAATAATTATCAATAATATATTATTATGACTTATCACATGACTTCAGCTTACATATTGCTGTTTTAGTAGTATACTTTTTTGCTTTCTCTATGTACATGTTGTAAGCTTTTGTAAGTAATGATAAATGTCAGGTAACTGCTTAATAAATGTCTATCTTGTACTTTCCTATCCAAAATCCCCAGATTAATTTCTAGAATTATTGCCTTCATCAGTGAGAAGTTGGTATCTTTGGAACAGTACTACTGGAGCTTTAGGATCTAATACACCTTCCTGCCCTTATCATTTATCTCTAAGTTATACTATCAAGTTATCATCCCAAATTGGAAAGTATGAATGTTTTCAATTTAAGACAACTTTTTTGTATAGTTATATGGATTTGAATTAGTATATAATGTTTTTCAATTTGGGCTGATAACAAAATGACTGGACAGTACCTTAGATCATAAAGGTCCAGTTGCACTGTTCCAAGATTTAATGCTCCTGTAGATTTTGGAGATGAAAGCACAGGATAGAGATTTATAAAGCTCCATCACCTGATATAAGTATTATTTACTAAAACTTACATTAAGTGGCATAGAGAAGAAAAAGTATATTAGTAAAATAATTACCATTATTCTTTTTCTTGTTCTTTTTTCCATTTTCTTATTATTATCCTCAACCACTTAGGAGACTGGCCATCACAATCACAAACAACTTATTACATTGGTTATTTCTGCACTGAATGAGACAATGAGATTGTTGATTCAAGTACATTTCCATTCTGTAATTGTATGTGCAGCAATTCTGATTCTAATCTTTTTATTTTTTCCTAAATATTTATTTTTTATCTTTCACTGTATTTTGTTTTTTCTTCTGGAGTTACAATGATTATACTCATTTATGAGTGACTGCTAATGATGCATTTTTTAAACATATATATTAAAGCAGTGGTCTTCAACCTTTTCACACCTGCAGACCGGTAAAAATAAGGATAAGGTTCCGCGAACCAGCAAAAATAACAATAAGATTTCGCAGACCAGCAGAAGTCTATAGATAAATTTTCTTAAAGATAAGCATAATTGTTATAACTGATCAAAACAACAATGTTAAATATATAAGATAACGTTTTATATATATATGTGGAGTTTATATAATAAAAAACTTTTTTTTAAATTTTTTTAGAAAAGTAATAAAAAATTTAATTCTACCCCCCCCCCCCCCATAAACATCTGTGATAATTAGAAAAACAAATTAATTTATGAACGATTGATTAGATTTTGTTTTCGTTCTGTTTTCTTTTTTTTTTTTAATTGGGTAAAAATGACATGAAAAAATAAATAAAAATTGGCTATATTAATTAAAAGTTTAAACTCTTATTATTTATTATTATGGTACTTGGGTATTATTACAAACTTTTTACTGCCCGTCTAGCACACGGACCTGCAGAAAAGTTCTGTGGCCCGGTGCCAGGCCGCAGACCAAGGGTTGAAGAACACTGTATTAAAGTACGGAAACATGAATAAAGCAATAACATTTCAAATATTTAATACACTCATATGTTCTTAGAAGTCTACAAACAAAAGTCTACAATGTTAATGGATTTATGATTAATAGATGCATGTTCATATAGTTCAGCAGTAAGATCCAACATTATAACACTAACTTTCATGTAATCAAGCAACAAAATAGCCATTGCAACTTAGAATATTCTATCAAATACAAAAGGTATTTCAATTTCACTTTAACTTCCACCAATACTATATTCACTAAAAAAAACATTTGTTCTAACTAAAATAAGTATTAACAAATCTCAGACACATTTACTGTTTCATCCTCTTACATCATTACCAGTATATCAATATATTCTTATACTACTTTTTGAGACATTTCATTACCCCATTTGATTTTTTTTTTTCAATTTCATAATAAATTTTGAAAATTTTTAAATAATGTATAAGGTTAAATTATAATTTTGTGCTTACTTTTATGGTTTCCAGAAAGTTGTTTTGATGTCTAAGAGAAAATGAGCAAACTGAACAAAAAATATGGATAAAGTATTTTTAAAATTAATAGTATTATGAAAACACACATCTGTTCTGAAAATGGCTGAAAGTAATATCAATAAAGAGTCTAATGGAGGAAGAAAATTTGTTCATAAGTTTTAATTTTATTTAAAAAATTCAGATAGGCAAATAAGATATTGCAATATTTTGTTTTGATTGTGGCTGGATTTCATTTATTAGTTTTATTTTATTCTACAGTATATGTATGAACCTTGTTGGATCACATTAAATTATTTTAAAAAAGATAAACACACATTTTCTAATAAGCTACTAATTCATTTTTAATACAATCCCAAGTAAAGCAAGTCCTACTGAATTCTATAATATTTTTATAAAAATAAGTCTCATTCTTATTCATCAATAATTACTCTATATAGTTATATATATATATAAGTAGCTATGTGAGTTTTCTGGAAACAAACCATAAAAATATACATTACATTAGATATTAAATAATAAATATTTAACTAAATTCAATGAGGTGGACATGATATACCATACTTTTAAATGTATTCATGCATCCATTGCTTATGATGGTTTGCAAATCTTCCAAACTATCTTTCTACATAGAATAATCAATTCAAATAATCTTTTCAAATTCTAGTAAGAATAAATTTATTAGTGATTAGATTACATACTGAAATTTATATAGAAAAATCATTTCTTTTATATCACTGATTAAAAAAAATCAAAACAGTCACCTGAAAACTCAGTAAAAATGGTTTTTAAAAAAATTAAAAATTATATATGCAGTCATAAGATTATAAATTACATTTATAGACATATGAATATTACATAGTCATAACTACTATTCATCATAAAAACTTATTCATCTCATGTTACAAAATTTAATTATGTTAAATATAATTGTTTTAAAAACATTATTATTACTAATCATGATTTTTGAAACATTTTTAATTCAAATTTTGTTTCATTTAAGAATATTTATATATTTAATGGGAAAAAGACTATTGACAAATTTTTTGTTATATATCCATTGGTGTCAAAACAAGCTTTATATATACTACTTAATAATTATTTATATAATAATTTGTCACATACTTGTGAATGAAAATCATTAACTAAATGATTTAATCTAAAGCTATTTACAACTGTTATATAATGGAAATATCTTTAAAGAATTTTGTTTATTTGCTCTTTACAATTTTAATTCATATATATGATAACTATGTAAATAATGCATATATATTAACATAAAAAAAGATAACATCCCTGTATCATTTACTTTTTTTTTTTTAGATGCCTTTTGTGACAAGAAAGATGCAAAAATTATAATTTTATTGTAAATGTGAATGTAGCATTTAATTAAAAAAAAAAAGTTCTCTACCCCAAATCAAATTGTGAACTCAAATCAATTACAATATTTGGCAAATAAAATATTAAGAAAAAATATATAGTTAATGCTAGCAAATAAGATATTAAGATAAAATTATATCTATATATGATTTATTTTTTGCACATACATACAAAATCTCATTTATAACAAGGCTAGATGATTCACTCTCAACCATTAGCATAATTCTTCAATAATATTTCTATAACCATTGTTATATTGCTTTTCACAACTAAACAATATACAGGTTTGACAACTAAGAATAATATGGAAAATTAAAGATTAAAATTTAAGTAGATAAATCAAATGTCAAAGAATGTGGCTCTAAATAAAAAGTTTAAAGTAATCTGTTGATCAATTACAGTTCTTATATAAGCATATATATATATATTTCTGATAATATATACATTGTAAATTTTAACATGAAAAGATCATTAAACTTCAAGATATAGCTTAAAATAATGCTGTGTTAAAATAAAATGTTAAAAAGGTGGCATACAATAATTTATTTATCTCTAATAGTGAGTGTTATTATTTGTCATAATCTCTTATTAAAGTAATTAATCTATTTGCCTAAAGGCAGATAATATACATATAAAAATTATTTAAAGAAAGATTTTTTTTCTGTTGAAGTTATAGGCTTATTTTTTTTATTTTTTGTTTTACAATCTGATTTTTTCATTTTCATCATAACATTTTTAAGAAATTTTTTTTTTAAAAAAAGGAATTATACTACTGCAAAATAAATGCCTTTTGATTACAATAACAAAAATACAATAAAATAACTTTATTATAAACACAATCCACTCTAATCAACTAAGAAATTCTATCAAAAGCAACAATCAAAAGAAATTTTAATTTTAAAAACAAGATTAATAAATGTTTTCCAAACATTACAAATTGTTATCATGTAAGCAGTTTCTTTAAATTTTCTTCTTTTTACGTTTTTTTCTCTGCCCAATTTTGTTTTTTCTCAAACATTTATCAATAAGATGGCTAGTTTTACTGATATATCATTCACTAGTTTTTGTTTTTCAGCATTTCAAGTTTAGTTTTTGAGTTATAATTCTTTGTATTATGCTATGACTGACATAATATTTTGTACACATTGTACAGAAAATATATGGAGGTTGAAATGGAATTCAGATCTAAGATGATCAAACCCAATTTCAGATTTTTTTTTACAGCTATAAAGGAACCAAATGAGCAAATTAATACTATATCTATTTGATATATTCTTGTCTTTAACAACTTTTATTATTGGACAGCATCTTTATAGCTAATAAATAAAAACATCAAATAATTTTTGCTTTTATATTCTTGCTACAAAATGCATGATATCCTATTTAACAATTAGTTTTTGTTTTCTCACTTGTTGTTGTAAAACTGATATCAGAATATTTTCAGAAATATTCTTTAAGAATTAATAATTAAAATTTATCTTCTTTTCTTTTTTTTTTTTTTCTCAAAGCAACTTTATTAAGTCACTAAAGTATGATCTACCTGTGCAGGGACCACATTCTGTCGCCTGCAGCAGTGGGCCATAGAGGCTACAATGTTACATTGATATTCTGAAACTGGGTGGTGGCTCAAAGCAACAGAACCACCTTATACAGTAGATTAGGTATTACAGGTATATAAAGAATGCATTTCAAGTACAAAGATCAAGAAAAAAGACAAAAAAAAGGAAAAAAGGATATTAATTATCACAGATAAAATGTAAATCAATCAAGGGGATGCTACGTCCATTTGAGGAGAGTTCATGCGGGACAACCAGCTCTCAGCCCACCTGGAAAGTCTCCAAGCAGCTCCCCCAGACCCATCCATGACCCATCAGACAGAACTCAGTTTAGCGAGAACCCAGACCCACTCCTTGGACAAGGTTAAGCCGCTTCGGCCCCTGCTGTGAGTGGGTTATAATTAATCTGGGTGTGATGTGGGTTCAGCATGGCCAGAACACCAATCAAATCAGAGAGGGCCATGAGAACAATGCCAGATCCCAGATCTAGTGATGATTGCTGATTGATCCCACTGAAACAAATCCTCCATGGCCATCATCTCTACCCTTGAGACCGAGAATTCAGGCAAAACCAATTATTAGATTCACGGTCCCACTAGGTCCTCAGGTATGATTCTGCTTTACTGATCCTATTGAGTTCTTCTAATCCAAGTTGAGTTCTAATTTTGATGCTTAATTAGGGTTCCAATTATAAAATATAACAGTTTGTATTTAGTGGTTATTTATGTTAGCTTTTGCTTGATTAATGGTGGCCATTTGCATAGAATGAAACGATTAGAAAACTTTTCTTTTAATTGAACTAAAACAAGGAATCGTTTTTCAAATAGATAGTAATAAAATAAAAGTATCTAAGAGGAATGAAGTCTAATTAAAGTGGTTGTATTTAACAAGAATGGTGTAAATAAATTGTTCTTAAATTAATAAATTTAAAGTTTATAATAGGGCTATAAACAATAAAATAATATGTATCCAAATAAATGATGTGAATGCAAGAAAGTTGATGCTTGCAGATTAAAAAGTAATAATGTAATAAAATTAATGAACAAATTAAAAAAGACAAAACATAATCATGGCTCTCACATCAATTACAGATATTTACTGAATTATATACCGCTGTTTTATAATTTTAAATAAGAATATATTTATTTACTAAACTGTGATCATGTTTATGTAGTCAAGCATAAATAAAATGTGTTCTTAAGCAAATTGTGTAAAGTATGGCAAATCAATCAAATCTCAATTAAATAGTTATAAATAAACAAATGATTTATTGTTCACACGTCAAAAATAATTCAGGTATCTTGAGCTCTAATCTACCACTACACCATCATAGTAAACTATGGAGAGCATTAAAATACTTCATAAATATTAGTTACAGAATTAATAGTATTGTACCTTAGTATTTACTTATTTAAATGAACAATATTATTATCTAAATTAACATATATATATATTCATTACCAGTTATTAGTAAACACCAAAAAAATAATAATAATAATAATAATAATAATAATAATAATAATAATAATAATAATAATAATAATAATAATAATAATAATAATAATAATAATAATAATAATAATAATAATAATAATAATAATAATAATAATAATAATAATAATAATAATAATAATAATAATAATAATAATAATAATAATAATAATAATAATAATAATAATAATAATAATAATAATAATAATAATAATAATAATAATAATAATAATAATAATAATAATAATAATAATAATAATAATAATAATAATAATAATAATAATAATAATAATAATAATAATAATAATAATAATAATAATAATAATAATAATAATAATAATAATAATAATAATAATAATAATAATAATAATAATAATAATAATAATAATAATAATAATAATAATAATAATAATAATAATAATAATAATAATAATAATAATAATAATAATAATAATAATAATAATAATAATAATAATAATAATAATAATAATAATAATAATAATAATAATAATAATAATAATAATAATAATAATAATAATAATAATGTGAGACAAACAAACTAGAAATATTAAAAAAAATAAATTGGAAAGATAGAAATCGCAATGATGAAATGTTAAAGTGATTAAAGAAAATGAAATTATTTCTTGATAGAATTGAGGTAAAGATGAATGATGCACTTAAGAAAATCAAAACTTCCAATGTATATTATCATATGATGATTATATATCCCTCCACAAGATATTTCAAATGGATAGAAACTTGTCCCTATCTTGCCTGAGAATGGGACAGTAAAAGTTCAGATGCACTGATAAAAAAAAAAAAAGATTATTGAGAAAAAATAGACAGGAAAAATGTTGAAAAAGATTGATAGAAAAAATAAAAAGCAAATTGATTGATTTTAAAAAAAGTGTTACAGTAGTTATGAATGTCTGAAAAAAGTGAGCAATAAATAGATAATAAATAATAAAAATTAATCCCCCTTTTTTTCCCCCTAAATTCTTAATTAATTTTTAATCATTTCAAAATTTAATTAATTTTTTTTTTTTTACAAATAAAGGTAAAATATATGAGAATTGATGAATGAGATTCTGAAGAAATAACTAATAAAATATAAGGTCTATTAAATTAAGACATGTGGAATTAAAAATAAGTGTGTACAAAAGAATTAAATTAATCCAATTGTTTTTTAAAAACTAAAACATGAATTAATTAGTAGTTGGAAGCTGTCACATTATTGCTATTACATGGATTTAAGATTATATGTGTTCATAAACAAATGCTCCAGAATGAACTAGAACTGCACATTGCAGCTCTGTGGATCTGTTCATCATAAAAAGCCAAGAGTCATGGAAGCAGTAATATCAGGGCATGAGGCCATCACATATTATTATTATTTAATAAGCCTAGAGGTGTAAAAATATATATAGAAATTAATTACAAAAATAAATATTAATTACTTGAACAGAATTATTGACATTATTAAATTAATAGTCAAACCTAGATCATATCTGATTTTCATATTAATTTAAGATATATGTAATTTGAAAGGATTTTAGTCATGACAATCAATTTATTCAGGTTAGGACATAAGATGTGCAGGTAATGAAATATTTTATGATGAAAAATTCAGTGATAATAACGGGAAAACATAACATTGTTTTACAGATCAAAGGATTTGGATTACACACAGATTTTGATCTTAGTAATCCAAAGTTCTCACATTTGATTGCCTAGTTAAAAAACTAGGGTACATAGCTAGACAGTACATCTATGATTTTGACAGACTCTGGTGAGAAAACTTAAAATTTATGATATAGTTTCCAAGGGAACTGGCAAGAACATGCAAAGAGAATTATTGAAGGATAATATGCTGATTGAACAATTCTTTTGGGGAGTGAATAAGAAACTGCATAGAACAATTACTAGGTGAGGCTGAAATATCCTACCATTAACAATTAATAATAAGATATCTCAAATTAATATTAAATTAAGTTACAGTTTTCTAAATCTGAAAACATTGTTAAAAGCCAATCAAACATCGGTAAAATTATCAAAGAGGTCACCAAGAAACATCACATGATCACCATTTCTTATGCTTGCTGAAGTTTTGCCAGTTTTAGGTCACCAAGAAAACTATTGCATTAATGAATGATAAAAGAAAATGGAGTGAAAAAAATTATGTTAATTTTGCAATACCAATAGCAAATCCTCCTCATAATCAATTTGCAATAGTTGTTCCAAAATAAAGAATTTCTGATAAGTTAGTAATTGAGTTGCTTCTCAAAATGATATTTGTCCTCAAGTAAGAACATAACCAAGAAACCTGTTGCTATAAAAAACATTAATAATGTAATGCCAATGTTTCATACATAAGTTAATTTAAATGAGTTGTAACACTTTCCTCATCCAATGTGGATATATAAACAGATGAAAAAGAATAATACACCATTACTGTGAAAAAATCTGATTATTCATCCATAATATACATCTCAAGAAATATGGATGATTAATCTAATGCTAGATCTATATGATATGAATAGTGAATAGCTAATATAATTCCAGTGATATATTGAAATAATGAAATATCAAGAAGTGATACAGTTTCATATATATGAAATATTTGATAGGGTTGGAATTTCAATTAATCTATCGTTAATGATCTGTATTAAAGGGTGAATTTTTTGTTTTGGTTTTATCATGATTATCATAAGTGGATAATTTTACTTAATCTAATCTTAGAAAGAAAAATTTTTGAAGTAAGAAATAATAGTTTAACATATCGGAAATGAAGATATGAACCTCGAATTCAAATGAAAATGATTGAAATTACTGTTGTTTTAAATATTAAAGTAAAATTGTTTGATCTGAAAAAAATTAATCTTGTGATTATTCTTCTTATTGAAATTCTTGAATATTCTGCTATGAAAATTATCGCAAACCTTCCTCTACTATATTCAATATTAAAGCCAGAAACTAAATTCTCTTGTCCTTTCCGGAAAGTCAAATGGAGCCTTTGTCTGAAGGTTTGTAATGATGGTATTGTCTTTTGTCTCAGGCACGATACAAAAGAAAATCCCTCAGGTAGCGAATAGTTCAAATACTAGAGCCAGTATATAAATCGTGAGTTTTTTTTTTAAAAAATGACAAAAATTTAGTTGCCAACCGTCACTACGCCCATCGTAATTTTGAAAATATACAACAGGTAGAAAAGGAAGACCACAGCCGTTCCTTCCTGGGACACCATCTCCTATATGCTGCTGCTATAGTCCTGTCTTGGAAGAATGCCACTAGCTATTGAAGTTAGCCAGTACTATCATTCCGGGGAATGTCCTGGTAAAAGCTTAAGAACAAGCAAAAATTTCAATCCTGTCATCTATGTCCAAATCTTTCTCATTTAAATAATAAATTGTTTTTTCTCTTCACCAATACAAATTTGTAATTATAAATATGTGATTTTTTTTGCATGCATTAGTGAAGCTGTAATTATAATATAATGTTTAATATGCCCGCTTAGCGCTTTCAAGATTTAGTATTCAAATCTCATACTCATAGCTTTACGAATGAAGACTATTGTGATTTATTGTACACATATGCAAATGAGCTTGAATTTTTAATTAGTCCATTGTTTGGAGAAAGGAAAGCATGCCTCTCTTCTATTAATGGCACTGCGGTCATTTGCTATGTAAAAAGCTTCTTTGACTTTTCTTTGACTAACTGTAATGTAATTATGTCTACTTAAATCTTAAATGTATCAAGTTAACTTTTATCATAAATACCTATAATCGACTCTTTAACTCATTTAAATTCTTTATAATTCTCTTAAATAACTCAAGCTCACAATATTTTTAGATATTTTTATTTTTAATATGAAAATATAATATTTATTTGTTTTATACTGATTTCAGTGGTATAAATATTGTGATTTTTTTTAAAAACAAACTTCACTCGTGAGGGTTGTGAGATGATAATTTGCGAAAGAGCGAACTATGTTAAAAAAGGGGGAGGGAGACCAGCAAAGAAAGTAGCTTAAAATAAAATAAGTTCTTTTCTCTTTCTTGCCAGTGAAGTTATGTCAAATATATATATTAAAACTGTACTTACATTAATAACTAAAGTAATTTTGCTATTGATTTCCCAGGATAGGATTTTATAAATTTAGATTGTTTTAAAATGAAATAAAATTAAAATGTACTATATTTTGACCTGGAAACAGCGCTGCTAGAAAACGTCGGTTAATTATCTCGCAATCTTTTAAAAGTTAAAAGTAGGAAGAGGAATCTATTCAAGAAATATATTTCCTTATTTATTATATTTTTTTTTGTTAAATAAATATTTTATCTGAAGGAATTGTTTGCGCAGGTTGATCTTTATGCAGTATTTGATTCTTTAAGGCTACTTATTTATAATTATCCACAATCGGTGATTAATAAATCTCTGGTTGATAATGAATGCTAAGCATAGTGGATCAGACCTAAAACGGTCATTTGCATGTAATCTGACTCCTGATTGCACATACTTCTATGGGTCGGAGAGGGAGCGAGGTAGAGTTGGGTAGTCTACATAATATCCGTACGGCAGACATGGGGCTCCTGTAATTTCTATCTCTCCCTTGGGTAATGTTTCATATCATCGCGGAAATACCGATCCCTTTTCTTCATTGCTGTAGGCATGCGAATGTCTGTAAAGCGGCTCGTATGAACCTACATTTGTTTTTCTTTCTTTTGGATTCATATTTTATTAACCCGACTTTATTTCATTTTTCTTTTATTGCCTATCTAATACATAAGCCATAGAGAAATGATTCTACTGTTTGAGAATCTTCAGCCTGAGTAACCAATTCTTTTGTTTTAATCCATGGTTAGTTAAACCTTGTTAACTGACTAAGTCATTGTTGTAGATATATAAATAAAAAGGACTAAGATAAATGTCAAATCAATGTGATTGGTGTGCTTGATAATTAACCATTTCTTAATGGCTTACAGTTCTAAATATTGTAATGTTACTTTCAATCACTTAATGCTGTTCCAGTGAGGTCCACTCTTAAAATAAACAAAAGATGTTATTTTAATGAGAATTAGTTGTTATTTGTAAAGAAAAGTAAAATGAGTGATTTTCTTTTCTTTTTGTCATTTTAGAAAGACGTCAAATTATTTTGATATTTTTTTTTCTTCGACATCATTTTGATATATATTATAATGTCTTAGAAGATTTAAAAAAGAAAAAAAAAATATTTTTTTTTATACAATCAGTTTATCAATTTTTAAATATGCTGATTTACCAAAACAATCCCATTTTTCTTGAAATAAATGCAAACGGAAAATTAAATCCGTGGTCATTTAATTTAATTTTTTTTTTTGTTAACTAATGTAAACCAATAATTTTGTGCAGACTATAATAAATTAAGAAAAGGGTCCCTAAGTGCAAATCTATAGTGCATTATGCAACGTCCCATAAATCTAACTGTATAAATAATATTAAACCAATGTAGAGAATTGTTCAGTGAGCTTGAATACAAATGTAAATTAAACAATTAATAAGTTAAAATATATGCATAAAACTAAATTTCCAGTGTGTTTGAATTATTTTATTTATTTTCTATTTTAGTTAGTATTTCATGTTAAGTTATATATATAAGTGCAATCATCCAAGGTCTCATTAAATTAGAATTATTGTGAATCTTATGCTTTAAGGCTCGGCTCTGAGACAGTGAAAGTGAAGGAGTGCGATATGATCATTGAGAAATGTTATTGATTAGATCTTTGACCTGGGCATATAGGTAAATAGAGCAGAATCCACGAGGTACCTGACATATCGTGTACATGGTCTGATTCGAGGTACTTTACGTGTACTCCGGATCTTGTTGGATCGATATACGTTTTTCGACCGGTACAATATAATGGCAGCCACTCAAAAATTGCCTTTAAAAGAAGCAGCAGAATTATGCTGGAGAATAAAAAGAACACTTGACAAGCAACAAAAATTGAAGTCAAACATATCCTACGATGAGAGGAAAGCAATTAAATCTCTCAAAGTAGATAAATCTACAATTATTCTGCCAGTTGACAAAGGCAATGCAACAGTTGTAATGGATACAACTGATTATGACAACAAAATACAAGAACTCACAGCAGACCAATATAGAAAAGTGGCAAAAAATCCAATACCAAGTACAGAAACAAAGTTAAAAGCATTACTCAGAAAGCATCGCAAGTACTTCACTGATTCAGAAAAAAGTAAAATATCAACATATTTCAGCAAAATTCCTCATCTTTATTGTCTACCTAAAATTCATAAAGATTATGTTCCATTAAGACCTGTTGTTAGTTCTAGAAATTCACCTTGCCAAAATTTGTCAAGATTTCTTCTCAAAGTTCTAAGTCCTTTGGCATACAAGATCCAGTCCTTTATCAGGGGTTCTAGACACTTTGTAGAATTAATCAAGAATATGAAAATTGAAAGAAATGACTTACTTGTAAGCTTTGATGTGGAAAGTTTATTTGCGAATGTACCATGTGAAGAAGCATTGTCTATTGTAAAGGATAAGATTAAATGGTGGTAATAGTTTACAAACCAGAACTGCTCTTCCTGTTGATAGTATAATGGAACTATTAACATTCTGCATAAAAACAACCTACTTTCAATATAATGCAGAATTCTTCCAACAAAATCAAGGAACCATTGTCTCCCCTGATTAGCAATATTTACATAGAAACACTTGAAAACTTAGCCATAAAAACTACTCCATGTCCACCTAAAGTTTGGCTTCACTATGTGGATGATACATTTGTTGTATGGCCACATGGTGAAGCACTGCTACAAACTTTCTGGAAATACATCAACAATATATCCCCTTCAATTAAATTCACAATCGAATCAGAACAAGAACAAAAATTGGCATTCTTAGATGTTCTTGTGACAAGACTCCCTCATGGCAAAATCAAAACTACAGTTTGCAGAAAACTTATATATACAGGAAAATACCTAGCCTATACATCCAATCACACAAGAAACACAAAACATGGAGTTATACTATCACTATGGAATAGAGCAAAAGAAGTTTGTTCAGAAACCAGTGATTTGGAAAACGATCTATATAGAACAAATTCTTATGAAAAATCTTTATCCATCAGCTGTTATTAAGAAAACTTTAAATAGACAAAAAGAATCATCAAGAGAAAAAACAATTATTGGTACTGTGGTGTACCCATACATTCCAAAAATAGCAGACAAATTAAGGAAAATCTGCAATCAGTATAAAATCAGAATAGCTTTCCAGAGCCATACCATCCTATGAGGAAATCTAACGTCTACAAAGCCTAAACTTGAAATGATGAAAAGAAAAAACTGCATTTATAAAATACCATGTGAATGTGGAAGAACATTTATTGGTGAGACCAGTCGTCCCATTGAAAAGCACTTGCAGGAACATAAACTGATGATAAGAGAGAAAACAGATATGTCTAAGGAAGCAGAGCATGTATGTACCAATGAATATATGTTCAATTGGGAAAATACAAAAACATTGGATAGAGAAAAAAAGATACAAAGAAAAAAATTTAAAGAAGCTGCTCACATGACAATGGCAAAAAATCCCATAAATCAACCCAATGTGAGTATACATAATATATGGAAACCGCTAATCAACTTTGCTCTTAGCAAGAAGTGGAGAAATCAGGAGGAATCTCATAGATAAGTATAGGAAATTACTACAGACTGTTGCCTTTGTCAGGATGACTCGGTTGGTTACAGCATTACCTTAAAATTCAAAAATCAAGAATCTAAGGACCCAGGTTCGAATTACATGCTAGCACTGTCACTGGTCAGGCCAGCACACCTGAAGAAGAAGGGAGACTAATATGTCTCCAAACATTGATGTGCTATTACTAACAGTTGAATGTATTTGGAATATTTAAATAAAGTAAATTTTTCTAAAGACATTCAATACATATATTAGATGATGAAAATACTCCAATATAAAAATACAAATTGTACACATTTGATTGCCTAAAGTCCATGTGGAGGCTCCAATTTCAGGATCAATAAATTTAGCAAGCATATTATTAAAGTTTAAGAATTATGGGGTTATTTGATTTTCAATAATTTTAAAGATAATTACTTTAAAATTTAGGGAATTATTTGTTAGGTTAAGGTTATTTGGGGCAAAGAGGATAAAAATAATTTGTATTCGTCAAGTAGATATGAAAGCATAAAATGTTTATCCATCAGTTGGGCATAAGATTGATAATTAAGTCAATTTTGTTATATGCAAGTAAGGAATTAATGTGGATATATGAATAATAGTTAGGCATGGTCTTTGTTCATCTGGATTTTGTTTATTAAGAGCATCTTATGAACGAGCGATACCATTCATGGAGAATGTACAAAAGGAATGATGAATTTATTTCTACATTGAGATTTAGTAAATAGTTTAGATTGCGCTTACCGCAAAAAAGTGAAACTTGTCTCAATCTTATTACAAGTTATATGGCTTAGCGCTTTCAGAGACCTTGTGTCTCCATAATCATAGCCTACTTTTAACTGAAGTTTAGTTTTGTTTTATGTAAAATTTTATGCAAATTTTATAACGACCATTTTTTGGAGATTGCAAAGCACGATTCTTTCCAGTTTATTTCACAATTGTCATTTGCAATAAAGCACGCCTCTTTAATTTTTTATTTTATATCATTGTGTTCCGTGCATGATGCCCTTGCCATAGTTGGTTCGAACACATGGCCTGTTGTTTTTTGGTGCTTGAAGAATATGGATTTGTTTTCATTGTTATTTATAGCTTTCCTGTACAAATAATGATGTTGAGATGTTCTTGTTGTAATGTTGGCACAGGTCTCCTCATAATATGCCGCTCTACATCCATTGGTTGGGCATGAAATTTTATAAACTGCTTGAGCTATTTGATCAGAAGGTATTTTGTCTTTGGTATTGTTTATCATTCTGTTTATTGATGGTGGGGTGTGGAATCCTAGTTCGAAGGACTCAGCAAAAATTTTATAATATTTTCTAGCAATTGATGGTATGTACGGTAGCATTATTCTGGGTTTATTGTTTTTGACCGTGTCAGTTTGTAATCATTATTTGTACAGGAAAGCTATAAATAACAATGAAAACAAATCCATATTCTTAGAGCACCAAAAAAACAACAGACCATGTGTTCGAACCCACAATAGCAAAGGTACTATGCACGGAACGCAATGATATAAAATGAAAAATTAAAGAGGCGTGCTTTACTGCAAATGACAATTGTGCAATAAACCGGAAAGAATCGTGCTTTGCAATCTCCAAAAAATGGTCATTATAAAATTTGCATAAAATTTTACATTTTACATAAACCAAAACTAAACTTCAGTTAAAAGTAGGCTATGATTATGGAGACACAAGGTCTCTGAAAGCGCTAAGCCATATACCTTGTAATAAGATTGAGACAAGCTTCACTTTTTTGCGTAAAGCACAATCTAAACTATTTACTAATCAAAGGTGAAGTAAAAAACTAGTATTTTATTGAGATTTAGTATTTATTAATTATTGTAAATATGGCAGCTCCATCTTCACTTAATTTGGTGAGATAGGAATATTCAATTCTTTGATTTCTTGCAGTTCAGTTTGTATAACTATAGTTATTTTTATTTCATTTTTAGGGCAGTATATAGCATATACACCCGGGTCTCATTTTATGCAGATTTTTTTAATGCTATTTTGAAATTATGTCATTCATGTTTCATCTTAATATCTTTGTAAGCGGTTTTCTTTTATGCAATAAAAAATTATTAGATCAGAAATCAAGCTCCAATAATGCACTATTACTTTAAATATTATAAATTTCGTGTACTAACATGTCATATTTAAAGTAATAGGGCATTATCAGAATTCGACTTCCATCTAATAATTTCAATATTTTCAGCACTTTATAATAGTACTGTAATAGATTTTATGCAATAAAGAAAGTTCATAATTCACTTAAAATCTGAATTTCCCCATTTTATATACACATTAAATTTTACAAGATTATAATGTAAATCTGTTCAAACGTTACAGATGCCTATACTATGCATATTGTTGTTTTTGCATTTTAAATCACATTCTATTTTTGCTTTTTAAAAAAAGAGTATGTAATCAATTAATCATTTGGTGTCCGCAAGTTTAGTTTTAAAAGGTGGGTAACAGCAGTGGGCACAATTAAATTTGACAAAAATTAAAATCTGATTTTTAATTATAATTAACAATTTAAAAATGATATAACATGATCTGAAATTAATGTGATGCAAAACAATGAAAATTGATTTTTAAACAGAATTGAAAATTAAAAAATTAAAGACAAAAATAAGAATTTAATTTGTATTTGTTAGTTTTAATTAAATTTTTCCCAACAGTGGCGAGTAAGTGTCTTTTTATTATCATAAGTCTAAGTTCTTATTTTTATTTTAAACTTTTAGTTTACCCTAATGGAGAGGGAAAAACACCCAAGAAAATGAATTTCTTTGGAAACAAAAATTTCAATTTTAGATTGCTTAGCAAAATGGGATCAACTGTGATTGGAAAACAATTTAGTTTGGGCGAGTGTACTATAAGAGCAATTAAAAAAAATGAAGTTGGCACTAGTTGCATTTCCTCTTCTGACGAATCTGATGTCTTACTAGTTCACAAACAAACTTGCATATCTTCAAATTGCGATAATGATTAAAATATTGTACATGTATGGAAAAATATAAAATACTGTAAATTACACATAAAAATATATTGTTTTGAATAAAATTAAATACTGCAGTTAATGAAAAAAGTTTGTCTTGTATCAATTTTTTTCACATTTGAAATTTTTTATTAGTCATATTTTATTTCCTTTTTTTTTTTATGCGAATTTTAAAGTAATTTTACATTGTTGCTTTGCTTTTATGCAATTTTTGAAAATTATAGTACATATCCCCCATTTTTCAAGGTAAGTTAAGTCTATTTTTTGTGATTTATTTTGTGTGCTTTCCTGAGGGAACCTATCTACCGCATAAAACAAGACCCATGTATATATTAATTTTCTTAACATTGTCAGATTATTTTTAGATTAAATAGGATGAAAGTTATTAAAAATAATGAGTATTTGACATTACTGTTACACTTGGTTCCATTAAATGTATTATTATTGAAGTGTAAAATAATTATGACATATTATGAGTTTTTAATTGGAAATTAAATTTATGTATATACTAATATATAAGTGAGACAATTAACTTATTAAAATATTTTTGAATTGTGAATTCAAAATATTTTTTAGCTTATAATGAACTATAATTTAAACTGCAAAAGCTTAAATGCCAAACACTGATGAATTTTTTTTATTTTTTTATATATTATTAGTTTTTAGATTAATAGTTTAGGTAAGTTCATGAATATTTATTTGATTTATTTTAGAGATGAATATATTATGAAATATTCCTTTATTAATTACAGAAAGAACAAATATTGAGAGAGCAATTAAATATTTTATTATTCAAGTTTTTGGATTTGTGATTTTATTAATTGGATTTCTTTTTCTTTTTTTTTACATCATTAGTGATAGTAAGCTGTTATTATTATGATTTAATGGAATATATTTTTTGGAGGTCAATTTGTTAGGTTTATAGTTGGAAGGAGGCTTAAATCAGGTGATAATACATTGATTATTAGCATATTCTTCAATTGGTCATGTAGGATAAATAATAGTTGCTATTATTATGAGATAGTGTTTGATTTTATTTTATGAGAATATAACTTAGAATTATTTTTTATTTAAAGGAAATTAGATATATGATATTAATCAAATATTTATTTATTTTTTGTGATTTGAAAAATAAGTAATTTTTTTAAGAATGTTATTTCTTGGAGGATTCCCTTCTTTAAGTAAGTTTTTTCTTAAGATGATTATGGGAATGTTAATGAAATTATATTATTATATTCGATTAATGTAGTGTAACGAAGGGAAAATAACCTGGAGACTAGGATATAATGCAGATGTAACAATCTGGAAACTATGGTTCAATGTGCCACAACTGACTGTCCCAGATGACACGATCCACAGAGTTCCAACAGGCTGAGAAAGAGGAAGTCATATCTAACTATGGTCAGACTTTGGTTCTTTGGGTAGGATGCTGATAAAAACTTGATTAAATGCCTAAAAAATGATTGCATGTACTTTTAATTGACTAGCTCTATACCTACTTATTAATATCATGTACAATTTAGGTTAGTTCATCACCTCTCACCCCTTTCCGATTCCACTACACCCTAATATTCGAGCCCAGGGAAAATATTGCCATTGATCCCTTAACAGGTATGATCTGTTATACAAAGCAACTTCCGCACCTCTGTATAGGTTACAACTAGCATTGAAAATACTTAAATTTACCATAAAAGTATTATATGAAAATGAAATAGATGAGTGCATATTGCAATTTTGAATGCCATGACAATTCAATAAACCAGAGACCAGAATAATGTAAACTATTTAACATTTATTAACAATGATAAATGAACTTAGAAATAAAGTATTTTAAACATTAATAATAATAAATATATATTATACATGTGCTAGATATGAATTTCTACCATTCTATCAGTTAATAATTCTATAAATCAATACCCTTTTACTCTATGGTAGAAATCCATTTATGCCCCTCATTATTACACAGTATGCAAGAAAAATAAATATTAAAGATTTAAAATAATTGCGATTCTGACTTACTAAATTAAACATCTATTGTCTTATTTAAAATAATATTGCGATTTATTCCTGCAAAAGCAATCTATTTGATTTAACCCCCCCCCATCTAAGTTTGAATACATATATGATAAAAGAATTTATACTAGTTGATTAGTCATTCACACCAAAATTACGTATGACAGTGGTTAATCAACAATATATAACATGTAAGATGAATTCTGTAGTTTACCAAGTGTTGTAATTTAATCTCTGTAAAAAAATAAATGGGAATCTTACCTCAATATATACTGTACCGAGACAAAGTCAGTACATGTATATACCCACACACACAAGCAGTGTAAATACTCTATTTTTTATTTACTTTCAGTTTATGATAAAAATAAATGTAGTTTTCTTTCAATGTTTTATAAAATACACTATAAAATAAAATGTTAATATTTCTGATTAAATAATTTAAGGCTTTCATATAATCTATTATAATAATATTCTCTAAAAATAAAATATAAAAATATCACTAATATGCCATTTTAAATCTCAATAAATGATTTCTACTTGTATATGCCGTGGGGGTAATTAAAAAGGGGTTTATTTTAAATTATAACTATAGCGAAAGTTAAAAGCTTATAGAGGTGATTTTGAGATTAAATGCTCAACTTTTAAACTAATGTAAGTTAAATTGTTATCTTAAAACATGCACGCATGTATGTATAAAAGGTGAATAAGTATGAATTTTTTCTGAGATTGCAATGTGAGATTGCATAAACCTAAGATTGCCTCAAGCATATGGATTGAATGAACATTACGTATGACACGGACCCCAACGACAACTCAAAGAATATTGAACTCTGGGTGGAGATTGGATCCTCAGATAATAACCAACCCATATAAATATGAGTCTTAGTCTTTGTCTTTACAACTCGGTTATAGTTTTTTTACATTCTTTGTTTTGTTTTGCTTATGCTTATAGTTTTTTTAAATTCCTCCGGAAGCTACGACCAGAACTTTCTCTTTTTTTGCTATCCAGTTTATCCAATATGATCACTGTGAAATTAACATTTAGAGCGTCGACCGTCATGATGGGCTAAGAACTCCCCCCCCCCCCCCCCCCCCACCCCCCCCCCCACCCCCCGCCCTCCTCCCCCGAGGACTACCCAACTTCCCAACTTTTTCTTTAATAAAACATTTTCTTATGATACCCCACCCCCTCCCCTACAACCTCAAAAAAAAACACCACACTCAACACCCCTTTTTTTTTTTTTCCCCTTCCCTTTTATTTTTTATTTAAATTTTAATAAAATTTTTTTAATTTTTTTTTTTTTTATATATAAAACTAAACCTACTTATTTATTTCTTTCAATTTTAATTTTTCTTTTTTATTCTTTCTTTTTTTTTTTTTTTTTTTTTTTTTTTAATTTTTTATATCCCAAATTTTCAAAAATCAACCTTTTTTTATTTATATTTCTTTTTTTTTTTTTTGATAGATGTCAAATATTAATATATATTTTTTTTTTTTTTATTTTTATTTTTTTTTTTTTTTATTTTTTATTTTACCACACCCCCACTTCTTTTCATTTAATTTTTTTTTTTTTTTATATTTTTATTAAAATTATTTTTATTTATTATTTTTTTTTTTTTTTTTTTTTTTTTTTTTTTTTTTTTTTATTTTTTTTTATTTCCATTCCTAATTATTTTTTTTTTAAAGAAGGAGAGAGGGGAGGGGAGGATAAAAAAATAAAAAAATAAAAAAAAAGAGAGTGATTATATTATAGATGAGGAAAGGGGGGAAGATTTTTATAATTTTTTTTTTATTTTAAAAAAAAGAAACCACAAACCCCCCCCTTTCCCAAAAACCCCCAAACCCCAGCCACCATCTGGACCGAGGCCCAACCCAACCCCCCCCCTTCTTTTTTGGTTTTGATTGTGTCTTTTTTCAACAAAAAGAATTTTTTTCAACATCTTCCCGGGCGGGCCCGGGCGGGCCTGGTCGGGGCGGGGGGGGGGAGTGGGGGGGGGGGGGGGGGAAGCTTAAAATCGTTTGGGTAGGAGGGAGGGGGTGGGGGAAAAAAAAATTGAAAAAACAACCGTATCTCGCGCCCCTTTTGTGTGTAAAAAACAAACATCCATAGAAGGAAAAAAAAAAAAGCTCCCCGCTATAAAATGTGGTTTCGGAGCCCCCAATCCCTACATGAACGGTTGAATAAGGGACCGGTCACAATACATAACATAGATAACCTGATGTTAAGCTAGAAATTTTGATGAGCTAACCTAGATTTTATTTACAATTATAAAAGTGAAAAATAACTAAGTTAACCATCCCTCCTCCTCTTCTCTGCTAACTCTAACAATGAAATTTTTCACAACATAAACTGTAAAATTCCCCATCGGAGTATGAAAATAAAACACAAATAAAAGACAAATCAAACAAAATTAACAATATTAATCTCTTGATCAAAGCGATAGTCGAGACAAAGTTCATAGAATCATCCTAGTAGTAGTAGTTCATGATGTTTAGGTGTGGCAATTCCCAATAAGCAGTTTAGCTCACCATATTACTTTCTTTGGCAAAGAATTGATCACGCAGTAATGTCTCCTGGCGTCGTTTAAAATAAACACATCGATCCTTAGTTGCTTCATTTTTTTAAATATTCCTGTGCGCGCTTCTTTTTGGACTGCAGGCATCTTCTTGGGTGTTAAAGTAGAAAAAAATAGAAGCCTTATACAAACATGTTAGGGAAGAAAGTGATCACACCATACACATTTTCCTTTAGCCCATTTGCATCTCAAAACAACATTAGATACTATTTATAATCATAAATAACTTTTTATACATAGAAGAATTTATATATACATTAAATAAATTATTCCATTTTTGCTTTTAACTATTAGCAGATTTAGTTTTCTTTTTCTGGCAAGATTTAAAAATATCAGAAAATAATCTAGTTATTATAAAAATCTATAAATTGTTCTTAATTTTCATTTCATAACTTTCTGCTGAATTGGATAAAATTTAGAATACAGTACTTGATTTAAAAACTCTTGTAATTCAAATAAAAGACTCCATTTCTATGTTCAAAATTTTAACTAGATTGCTGTTAGTTCATGATAGCAGATGCATTGTTGTCAAGAAGAAAGATTTTAAAAAGATTTTTGCTTTTATATAGTCCGTGCTTATATCTCGAGGTACACTAAAATCTTCATTTGCTGTTAGATTGACATAGCTGCCCAATGTAAAGTACATTTCATTAATAAAAAAAAAATAATAATAATTAAATCATAGTTTTATTTTCATACTGTTTCCTAGATACCTAACTTGACATCGGGTTGTCAACCAAGTCACCTAACTTCAAATTACATCATACTATTGGTCAGTTTAGAGTGTATAACAATCTATTAAAGCTTATCAAATAGTGTATGTATATATAATATTGTTTTCTATAATATTTGTTGTACTAAATGATTCATTATAAAACAATTTATTATGACTTCTTTAATTAACTGCTAATGTATATAAACGTGTGTCGCAGACATATCTGTGTGTCAATAATAATTAAATAACCTTCCCATTGTTAGTGTTTCATGATGGACTTGATTCAATAAGTGAGTTAATCTTTGCAGAAATGATTGAGTTGTAAGCTACCCCTTACATTAGATTAGGATGATTTTTAAAAAGTTGGAATAATTTTGGATTAGATATTTTTTAAAAATAGAATTTTTAAGTGATGAACTAATATAATGATAATTATTATTTATTATTCCAATTAGAATATGATTTTATTAAGATGAATATTTTCTATAAATCATAAAGATATTGGAACAATGTATTTTATTTTTGTGGTTTGATCAGTTATAGTTGGAACTAGTGTTTGAAAGTTACTGTCATTTTAATTGCCATTAAATATTGAAGTAAAATTTGTAGTAATTATCGACAATAACTTTATTTTTTAATTAGGATATTAAAAAAATGAAAGAAATAAAAAATGCTTTATTTAACAGAAAAAAAATACTTGAATAAAAAAATGCAGAAAAATTTCCTTTTATTGAACAAAATAAAAATGATTTTATAAAAAAAAAATGTTTTGGAAAAAAAATTGCACTATACCCACATGAATTTTTAGTGAATTAAGATTTTAAAAAACATAAATTATCTAATGTTTTTGGTACTGTGACTTTATCTTTAAAACAAAGTATCCCCCACTTGAAAAAACTCTTTCTGATTCAACAACAGTCGCTCTGATAATAGTATTTAAACTTCAATAGTTTTTCTAGATGCTCAGATTTCTATCTACTAGTCTCAAAAAGCCTCATTTCATTGGTTAAAGAAAAGTTATGATAAAGCAGTTAGATTTAGCTTTATTTTTGAAATGTTCAAATCAAAACATGTTCAAAACTTTCATAACAGTGATGCGCTACTTACATACCTATGCATTACGCAGACTCCAGCATCAAATTTTAAATGGAATTTAATTTACGATTAACAAAGCAAATATATACTTTAAAATAATGGAGAGGAAAAGATTGGGATTTATATTTTGAGAATATTTTAACCATGTTCAACTTTAAATATATTCCTTAGAACAGTGTTGAAATAGAATTTAATTGCTTTTCACAAACTTAGAATGACTGAAATTAATTTTCTTTTTTCTAAAAAATAACATGTTTGGAAATTGTTCTTATGGCAGACTTAAATAAATTAAAATTTTGTTTTTAAAGCTAGTAATTTTTATTATTTTTAGAAATTGATAATTAGCAATAAAAAATTACCGAATTTCGAACCCTAGTTGGAACTTCATTAAGAATATTTATTTGGACAGAATTAATAGTAATGAGAAATTTGTTAGATGAGGAATCAATTAGTTGATGTTATTATTATGGCACGTGCTTTTTGTGATGATTTTTTTTATTATGATTGGGGGTTTGGGAAAATGTTAGTTCCGTTAATATTAAGTGCTCCTGATATAGCATTTTCTTGATTACATAATTTGTTTTAATTATTACCTCCATTTTTGGTTATTGCTAAGATCTTCAAAGTTGAAAGAAGGGCTGGAATTGGATAAACTATTTATCTACCATTAGAGGGGTTTTGTAGATTTAATAATTTTTCCATTATATCTTGCTGGGGTTACCTCTATTTTAGGGACATTAAATTTTGTTACAATTATAATTAATATATTAACATATGGAATACTTTTAAATGTTTTCCTTTATTTGTTTGGTCTGTTAAAATTATCATCATTACCTATATTAGCAGGTGCTAACTTTTTTTGATCTAGTGGATGGTGATGATATCCATATTTATTTTGATTTTTGGGGGCATTCTGAAGTGTGTATTTTGATTCTATCAGGATTTGGAATATTTTCACATATTATTAATTATTATAGAGGGAAAACGGAATCTTCCAGATCTTTAGGAATGATTTATGCAATATTATGAATTGGGTTATTAGGATTTATTATATGAGCATAAGAGCATATTATATATTAATAATCAGATAAAATAAGAGTGAATTAGAACTATTATGATGCACTTCTGTGGGTCTGATTTATTATGGAAAATTGAAAACTTTGCAAGCAGTAACTGTAAGTTATAAGGGATCATCATGGTTATCATCCTCATCATTATTATTATTTAGAAAAATTATTATATTATAAATTAAAGGCAATACTAATACCACTTCTTCATACACAGATCAACACCAAAAATGTATTCAAATTGTATTTCTCAATGTTTTCTCCACATATGGAGCAATATTAACATTGTCATTAGTTGATTACATTTCAGTATTGAAATTATAGAATTTTTTTACGTTATACATTAACTCATTGTATAAAATTTTAGTGATAATTAATTAGTGAAATCTAGCTTGTGTCTGGTTTTTAAATAAATTAAGATATGCCTAACTTGAAGGAATTTTAGACAAGAGAATGATAATTAATTTGTTCAGATTAAGACAATAAAATTCTCATAGTTTCATTTTCTTTTATCATTGAAGTTGAAGTCAATAAAAATAAATAAAACGCATTATAATAACAAAAAAGTGAGTTTATTCAGATTATATTTATGAGTACATTAAAAAAAAAAACATTGGCTATAAATGAAGAATAATCAAAATATAATCAAGAGATTTGACACAACAAATTAATCTCAAAACTGCATGTTTAAACTTTTTTTAATTACTAGCCCACCCCCACATACCCAATACTATTTAATTTTTTAGTCGCATATATAACAATTCCTTTGTTCTTATTTCTATAATAATTTATAAAACAACAAAAAAATAAACTATATGTGGTTGTAATGGTATGTATATACATATTTATCACATAAATTTGTATTATGTATTTATAAAAAATAAAAAAATCTCCCAAATTACAAATGAATAGAATTAAAAAGTCTTGCTATGACATATTACCTCAAAGACGTACTACTCTAATCTTCCAATCTTTAAGATGATGTTTCCTAATGATTTGTGGATAAAGTTAATTGCTAAAATTTTTCCGCAGATTACATGGAGGCATTACATTAAAGATCGAAAGATTAGAGTAGTACGTCTTCGGGGTAATACCTCATAGCAAAAAAAATACTAAAGAAGTCATACTATGCACTGAAATGTTAGTTTGCTCAGACTAGGGCATGTATTGATCCTTCGAATCTGCAAACCATTAGATCCCCCCACACACATTTCAACATTTTGCGCTGAAAGCTTGGTTTTCTCATACAAGTGCATGTATTGTCTAATTCTTCGGATCTGCAAACCATCGGATCCACCCCCCTCCCTGCACAGGCCAGTGATCCGCACTGAAATGTCTAATGTAATTATAAATTGTAATTTAGAAAATGTTATTGGTTCGTAAATTGCGATACGCGCTGAAATGTATAATGTAATTAAAAATGTAATTTATAAAATAATGTTGGTTCGTAAATTATTTTAAAATATTTGTAAAAATTGTCAGAGAACAGAAAGCAAAAAATTATTGGCCCGATGACGTTACATTTCAAAATAAAAACCTGTCATACAGTGCGAATGGCACCGCCGTAAAAAATGTCTTAAAAGATACTAGTGAAAATAAGAATAATTTATAAGTAAAATGTAAAAAAAGCAAGCATTAAATATATATGGAAATGCGTACAATTTTTTTTTAAAATAATACCGCAAATATCACTACAAAATAAAAAATAACCTGTAATGGCAAAGTATAAAAACGTGCTATATTTAATTATTAAGAAACAACATGAAAAGCACTTACAAATAGCGGCAGTGGAAAATTACTATAATATCATCAAATCGACAGTTAAAAATTCACTGTATAAAGTAATATAATGTCAATATTAAATATGAAATACATGAAAATATTCTCAATATGATCAAAAAAGTCACCGTGCTCATGTCGATAGCAAAACCACAAAAGACAGAAATGACAAAATTTCACATAGATCTCTGGGACTTTTTAAATCTCGCGGGTCATCACGATCAAAAAATCACCATTCCCATAGATTAGTTATGCCAGTGTCTTTGTTGCCATGACATCATTTATCTAATCTTCAGTGAAATCTTACCGGAAGAACACATGTTAAGCGTAATATGTCATAGCTTAAAAAATACTAAAGTATCCATACTTTTAATTACACTCTTCATTTAGAAAATCTCCATAGAAACATACGGATTGCTTAAGACTTAAATTTCTTCCCCACATCAGTTTCCTTATTTTCTAACTATTGTGATCAATCTTAACATTCCTTAGTTATAATCCTGCATTAAGTGCAGCATTTTTTTAATGACCAATTCTCTCTTCTTGTTGAAGTAAACAGATGTTGTAATGACAGCTCCTCATGAATCTTTTAGAAAATTTACCATGAATAACAATATTATAAGTTATTTCACTTTTGCTTTTCCATACCTAATAAATATGACTAACATTGTGAATAATTTGCATATTTAAAAAGATATAAAATTGTGTTATTAACATACAAATTTGCTTATAAAGTACTCATTTTTAAATATATATATATATAAGAAATAAGTGATAATATAATGACAATAAAATAGAAACTAAAAAAAACATATTGCGAGATGTCTAAAATAACTTGATCTAATCTCAATAAAAAGTTTACAATAGAAAATGGAAAATAATAATGAGCTATTTTAATTTTTCAGAATACAATAAACCACAAATTATATAATCACAAAGTCCATAATATTAGCATTTAGAAGCTTTTTGCAATAATCCTGAATGAATGCTCTATCATTGTTTTTAATAAAGCAAATATAGAATTTAAAAAGAAAACATCTGGAAAAGGATACAGAGTGAATTGCACAATGCACCAATTTGAAGCATAATTTTTACTGACATCCAGGATAATAAATGATGTTAATAATTTTCAATTTAAAAAGCCACAATAAATCTAAAATAAAAACTCAAGCCAACATTTATTGAATACTTAACTATTAAATAGAAAATCTGACATTTTCAGACATCTATATGTCTTCAAATCCAGCTACCTAACTTAAATAGCCATATGGGACTGAATAAAATTCAGATACACCATATATTAATAATCTTAGCAATATATTATCGCCATAGCTTCAAAGACATAGATATCTGAAAATTTCAGATTTTATAGTTAATAGTTAAGTATTCGATAACTGTTGGACTTAAGTTTGTATTTTAAATCTAGTGTCTGAATGTCCTAACACCTCACTATTGAGTGCCATTAGTATGAAACTGGTTTGAGGATAAGGATAATTTTAGAGATTTTAAATGCTTTCTCTTGCACCATTTATCAAAAAAGCTTGTTTAGAGATATTAGCACACTCATTATATTACTATTAAAGACACTATAGATGGGGCTTTTTTTTTCAATAACTTTTTTCTTATAAAAACATACCATGTTTCCCTGAAAATAAGACCTAACCAAAAACTATGCTACTCCAAATATAAGCCTTAGTTAAGATTATCAATTAGATGTATGTATTGAATTCTAAAGTGATAAATAAATAATATTATTAACATTAATGCTTTAATACTTAAATAAGGCTATAACCTTAACACATGTGCATTGAGTGCTCAATTTATTACAAGAGAGATCTCTACAAATCTAAACACAAGATTCGACTTTATAAAGACAAGAGCAAATCATTCTTATCTTCAACCTATTTTTCTAATTATATAGGCAAATCTAAAGCATTTTGGATTTGGGAGAGTGAAACTAATAAATTCTTCACTGATTAACACCACTATTTCTGTTAAACATTAATGATTGCAAAATCTTTTGATTTACAACAAGTTAATAGTCAGATCGTAAATTTAGAAATATTTTGAATCAATTTAAAGTTGTAAATATTAACTCTTATTAAGTGCAAATGTCAGCATGTAATACTTAAATAAGGTTTTAACCTTAGTACATGCGCCTTGAGTGCTCAATTTATTACAAAAGATCTCTACAAATCTAAACGCAAGATTCGACTTTATAAAGATAAGAGCGGCCCACTCTTATCTTCAACCTATTTTTCTAATTACATAGGCAAATCTAAAGCATTTTGATTTGGGAGCGTGAAGCTAATAAATTCTTCACTGATTAAGTCCACTATTTCTGTTAAATATTAACAATCGCGAAATCTTTCAATTTACGAGTTAATAGCCTTATTTAAGTATTACGTGCTGACATTCCACTTAATGAGAATTAATATTTACAACATTAATGCTTTAAATAATTAATATAATTATAATGGTACTTAGGAATTTTCCTGTTGAACATTTTAACCAATTTAATGACTTTATGAATGATTTAACAAACTTAAACAAGCCAATATACAAGATAATTTATAAATTTCATTTATGTAATTTTAGGTATACTTATTTTATTTATATTTAATAATTAGAGTTAGAATGCTTTATATAGTTTTAGAGTTTGATCATGGTAGCTTTTAAATATTCAAGATAAAAGAAAAATCAGTTTTGTTTCTTAAATGTTTTTTTCTGTCCAAAGAGTTTAAATAATGCCAGTAATGTTAATAATTAAAGTTCAGTTTAAGTTAAATCAATCTTTCTCTTAAAGAAGTTTTTTAAAAAATACCCAAATGGAGTTATGAATAATTTGGAAAATGTTTTCAATGTAATGGATGGATGAGGTCGTGTCATATAAATTTTCATAATTCAATACACCTTGTGTTGCAACAATTGCCTAAATGTGGTGTGAAATACAGAAATTTCTGAATTTTTGTACTTGCATTTATTCATCATTTTTGTATGGATAATCATTCTTAGCTGTAATCATTTTTGTTATCACTCCTATCTCATAAGTCTTCAATTAACACTTGATTTAATAGATTTAAATGGAATAATATTTTCATCCCAGACAAGTTTTTGTACTTAGATAAATGTAAATAGTCCACTATATATCACTAGCCTAGTGGTTAACATTAGAGACAGGAAAACACACAAAAAATTTGTCAGAAGACTTTCCAAATGATGGATTTAATAAAAATCAATTTAGCATAAATCATCTCAAAGCACCAAGTGATAAATCACCAAACAAAGCTAATATATCTTTGAGACAGAAAATAGCATAATTAACAATAATCGCAGTTTTATGTTATATCCCTACAAAATGCCAACGCTAACAGAAAGCTCCCTTAAGGAGCTTCAAATGATCAAAATGAAAAATACAAAGTATTACAGAGATAAAGAAATAAGTCATAAAGAAGCAAATGTCAAACAAAACATAGCTGTAATTAAAAAAACAGAACAAAAAAATACATTTATAACAACCGCTATAAAAATTCTTGTGATTCACAATGCCTCGTTCAGACAGAGGCAGAGGAATTACAGGAACTTCCAATTACAAAAAACAAGACAGAGCAACCAACAATACCTTACAAGTCAACACACCAAAGAAAAATTCAAACATATTATCACAAACAAATACCCATACAAAAAACTTAAGCAACACAACATTCATTTTGATTCAGCCCCTAAAGGCGCTAGAAAATGAATACATCGTCAAAACAGTTAAAAATATAGAAGGGAAAAAAAAACCACACGATCTCTACTTCTGAAGTTTTAAATCAAATAAAAATATTCCAACACTTTCAACATCCAAAATAAATCAGAAACTTACAACTATTCCACCAAAAAACCATCCTATGTTCAGATAACAAAAATTAAAGATAATACACAAGTCTCTGAAGAATTTAAATACGATGATGCAAATCAAACACTAATAGACATTATTGAATACAATCCAGAACAAAATACTGATATGCAAAATGCCTTTTCAATCCAACAATCTTTTACAACTGAAAATTACACAGAAGATCAATACAAAAACCTAAACCATCAATTCAACAACACTATCCCAAACAACTTATACAAACCTCTTCTAAACTATTATAATGACATAAGTGTGGTACTAGCAATTTGAACACATAAGACTTCACAGAATGTCCAAGCCAATAGCAGTCCAAATAGACATAATAGCAGTCTTCAACAATGTCAGTCAGTAAACTCTTAAGACCTATTGGATTACTACTCAATATCAGGAGAAATAATACTCATACTTGACAACCTACTAAGCAATAGAATGATACACATTTCTCTAAACGGATACACAACTCAGGGATTCAGACCCGATCTCTCCATTCCCCAAGGTTCCCCCTCAGTGCCCTTCTGTTTATTACTTACATAAACCCATTCCTTCATGAGCTGGAGGGCTGTTTGCTAAGAGTGTTCATTCCAAGACTTCAAAAACATGTCAAGGCTTTTTGCTTACATGGATGACATCCTGGCAGTCTTGCCTTCAGTAAAACACCTGAACACACTCTTCAGAATACTTGATAAATACACATCCAAATACGGTCTAAGCATAAATCACCAGAAGTCCGCTGTTTGGAAAATTTGCTCAGGGAAAAGGATCATTACAAAATTTACAGCACAACCTCAAAACTTCCTGGGCTTTGCAATACACAAATCCAACTGCCATGTCAAAAGAAATACAAAACAACAAATATATGCGACTAAGAAAATTATGGATAAACTCTCCACAGTCTACCTGTCACTTCAGGGTGAAGCAGCTCTACTGAACATTAAAGTCATGAGCAAGATCAACTATTACCTCCCCATAATCAAAATCACAAATATATTCATTAAAAAAAATCAACACTCTCTGCGCCAGACTATTCTGGGGTAAGAAAATAGCATTAATCAGTATGCAGAAAATGCAAAAGCCCAGGAAGCTCAACGGCATGTCCATGCACTCCATCCAGGTCTTCTTCATTCAAAAGGCACATAGTCAGATATATAACCTAATTGAAAAGTCTGATTACAATACTATTATAGTTCCTGTTCTCCAAAATGTGATAGCCTCCCCCCCCCACAGCAAAATAGGGTGGTTTAACATAATCATCAAGCACCTACAAAAATACATAAATATTACTAGAGAAAACTTTCAAAGAAAATGCAAGATATGAAAAATTTATGACCTCACACACCCTAACACCAAAACGGTCGACCGAAAACTAGGAATTCTAATAAAAAGCTGACTTCATGTTTCAAATATTGGAACATGTAGCCAAAATTCCTAGATCTGATGATAAAGATAGCCACAAACGCAATGCCAACAAATGCCTTTCTTTATTATAAATGACATATAAAAATTAATCCAATCTGTAACATTTGCGATAGACAAGAGAAAACATTTGAACATACGATTCTCACCTGACTCAGATTAAATAAACTAAGAAGTGCCATATATGAAAATACAAAAATAGACTACTATCAAATTATGTCATTAAAAAACTGCCTAAAACACCAACCAATTATAGTGATTAGACTGTCCATATATCTAACATACGCTCTACGGACAGTCCGATGTATGAAGATCTTCACCTTACCCAATCCAGATGAAAACCCCTTCTTCACTCAAAAACTATTAAAAATGAAAACGAAACCAAATGTCATCCACCAAAAGCAGATATGAGGACACATAAAACTTATTTCATGTCCCTCAACCACCCTAGAAGATTTCAACAGAACACCCTCATCAACACCACCTAGGTCAACTTGCAGCCTATGTACAGGATATACATAGAATGAACTCAGCCACAACAGAAATCAACATTCTTAGAGTCTTATAGATATTGGCCCCGCTTAAGTACTCCCCATATAGTATATTCATTGTAATTGTTAAACAATAATTAGAAAACAATAAATTTCTTAAGATAAAAAAAATATTTGTACATAAAAAATAAAATATCCCCTGAAAATAAGACTAAGGTGTCTTTTGGAGCAAAAATTAATATAAGATCCAGTCTTATTTTCAGAGAAATATGGTAATGGTTTTGTGATCAAGAAATTAGGATCTTTAATTATTTTGATATTTTTAAATTAATATCAACTTTCAGAATGTGCTAAAATTTTGTAAAACTTTTAGCATTACACTCAGAAAATAGTACATCAAATTTGGAAAGGATCAAGAAGAATAAAATGTATGTGCTTTCAATATAAACTTTAAAATATATATTAATATATATAATCACATATGATGCTCAAAGAAGAAAAATGGCTGCTTAATATTGTAAAATTTATTAATTTTAATAGTTTTTTTTTGTTTGTTTACATTCTTCTATGGATAGCATATAATTGAAGACATGTAATTAAATAGTTCATAATGCTTTTGTATTCCCTTTAACTAATTGATATTAAAAAATAGTAATAGGTGAGACATATAGATGTGTGAAAATTTGGAATGCTGAAATATTTTATTTTTATCCTAATAAATTTATTTTTTATCATATCACTATATTGCAAGAAGTATATATCTATTAATAGTGACAATTATAATATTGGATTTTTTTAAATAGACATTAACTGATGTTGAACTAAGACTATTCTATCTTTTAATATTCAATTTTGCTTAGTCACCCAATTTTATAAATTCTTATATATGCAAATGTTTCATAGTAACAAAAAAAAAAACTGAGTATATAGAATAAGTAAAGAATTTAATTTTTTTTCATATATATATATACCAAAATAGGTACTTTAGTATTAAAGCTGTAACACAGGTCAAGTATTAGACCTACTGGGTCTGTTCACATTCGTATCAATCTGCTGATAACTATGTAATCTTGTGATCTGACCAAAATAACCTGTACAGGGATCTTGTATATGACTTTTTTGGCAAAAAAAAAAACATGTACATGGATCTTATACATGATATTTTGGCAAGAATTACGAAGTTATCAGGAGATTGATACGAAGGTGAACAGGCACACTAAGTCTAATACATGCTCCGTGTTGCAGGACTAAAAATAAGCAAAAGTAAAAAAATAGTAAAACATAATATATAGATTATTTTCAATAACAAATGCATTCAAATATCTACGATTTTCAACATTAATAACTTTCCAAAAAAAAAAATGCGACTTTCACAAATATTTACCACTTTCATCATTAACAAGTTTCAAAAAAAAATGCAACTTTCATAAATATGTACGACTTTCAAAATTAATAAGTTTCAAAAAAAAAAAAAGATTTTCAACACTAACAACTTTTAAGAATGACATTTAAAATAAAAAATAAAATGTGATTTACAATATTACAATAATGATGCCATTAATCAAAAAAAAAAATGTTAGCTTAAATGTACACCAAACAAACAAACAATAAATGATTTTGATTTTTAAGTAATTTGGATAAAAATACATTAACTATATTCCTATGACACTTACCATGTAGTATATAACAGGAATTTACACGTTAAAACCAAAGTTTTCACATATACTATTACCATAGAAAATGGAGATCTACAGTCGACTTTCAACATTAACAAGTTTCAAAAAAAAAAAAAAATGTGACTTTCATAATTAACAAGTTACAAAAAAAAAAAAATGTGACTTTCAACACTAACAACTTTTAAGAACAACATTTAAAATAAAAAATAAAATGTGATTTGCGATATTACAATAATGACGCCATTAATCAAAAAAAGTTTAAATATACACCAAACAAACAGTAAATGATTTTGATTTTTAAGTAATTTGGATAAAAATATATTCCTATGAAACTTACCACATAATATATAACAGGAATTTACATGTTAAAACCAAAGAACAGAAAATGGAAATCTACAGTAAAAAAAATTCCCTCCAAAAATGTGATTGCAAAATATGCTGGGATTTTCAGAGAAGTGCTAATAAACGTTTTTTTTTATATAAAAAAATTAAAGCAAAGGTACAAATAAAAAATATGTATTATTAGACTTTCATTACATTTTTATTTATCCTGGCTCTTGTCAGAAAGAAATCTAGACAATAACTGAAAATGTTGATGTATTATAAAAAAAAAAAAAAAGATTACGTTGATAAAAAAAAAAACATGTTTTCATGTATACTCACAGGGATTATTTTCTTTCAATTTGATGACATCGTGACATTACACATTTATTATGGGTGTGAAAAGGCCTCCTATCTCCCCTACATTGCAGCTTTAATACTAAAGTATCCAGAAATATATAAATATTAACTGTTATCATAACAAGAGAAAAGACAAAATATATACTAAACACAAAGTTATAAATCATAAAATATCTTCATTTCATTAAATAAGCTGAAGAAAAATAATTTACAAAATTATATTTTAACAAACCAAATTGACAACAATAATTTTCTTCATTCTACTCCTAATTAAATAATTATATATATGGATATTTCTAGATGTAGAGTATTACATTTAGCAATAATACTTGATTATCACTGCATAACCTCTCTCTTCATACAATTTACTGCAATAGTTCAATTTTAGAGTTAATAATCTTATATCATTACATCTGTTTATATAAATATGAGTAATTGATGGATAGCAATGATACAGCTATTTGTTTTTGTTTTCCTGAATATCTAGCATAAAGAAATTTGCTTCAATTCAAATCTCTAAAGTTGTTGAATATTTTTAAGTTATTACACTGATCCAAAGTCATTAATTAGTTTGAAGAGCATAATAAAAGTAAAATGTGGCTGCAGGATGGAACATTTGCAAATCATTGCTTATTACTAAGAGGCCAATAGTTAGAAATTAGTGTGAAAATCTAAGTAGCACTATATCTATTGATTACTTAATTAAATTCATATAAATAGTTCAGGAATAGATTAATGCAAAGAGGATTCTTGCTATAAAATCTATATAATTCTAACTACTATTCTTTAAAAAAAAAAAAAAAAGTACTGAGATTAATACCAACATGTTAATTTTTTTAATCAATTGTGAAAATATGACATGCAAAAAAAAATGAGAAACAGTATTTCTATATAATAATTTTTTCATTTAATATCAAATATTAAAAATACCCATATATATTATACACTAATATTTATGACATTATTTGTTTATCTCCTTTTTTTTAATATGTAATAGTCACAAATATAATGAATATCATTAGAATCATTAGAAGTCACATATAAAAGAAATAAAATGCTTAGTTAGAAAGACAATTTCTGCAGTAAAATTTTTTCTTGAAAATTTTAACTTTCCATTATATTCTATTTTCAAAGAATGGCCAAAATAGTGGTTTGATACTAGGATTCTACATCTATACAGAAGCTACACTGAAATCCATCCAAATTTATAATTGAGTAATGGCTATCATAAAAGTTTTGAATAGCTTTGTCTATGTGACATAATTATAAACAGCTTTTATTCAATTTCTTGTACATTCTATTGTTATAATTAAATAGCAAAAAAATAAAACTATTAATTCATTGCTTATTTACTTTTAAAAAGCTGAAATTCATTAAATGGTAGGGAAACAAAAAAAAAAATTATTCACAACTATAGATTAATCCTTTCAAAAATTTCCATGATATAAACTTTTACAAGCTGCCACCTGAAAATTCTTAAAACAAATATAATTTAGTAATTAATTTCCAAAAATTCTAATATTCCATTAGAAAATTAAACATCTGCAAATAGATAAGTAGCTACATCTAAATGATTGGGGTTCTAATGTCCATACTGTCAAATATGATTATTCATTATTGAATATCTAGTCTAATAAATGACTAATAAAAATTATTAAAATCAAATATGTTGCTTGTACTTTCTTTGAGTTTTCTTAATTGAAGAAAAATAAAAAATCTTCCTTTATTAATGTTCAAAAAAATGCTGTATTCAAACATAACAATGGATATAGCAATTAATAAATTATCCACATTATCAACTGCAGTATAATAACCATCACATCTGTTTCTCTTAATATCAAGTTGTCAATAATAATAGAAATACTTTACTATTAAGGAATACTCAACTAGATGATCATGCCATTTATTACTGGATCTTTATTTTTAATCTCATTCATATTGTGACAAATATTGCATATAAAATATCTTACATCAGTTTTATATATTTAATGGAATCATTATTTTCAGAAATAAATAGAATACCAAAAATCAGAAAATTTTTAAGCAAAGAATACTTTGATCAACATTTGAAATTATTCATTTCCTCTTATAATTCTTACTTAGAAAAATTTGCTGTCTGTGCAATGTCAAAAATCTTAGTCACTTGTATCCATGATCCCACATCTATACTTTTCAATTATCTATGAATTCAAAAAAATTTAAAATGTATAAAATATTTTTTTATATTTATATAGAGGATGTGTGCACTACTATACATCTGCATTTTAAAAATGCATATTATAATAACATTTGCTGCTATCCATTAATTTTTAAAATCTAAATCTGGTTAGAATCAAATGATGCAGATATGTAGAAAATATTGTAATTGTATTTTTTTAATTTGTTTCTAAATACATGTTTACATCTTAATAAATTTGATAAATAATGAGATTAAATTTTATTATTGCCCCCCCCCCCCCACAAGTGTATGAAGATCCCAAGATTGCTCTAAGGCAAAATAATTCAACACACACTGTTTAAGCTATTTACTATAAGTTTTCTCAAACAAACAAAAAAATCATTTAAAAAGATTTAATTATACCACACCCATCTAATACTATCTCCAAAATGGTAATAGGAAAAATGATAATGGCTCACTTTATATAATCTCATATTCAGGCAAAGAGAAGAAAAAACATAGAAGAGGAATAATAGAATGTGAAAGATTGGCTAATAAATCTTTTTTTTTTTTTTTATGAAGTGAAATAAATTCTCATGGCAAATTCTAGAATTGGTTTTCCAAATTTTCTATTATATAATTGTCCAATAACTATAATGGATGACTATATAAATATATATGTATGAAGTTTTCATCAGAACTTTTCTATCTGGACAGTATTCTCAAAACATTCCATCAAACCATGAAAATAACGGTAATATAATTTCAGTTTTCTAACCTTTGCTATTTAAAATTTCAATTACAAAAATTTCCTACAATGCCTTGTTCACTTTGACCTTTAAATAAAATTCTACAGGGTCAAAAATGGTATATAATAAATAAATAAAACAACCAAAAAACTATTGTTTGGGATTTCATTTAAGTTTTTGAAGTGAAAGAGATGGCCTTGTTTTTCAAGCTTAAATTCAAGATTCTGCCACTCCACCAAACCATGAAAGACACACAAATTTAGAAATATAAAAGTATGTAGTCCTATTTTTAATTATTGTAGTTTATTTTCACTGCAATCAATTCTTATAGAATGTATGCATTAATCATATTTAATAGCTTGCTAATAATAATAAAAGGGTATTTAAATTTTGATTAAATAAGGACTGTAAATAAGTCTGAAAATGAAAAAAAAATTATAATCTCTTCACATCTTTATTTTTTCCAAACAGCTGATCTGGAAATGTAGCTCTATTGTCAAAGCATTGAAATTCACAATACATCTGGTACCATTTTTTAGAAGCTAAACACATTTTGAAGTTTATTTATAGTCTGCAAATGAAGTTACTAATTTAATTCAATTGCAGGCTTTAAAAATAAAAAGAAAGAAAAATTATTCTATGCATAAGCAAAACAAAGACAGAATTATATTTTTTTTTAGTTATTTAAATAACTATAAAAATATTGGATTATAAAAATGTCTTTTCTTTTTCAAAAATATATATATTGTACTTATAAATAAATCCCATTTCTATTAAAACTTTTTTTTTTCTGTATTTTTTTAAATCAAATTATAAAATAGCATAACAAACAATAACAAATTTGTACTATAAATAACTATTCTGTAATAAAATTAAATAAAAATGAAATACTAACAATCATTTTAAAATTAATAAAGTACTTGGTGTTAATGTTTCTATATTATAAGCAGGTCTTGTTTGAGATATTTTGGACTGCCATTTTAAAAAAGATAGTTGAGGTTCATTAATTTACATAAAATCTATTATGTTTTAGTTATAATTTTGGCCAAGAGATGGACTCTCTCGTGAAAAAGTTGAGTGACTATGGCAGCAAAACAATTAATTATATGGGAAAAGTTTCTTCAATGGATTTAAACTGAAAAAAAAAAAGCTTAAAACATTTTTTATTTAACAATTCAATCCTATAAGCAAGCAGCTCATCAACATTTAAAAATTAAAATTCAGCAAAGCATAAACAGGGGGAAGGGATACAATGACTATGTGTATGATGGGGGAAGGGATACAATGACTATGTGTATGATAAGTCATATTGTAACTAATTTATTCATTTTTCCAACAATATTTTTAAAATGATAACTTATAGTTTTTATTTCTTTTATCAATTTTTTTTTATAAGTTATACTTTTAAAAAAATTTGCTTAGAAAAAAAAAAAGCATAGATAATTTATATAGAATGTTTTTAAAATAAATTGATATATGTTATCAAACACAATATTAATTACAATTTCACATTATATCTAAATGAATTATCTAATGTAAAACTACTTTTAATTATAAAAAGAAAATTAAGTTTATCAGTACAATATTATTTACATTTTAATACTAATTTGTAAAAGAAATTTATCATATAATAATATAAAAAAAAGCATGCAATATATATGTGTATAAACTAACCAAATTCAATTAATAATTTATTTTTGTTTTCTATCTTTCTTTACCAATATTACTTTTAAATAAATATTATAAATTAAATATCCCATATTTATTTTGCTATAAAAAAAAGACTAAACTAAACTCTTCTATCTAGGGCTCGATTCTGCAGAAGATATGAAGTATTTCTACTTTTACAAATATATATATAATAAGTAATCTTGCATTATTTTAATGGAAATTTTATGTAGAGTAATTTAAAAAAACTCATTTTAAAACTAATATACTAAAATTTGTAATTCATGAATAAATTTAAAATTAATAAATTTAAAATGTTTAAATCCTCTTTTTATTTTCATGATATATTTTCTTAGCTTCATTATTTTTTATGATATGTTAGTTTTATATGGAACTTTTACTATTTTATATTCTTATGTAATCCTAAATTATTGTGAAAATTGCATTGTCACCTAAATGCAATAAAAAGTAAATAGGATATTTTCATTAGTTAAAAAAAGTTATATCTATATAATATTAAATAAATAAACAAAGCTGATGTGTTATCTCTTTAAGTGTTTTTTTTCTACTCATTTGCAAGGCTGTAAGCATGCATCAAAATTTACTATTTATTCAGGCTTTTATCTAATAGTAAAATTGTAATATGTACTTTTTAAAAATATTTATAACATTTTAAATAATTTATTATTTTAAAATTAGTTATCATTCTCAATATAATTACTAATCATAAAAAGAACAGCTAGCTTTCCACTCTACTGACAGTTATATTAAAACTGGGTAATCAGAAAATACCAGATGATAATACATTTAAATTTTCATCTCTAGAACAGTTTCTGATTTTTGCTTTATTATGGAGGCTTGGAAATCATTATACTATTCAAGCTAAAGTCTTGTCAACATTATCAAACATTTACATAGATCTGACTTGCTCAATAATTACACATTTTAGCACAGAGTTCTTTTTTAAATAGAGGCAGTTTTATCCCCTGACTAGAAGTTATTATTCTAATAATATACATATATTTTTTTTTTAAAAATGCAATGAAATATTTTTTCATTTATACACATAATCATCATATTATTTTGAAATAATCCTTTTTTAAATAAGAGCACAAAAAAAATTCATGATAAGAAGATTAAGAGAGTGCTAACAATGACAAATTCAGTGCTATTAGGGCACATGATCTACATAAATGTCAATGATTTAAAACTAAGCAGATTCTGCCACAAAAAAAAAAAAAAAACAAATGAAAAAACCAATTCATAAAAAATAAAATGTATGTATTTATTATTGAATCTTAACAAACAAATCAATACAAAAAGTATCACACCCTCCTAATTAATTGATGAAAATAAGTACATTAAATAAAAGGAATACATAAAAGTAAATGTATTTACTTTTGAATGTAGGTTTTACTTGAAAATATTTGACATTTTACCAAACAAAACAACTTAATATCTAACAGACAGGCTATATATATATATCTGTACAAACAATGTAATATATAGGATATTTTGAGTTCAGACTTTCCACATGATCCTCAACTCTTCACATTATCTCATACCACCAATACACTTGACCACATATATGTCTAAAAGATAAATAATCACCAATATACGTATTTCATCAAAACCAGCACTCGTCAGTTGGTCCAGATTATCATCTGTACACATATATAAAATAAGTGTTCAGATTTATATTAAGATAGCCAATTTTCATACTTTAATGGACAGGCTTTAATCCACTCCACCCTCCAACTCTTCAGCTGTCCATCCTATTGAAAATCTGATGATGGAACGCTCAAAACTCACACTGCTGCCGACATTCTCATCACACCCAGATTGACCATAAGTCACTCTGACCCTTCATATACAGAACAATCCATTTAAGTAGATGGTGTGAGATAATGTGAAGAGTTGAGGGTTGTATGAAAGTTTGAATTCAAACAAAACAATGTAAATAAATAGTAACCCATAAAAAAGTAATTAATTGAAAAAAGATAATAAATGAAAACAAAAAAAAAAAGGCAATCAAGAAACACTACGTGATCTTTTCTGAGAAAGTCAGCTATAAAAATTTCAAAAAAAAAATTTCATGCCATACATGTGGCTGATTTGTTCTGCAAGTTAAGTTAATTTTTTCTTTTGCAAATATTTCACTGCTATATAAATTGTTGGGTGGTGGAGAGAAAATTGGGGTCGAGAGATAGATTTAATTGGATTTGGAAAGATTGGGAATAATATTGATAATATTTAGAAAGTGTTTTGTCATTAAATATCGAAGAAAAATACTTTTTGTTGGGAATGTGTTACTGTGAGGAGGCTTTATATTATAATTAAGTGTTAGTTGGTTTTTAGTAAGTTTGCTACTAAAGAATTTTTTAATTTAAAAAAGGAAGTGATTTATTTGAGAAAGAAGCCTAAGGTTGGAAACATTTGTTAATCAATTGCCATTGGAAAAAAATAAAGATTTTCTCCTTTTGTATAAAGGGACTTGAAGAGTAGGAGAGGAAGTATAAAGTTAAATACAGGAGACTTGAAAAATAAAGAACATGGATTGCATTTGTATCCCACAATGCACATATAATGATCAGAAAGGCGGTAAGCATACTGTGATAGAGTGCACTAAATGTAATGATGTTTATTATCTGAAATGCGTAAATAAGACTAGGAAGAATGTAACAGATTTATGGTTATATAGACAGTGTGTAAATATATTAAAATGAAAAAGTGGTTTCTAAGTATAGATAATTTAAAGAGAGTCAGGAGAAATGGAGCAAAATATAGTTGAGGAAGATAGGATAAAGTATGTTTTTAATGGAGTAACAAGAGGTATGGATAAAAAAATAAGTAGGGCAATGGAGATGATTAGCCATAGAAAAGTAAGATACAGAAAGAGGTAAAGGATGTAGAAACAAAATTAAAATCGTGAGACAAATTGTGAGCTAATAAAGGAATTATTGTATAGGAATAATAAGGAAAAAGTACATAAGGAAGTTCAAAAGGTGGAAGAGAATGTTATGGATAAGTACAGAAAGCAAACTATGAGAGAGTATTGATAGGAGATTCGCTAATTAGACATGTGGAAATGTAATTGCAAGAGAAAATAGAAACAGGCATGTAAGAATATCTGGGATGTTACAGATAAGGTAAAGAAATGAGGGAGTAGAGATGCGATGTTATGGTAGGGACAAATAATTTGTCAGAGCCATCAGAGAGAAAGTAATGGATGAGTACATAAAATTTATTAGTAATTTGGTTGTTGGGTTATTATCAAGATTTGACAATAGGTATATTTTAGATAGGGCATGTTCTATAAATGAAAGATTGAAAAAATTGTGCGAGAGAAATGATAACATGTTTGTGGATGTGTGGGATTTTTTATTAGTAAGAGAGAGTTATATAGTGTAACGGTATGCATCCTCTCAACAAGACAAGTTAAGGCAGTCGCATCTCACTATAGTCAGATTTAAAGTCTTCATATAGGATGCCACGAATGATGTGATTTAATTTTGATATAAAACTATATCTGTTCCCAACAAATAACTTATTATTAATAAATTATTATATCCAAACCACATCAAATCAATTTTCACTTTAACTGACTTAACCGTTATGCTCAGATTTCGAACTCAGGGAAGTTAACAATTTACTCTCTTCAGGGGTTCCTATCAATATTCTAAAGTAATATTAATAACAAATATCACTACTCTTTAAATTAAATAAAACAAAATTGAAGACTTCATTTAATTTAATATAAAAAACATGATTATTTATTTAACAAATAAATAACTTAAATTTTACAATATATAAAAATTATTTATTTATCTACCTCCTTATATTAAAAATATAAATATTCTATTTACTTACGGTAGATATATTTTCTAACCTACAACACCACATGATTTTACAACGTATGTAAAATATAAGTATCTAAATATTAAGACTTTTATATTAACACTATTCTATAATAATTAGATTATACAAATAATAATCCAATCATTTATATATAATATTTTCATTCGTTAAAATGATTGTAAGTAACTTATATTTATTAATATAAAAATATATATTTCATAACAATGTTAATCATTTACTCACTTATCATACATTACGGTTATTAGACTATTTGGATTAGTATAAACAATATAATGTCATGTCATAGAAAATAATAGTACTTTCTTTTTATTCGCTTCTTTCAATGAATTTCAATATAATGCATCCTTATTAATGTACTAAGTATTTGAAATGGTATATCAAAATAATTATATAGTAGAAAACCTGATTATTTTATAACTAAGTTTTAATTAGTTCATAAGTGTTTTATGTATAAATCAATTTAAAATGCCAATCCTGCTCCTTAATTTTTGAGACTTACTAGATTACCTTTAGCATCCAATAAATATATTAGTTGGAATTCGTTTGTGAACTTGCCAACCTATAAGTAACTGGTTTTCTGTTTTCATATTAATGATACGATCCATCTTAGTTAGACACAATTATATATAGTATTTCCTTCTCTTTCATATCTTAATTCTTTACATTTTTTCCTTATAATCCTAATAATTATTACATAATTTAGATATTACATAACTTATGGTAATTGATTATTTAAGACAATTATTATATTTTTCCTCGATAGGCTTTAATATACGAGCATTATAAGTACCTCGTATCTCACTATCACAATCCAACCAGTATGCATTTGGTCCAGCTTTCTTTATAGTGGTAAATAGTCCTTCATAGGTATTATAAAATGTATAAAAAATAAAATTTTATGGATTACTAACATGTGGTGTCTCACCTACTTTGAATTGATAATTTGACATATATGTATTTTTATGACATTTTTGAGCCATTTGTATCATTCTTTCTAAAGCTTCTTTTCTATCCTTTTCAATGTTTATGGTTAAATTAGGGATTGGTGGTTTACAATATTTAAATAATATTGGTATATTTTGTTTTAATTGCAATTTAATGGGTGCGAATCCAGTGGACTCGTTAGCACTCCAATTTATATAATTTACCATATCTGGTGTGTGCTTTACCCACCCTTGTGATTATCTTTCAAATAAGTTCTAAACAAACGTCCAAGTTCCCGCATTACACGTTCACATGGGCTTGATTGAGGATTTCTTATAGAAGTAAGCATGTTTTATTTGATGGTTATTTACCCAGGTATTCCATTCTTTGGATAGAAAGGGTGTGCCATGATCAGTTAAGATTGTCATAGGTTTCCCTATCCTTTCAAAATGGAGGATTTCTAATACTTTAATAGTATATCTAGTATTAGCTTGGGGTATTGGATAAGCAGACACAAATTTAGAGAAGTGATCATAAGCTACTACTAAAACAATTTTATTAAATGGAGATAAAGGTCCATAATAGTCTATAGCTAAGATCTCATTTGGTCTTTCTGGAATAATAGAATTCATTGAACTAACATAATTTTTATTTACTGGTTTAGCTCTCAAACATATTTGACAATTTTGAATTTCATTTAAAATATCTTTATGCATATTAGGCCAATAAAACCAATTCTTTATTGTTTGTTGCTTTATAGACACCATAATGTCCATATAAACAATGGATATATTGTATGAGTGGGTTTTAAAAATTTCAGGTATTCCTACCCTTCACTCATTTAAATTATCATTCATTTTATATTTTAAGACCATGTTATCTATCTTATATAATTGAAGATTACTGGCTGTATACAGAATTTCCTCTTTATTTAATGTTTTAATAATCAGCATTAAATTTTTATCTTGATTTTGTAAATTATGGATATTTAATAAATCATACTCTACATTTTCATCAACTATCAGGTCAACATTCATAATGTAGGCATTATCTACCGATAAATGTAAATGTTCTAATTTTCATGGATTTCGACTTAGTGCATCAGCTACAACATTCTCGGATCCTTTACAATATTTAATTGGATAATTGAATTCTTGTAATAACAGACTCCATCTCACTAATCGGGAATTAGTCAAGTAGCTGTGATTCAAGAATTAGAGGCTTTTATGATCAGTTATCACAATCACCTCTGATCCGAGAAGCATCTGAGGAAATTTTTGAAAAGCCCACATTATTGATAGGGCTTCTTTCTCCGTAACCATATAATTCAATTCAGGACCTTTTAATAGACGGCTAATAAAATAGAGGACTCCTGGTTTGGTCATCCTCTTGGATTTGAGTTAAAGTTACCCCTAATCCATAACTGCTACTGTCTGTTTGTAAGATAAATGGTTTGCTAAAATCAGGAAAAGCCAATATAATTTGCTTTAAAAATCCAGCTTTGATTTTAGCAAACACATCATCTTATTCCTTGGTCCATTTCCATTTCTCATCTTTTCTAATGAGTTTTAACAACGGTTCCATGTAATCAGAAAATTGTTGGTAGAAACGACTATAAAAATTACAAATTCCTAAAAATGATCTTATTTGTTTTTTTATTTGTGGGTTCAGAGAAATTCTGTATAGCACTAATCTTATCCGGATGAGATTTAATCCCATTGTGACCAACAATATGACCTAAGAAGATCACTTCATTAGATACTAAAGTGCTTTTCTTAAAATTTTATAATTACATTACATAATGAAAGTTAATATTTATAATAAGGGGAATAAGTGAAATTATAGAGATAAAATGTTATCTGTTTCTGCCATTTATCTATTTGCTTTTAAAATAATGTCACATTCTATTTCTTTCAAAAGACAACTTTATTTCAGTTTAATCATGACATTTAAAAAAACTATTAAAAGATGCATATAGCTTAGTTGGTACTGTATCATGTAAGCAATTCAAAATCTGTATCCACAAACTTTTAAATGAATTGTACATAATTCTCATAATGTAGGCAAATATTTAAACAATTGTCAAAACTCAATATATTCGAGGTTTTTTTTTTTTTTTTTTGCTAATTACAAACAAATATTCATAATGTTTTGATTTTAATATTGCTGACTACAGGTAACATTACATCTATTTGATATTTTGAAATGAATGACAAAAAATATCATTTAACAAAATATCTGAATTTATAGATATTGTCAATGAAATATCAGAAAATTGTTTTGATTTTAATATTTGCTATAATTATAGTCATACTCTTTTTTTTTAACTTTCTATACAATTTTCAAAATTTTTATTTGCCCTGAATAAAATATCAGAAACCTATCCCTTAGCGTTTTCAACAAATTATCTAAGGTTGTTTATTGCTTGCCTGTATCAGCATGGGTTCTATAATTCCTCCTTGTATCAAAAATATATTAGATCATCTATTAAAACAATAGCTAAATTTGTTCATCTTTGTTTATTTGCTTTCCTTTCTAAACTTGAACAAAAATCTGTTTCAAATAATACATACTTAATTGGTTTTTTTTTTATCACAGGCACTATCGAAATTGTTTGTTAATAAAAGTTTTTATTTCTTACAATAATAATATGAGAGAACCAAAAAAGAAATGCAGACATTACAGCTTGGACTATTGAAGCTAGGATTTGTCCTGTCATTATCAAACAAATATTTACTAATGTGCCTCATATGCCAAAGTCTTTAGCAACGACGCTATTAAACCATCAAAACTAGCAGATCACTTGAACAAATTCACCCTGACAAGAAAGAAAAAAAAATGTAATATTTAAAATCTCTTAAAGATAAAATTCTGACAAAAACTACAATAGATATGTTTGTTTCATCATCGAAGCAAAATGATGGATTAAGGATACAATATATCCCTTACTCATCACAAAGTCTGGCGAGCTGCACACCATAGAGGAAAAACTGATTCTACTGGCGTTCGCAGAAGTATTGAACACTGTACTCCACAAAGATGCACAAGATGTTATAAAAAAGACTCCTTTGAGCAATAACATAGTTCAAAGACGTATTGACAAAATGAGTTATGGTATGGAAAACTGTAATTATTTGCAAAAAAATGTTTTTTCTCTCCAATTGGACAAGTCAACATTACCCGGTCATGAAGCTTTGTTGCGTATGTTCGCCTTATTCCAAGATCAGGAATTGCATGAAAAGCTGATTTTTGCTAGAACTTTAGAAACTGACACCAAAGGCAAATCGATTTTTAATTTAATGGAGATATTTTTCAGAAAAAAAATGATTCCATTGACAAATATAATATCTGTTGCAACAGGCGGAGCCCCAGTTATGGTTGGTCATTATTGCGGTTTTTATAAATTATCTGAAACATGTATCTGAAGTAATTGCAGTTCACTGTGTAACATGTACCTGAAGTGCTTGCAATTCACTGTCTAATCTATAGGCAACATTTAGTAACCAAGAACCTTAGAGACAAATTTAATCACTTCAATTTGTTATAAAAGCTGTGAACAATGCTTTGAATACTAGACTGTTCACTCGATTATGCGAGGAAAGTGACGAAGCAGGAGATTTCTATCGATTAGTTCTCCATATCAAAGTCTGCTGTCTTTCAAAAAGTTTATGTTGGCGAGATTTTTTGCACTTTTTCAATCTGATTTAGAGTTTTGGAAAACAAGGGTTCCAGTTTGACAGAAAATTTATTTAAAGAGTAAAACAAATAATGCTTATTTAACTGACTTATTTGGAAAATTTAATGATGTTAATTTACAACTGCAAAAACAAAGCAAAATTGGTCATATCTCCTTTTTTTTGCCAGATTAATGTTTTTAAAGCAAAATATTGCAAGATGAGATTTCCCAGTTCTCCAACTTATTTAAGATAGGCACAATTCAAGAAGAAAACATCTTGCTATATGTCAACCATTTGGAGGCTCTTCACTTAGATTTCAAAACTAGCTTTGAAGATATTCTATCACTGAAAATACCAGACTGGATAATAAATCCATACACTACTAGTGTAGAACCAAATATAATTTTGCAAGATTAGCTGATAACCATCAGCACTAATGAAGATATCAAGGTACAATTCAAATAGGATTATCAAGTTTTGGCTGCGCATATCACTGAACATGAAGATTTGAGAATGCAATTCACTAATTTAAAACCAAACATAAATTGTTGATAGATCATCAAGTGTACCCATCTCATTAAATTCAGTTTTCCAAGCTAATTTATTTGGTATTCCTATTTTATAATTCTGATTAAAATCTTTCATTGTTGTAATTTTGTTGATGTTTAATTTTGACTGAATATGTTGATTTTTTTCACTTCATTTTTATGTTTAATAAAATGATTTCAATACTTGTACTTATTTTAAATTTACACATTTATTTCATAAATGTCAAAAATTTTAAAAAACTGCTTGTATTTTTTTGCTTTAATTTTCGTTAAATATTGCACAAGATAATGCCATATTCCGTAGTCCTTTTATCTATTTCAATCATTACAAGTGATTAAAATAAAAAGTTTGATATCTAGGAAATATTTAATATCAAATAGAGTAAGTAAAGTGAATGACTAGGGGGTTGACGGTTTTAAAAGGTTTTGGAAAAGGGGTCTATGGCAGAAAAAGTTTGGGAACTCTTGCCCTAAACAAAATCTCTTATTAAAAACCTGTTCAGATACTGAACTTTTGATTCTTATCTCTTTATTACTTCCATCAAAAGTTGATCAACTTCCCAAATATTTAAAAGCATTTATTTCCATTCCAAATTTCCAAGTTTTATCAATTCTAAATAACATTTTTGTTAAGCTCATCTTGTACTAATAAGCAAATAGATCTTTCTTCATCCAATATTAACTCTATTACTATTCATTTAATAACTAATCTGAGAGTGCATTTAAAACAAAATGAGATATGCTTTATCATTTGCTGCCTTATAGAATGTAAATAAACTTTAAGCTCAAATGCCTTTGAAAAAAAATGGAAAAAAAAGAAGTTCTACAGCATTAATCTTTACTTTTCTACATAGTAAATATAGATGCCACAATGATGTAAATAGAAATGATATCAAATAAATGTAATAAAACATTAAATGATAGAAAATCATTTAAAAATTTGCTATCAAAAGCAGATAAAAAACAATATATATATTTGAGAAATGGAATGCTGAAAAGAGAAATAAACATTAAAATGTATATTTTATAAAAAACAGCAATATCAAAAAAATAAAAAAAATTAAAATGACATAAACCTGAATTTCAGATTGAGCCTATCCAAAAAGTTAAACAAATTCTGGTATCTCACATCAAAAACTATATTTCTCTATATAACATACATAAATATTTTCCTATGATTATCTAATTCTCTCTGTAATACAAAAATATTCTCCTATAATTATTTAAAAAAACAATTTCTAATATGCACAAATGAAACTGATCCAAAATCAATAATACTTTGCACAATTTTTTTATATAATAATCAAGATCATAAATTAACTGGATAAAAAATTGACACTCTTTATACACTATCTATTTATCATTTGAATATCACTGAAATAAATAAAAACAAGCTATTCCAAGTTCCATTCATCATCATCAATAACTAGTAAAATTTATAAGGAAAATAAATACAGGTATACAAATGTATAGATAATTAGAAAAAAATATCATGTCTGCCCCTCAATAAATTTAGTAGAAAAGCATTTTTAATGAATGAAACATTAGTAAGGCAAGTTCATCACAGATATAAATATATACAAATCTAATTAGCTATCTCAGTGTATAAATGATAACAAAATTGAAGCATATGAAAAATCTTTTAAGCAAGTGACATAACAATAAATTAATCAAAATATATTTAAATAGTCAATGAATCAGAAATCACAAAATTATTACAGCATTTAATAAAATATCAATCATCAAATATTAGTTTTACATATTTATTAGTGTCTTCTCTATTAATATTTAGATATAAGAATGAAATAATTAAATAAACACATGCTAAATCCACCAAAAAAAAAAAAATTGTATAAAAATAATAACGTGCATACATTGTTTTAAAATATACCTTAAGATATTTCTGTAATAACATTATTGTATTTTTAGTGGCATAAAAAATAAAATAAAAATTTACACATTATCTCTGAATTTTTATACAAGGTCAGAAGATAAATCAATCACAATATGAAAGAGATTAAGCATTCACTTTGTATTTTACTATACAATAAATATATAACATAGTTAAGTTTGATTGAGGAAAAATAATAACTAAAAAAGATATATAGCAAAATTTGTCAAAATTTATTAATTTTAATTTCAATTATTTTTATCTGATCAGTTCATCATATGATTAATTTAAATTCTGCTTTAATATATGAATTCACATGCTGTTAACAAGCATGTCAATTTCTCATTATGGATTTTAGCATAACCCATTTGTTTATCTATATGTAAAGATAGATCAACAGTTTATAACCATAATTAAATATAATTATAATAAAAAAAGCTCTTGTAAACCCATTTTCTTAATAAAATAGATCGTAACATGGTAACATTTTATAGTTTTATTTATAAATACATTAATTATATATGTATTTTCAAAGTATATTAAATATTTATATATCAGTAAAAACTAATTTTAAAATAATTTCAATATTGAAGCTTTAATTATCAATAAAAAAAATTGTAATGAATAGATAAATATTAAAAAAATTATCTTAAATTAAAACAATCCTATTATTGGATTGTCTGTCATTTATTATAATTTTTAAAAATTAAATCAATAGAGTAAGATAATCTAGCTAAGATAACTATAAATGCTAAACTAATCTAGAATTGAAACCAAATTAATCAGATCAGCCATATATACCTTAAAAGAAAAGACCAATTTTGAGACTAAAATTATAATAAAGATTTCTATAGAAACCAAAGTGCAAATAATTTACCTAAATTAAATTAAGTCAGAGAAATGGTTAATAGCTTCCTGAAGTCCTTAGTTTAGAATCTTTTTTATTAATTTTACAGAAATTTGCTCCCAAAGACAAAATACCCTGAATAAATCATATAAGTTTTTATAGTAGTAATTTATCAAAATGACAAAAAGAATTTATATAATTAGGATAATGGAAAACTATTAGCAGATTTAATATATATATATATTTAATAAATTATACATTCTGTAAATTCTGATGATGTTTGTCATTGGATATTTCTTAAATACAATATATTTTTTTCATTCAACATCGTAAAATTCTTACACCCCTCAGATATATTAAAAACCGAGTGGAAATATCTAGGAAAAATCTAATGATTTAGAAAAGATATGAAGTCATGTATACATATGTACATTTTGGGGGGAGGGAAGAATACTTCATAATTCACTCATTCTTCAATGCATTTTTGTGATATTTCAGTTATACATTTAGCACTATTATGATTTAATAATTTACTCATTTTATTTATCACATGATCAATTGTTCAAAATATTGATGTTCAAGCATTAAAATGACAGCCGAATACAAGAAGATGATCAAATGTTTTAATGCACATCTTGGATATCATAGTTCTTTTTCATGTCTTTGGTAATATGTTTATAATTATATCTTTCCACAAGGTGTTAAAAATAAATAGAAACCAGTCCCTATTCCCTACCTTGTATGAGAGTGGTGTAGTGAAAATTACACTAAAGAAATATTCATTATTGGATAGTCTCTAGTCTAATGTATGACTAATAAAAATTATAGATCAAATGTTTTATTTTCCTTTCTTAATAATCGATTCTAAATGCTCTAGCTTTTGAATCTAACATTCAATCCAGAATGATTTGGTATAGTAAGAAAATAAAATTGTGGAACTCAAAAGTTCATGGATTGCAGTTTAGCTATGTCACTCCCAGTGCTTAAACTTTTCAAACTTGCGTACAATAAAAGTTATTATTCTTATCTAATACTTCCATCTGAATTGAAGGGCATTTAATTTGAAAGCTATGTAAACTGTTGTTTTATTTCATTTATGTTTTAATAACTGATAAATCACTTTGCCATCATAATTAATCTTAGGTTTCCATAACTTTCTATGACTACTTTAAAAAGCTAGTCTTAGAATAATTAAGCAATTGTTGTTTTTTTTTACATAAAACATTTATTTCAATATTAAGATTTAGTTTTTAAAAAAGTTGCTTGTATTTTTTTAAAACGATTTTAAAAAAAAAAAAAAATTCAGTAAAATCCAAATAAAAAAATAAACAATTATAAAATTAAAATTTAGACATAATACGTTTATGAAAAAAAAAAAACCTCTTTAACATATATATCCTCTGCTGAAGATAATTCAAAATATATACATAATAAGGTATCATGATCAATTGATATCATGTTATCACTTAAAATTTATTACAATACTCTTCAAAATCTGCAGAAGAGTTTGCTGTTAACTGAAAGGAGACTCTTTAATATCTCTTTAAGGTCTTAAACAAACTGAACAAGAATAATTTCTAATATTCACTATATATATTCTAGTCATTGCAGCTGTTAATATTATGTGACGATTTATTAGCTTTTTATTTCTAAGTTTAAGATTAATTAACACCACAATCTTTCTTCTCAATGCCTGATAGTATTTAAATAAAATACCAATTGAATTTTCTTGATGAACAAATGAATGTTTATAAATCATTATAGACAAAACTAAAGTATGCCTGTTAATCCAAGAAAATTACAAAGTTGTTAAACAAGGCAGATGATGCTAAAAATATCCGGGCTAAAGATGTAGGCTGTCTTTTGATAACCTTTAATTTAGGTACTTACAACTGCAGATTACTTTCAAATGAATGAAGAATATATGAAATAGAATTGTTTAATATTAAATGGAACATTGTTGAGCTTTGTGAAATTAAAAGAGAAATAAAATTGGAATCACAAATGGAGTGTGATTAATTATAAATAAAAAGTGGAGAACAACCTTGTGGAGATTAATAGTATTATGCAAAATAATAAAAAATATCAAATGCGGATAATTCAGGTTTATGTTCCAATAAGTTCTTGTCATGAAAAAGTAGAGGATTTTTATATGGATGTACACAATGCTTTTGATCAGACCAACTATTTTAAAATGTCATGGAAACTTTGAAGATATAAATGGAAAATCATTGAAAGATGAAAGGATTGTGGATAAATTTGGTTATGGTGACACAAAATGAGAGGACACAGACTTGTGAAATCACATATTATGAATTCTTTTTTGAAAAAAAAGCTAAACAAAAATGGACATACAAACAAGCAAATGAGGGTATAGCAGAATTGGATATTTTGACTAATAGAAAATATATATATTTCAAAATTATATGGTTCTTAAAAGATTCAACAGGTGATCTTCAATTAATCAGTTGTAAGATAGATGCTAATGCAAAATTAAATATGAAAATTATTTTAAATGGCAGCATTAGCAGTTGACATTCTTAACTTTCAGCAATACTCCAATGAACCACTTTAAAATATTAACAGATTTTGAAGATGGTTCAGATTTAATTGAAATCAATAAGAACTAATACACTATTAATAACTGCAAAAAATATAGCTGATGCAAAAAAAGCAGCAATTTACAATAAAATTTTCTATGGAGACAAAACAATGTCAATATCTAGAATTTTGTAAATAAGAAAATAATCAAAAGTATAAAATACCATCTTGATATTGGAATTGAAAATTGTTTCTGCAATAAGATGGAATTATTACTAAAAAAAAAAGAGATGGTATCATGAATTGTGTGAAAGAATAGTAATAAAGAACAAAAAAGAAAAATATAACATCTACAATTACTTCATCTTCCCAGCATTTTAAATGAAATGATAGATGCATTTAAATAAATGACAAAGAAAAAAACTCCAAGAAATGATGGAATTATGTTTAAGTTTTAAAAAAAATAAAAAATTGTTAACAAAGTTATCTATCAAATATTTAAATGATCTACCAGTTCTATATAAAATCTTTACCCAGATAATTATAACTTGTATCAAGTGAACTTTGGATTCTAACCAACCAGAAAGACAAAGTAAATTTAAAAGGAGTTTTAGCACAGAGTAATGAAAAAAGTTAAAGAATTAATATAAGTTGTCATTATGTACTGGATATGTTGATATGAAAAAGTATTGGATCATCAAGATATAGACCCAGGATATTATCATGGTCCAAAAAATATTTATGCAACAATAGTACATTGAGAGAGTGTACAACATAGTGATGTCTCTAAAAAATTTTACAGTAGGTTTACAAAAAATATTTTGTAGATTAAAATGAGAAGCTAAAAGAGTAAAAGTAAATGAAGATTATTTAAGTCATTTAGATTTTTCAGATGATGTGTTTGTTTTTTACAAATAATGCTTCAGAGCTTCAGGAAATGTTACAAGAGTTATTGGATTAAAGAAAAAAAGTAGAACTAAAAATAAATGCTAAAAAAAGTAAAATAATGTTCAACAGATTTTCTCTGAAAAAAATAAACCTGATAATTATGAATTAAAAAAAGATACAAATACTTTGATTAGATTATTAATACAGATGGAAACATAATAGAGGAAATTAATCATAGAATTAAATTTGGATAGGGACTTTTGGTAGCAATAACTTAGAATTAAAAAGAAATATGCCTATGTATTTGAGAAAAAAGTTTTTAATACATGGGTTTTACAGTTTTTCCTTATAGATCTAAGATTTAGACACTTAACAGAAAAACAATTCTGAGACTTTAGTTCATTTAACAAAGTATGAAGTTAGGGGTAACAAGAAGAGATTGAAAGCAAAGTACACTGGTGAAAAAACAAACAGTATTATTGACATTATTAAACATAATTAAAAAATTAAATTGAAATAAATGGGACATATTGCCAAAAGAGATTACTGAAGTTTTAAATTGGATTCCAAAAGATTGTAAAGATCTACAAAGTACACCATATATGAAATGGATGGATAAAATAAAGAAGTTTGCAGGTGTGTTGTGAAGAAAAGAGACGTGAGATCAGAGAAACTAAATGAAACATGAAGATCATTCTGGAATGAATTGATAATAGTTAAAAATAATGATGACTTTTCAAAGATAGTACAGATATCACCAATAATGAACTTTCAAAATGTTCATATTTGAAGAGCAAAATGTATATTAATATGAAGCTAAACTTAATATTAAAGCTTATAATATTGATTGATCAATTGAAAATGTGCTAATAGCATAATTATGCTAGCCTAACTAACATTCGAAAAATGTTGCATTCTGTACTTCTAAAAAACTCACATAGATTTCAAAGTTTGGTATAAAAAATAATCAACACTTCTATCTCAAAACAAAAGCATAAAATTTTAATAGTTTCACAATTATTCTCTCTCCACAAATATCCTTTTCTCATTGAAAATGAAATTAGCAAAGTTAGTTAGGTTCAAACAATAATTTTCAACATTGTATTTACCTACTAATTATTATCTGTTTACCTTTTTTTATTTTTTATTGTAATAAAATAAAATTAAAAACTAAATTAAATCTCAAATATTTGTATTTATTTGTGATAATTACTTAATGTGTAAGAATTCTAAACCTGAATTTTCCGGATTTGCTAATCTATAGTATTCTTTGATTCAGATTCTGGAACTTTTCAAATAATTAATCAGTTTAGTTAAAGCAATATTATAAAGAAAATAATTAATTTAATATTCTAATTAAATGCTGATTGTAATCACTTACTTTAAAAAGCCAAGCCTAAAAAAAATGAGCAATTTCTTGAGGAAAATTTCATACTTTAAAAAAAAATTATACTTTGTTCAGGTGAACTATTCAATCCAAGTGTCAAAGTGATTTACTAATTAAGCATAATAATTATTAGTAATTAGTCAAATTTTTTAAATTTTTTTCAGTTTGAAATAGATGCAAGAATCTTTATTTTTATGTTTGCAATTCTTATCACTAGTTAAACTATAAGACATTCAGAAAATCCCAATGGAATAGACTTACATTAAAGTGTATTTCAATTAATAAATATTACAAATTGTTTACAAAGCGTCTACAAACAATGATATTAATATATGATTACGTTCTCTTTTTTCCCCTCATTAAAAAATAAAAGTGCAATTAAAAAAGAAAAGTTATGTTGTAGATTTCAGATGAGAATTTGAATGGTAAGCTTTTCTTTTTAAAAAAAAAAGAAATTACATATGATTTTTTTATCCTAACCATATGGCATATATTCTAAATACGATTAAATTTATTTTTTCAAACATTCACCACAAATGGATTTTATTTAAATATCTTCGTAAAGAACTTTGACATAATTTCGAATTCATAACGATTACATATTATTGCTTAAACATAAACCTTAAAAAAATAAAGTAAGTAGGCCTAAATCAATTTATCAGTAGGGACTTCCTTGAATTTCTCAATGCATTTTCTCATCGAGTAAATAGGAAAGAATGAAAAGAATGCGAAATCTGACCTAATAAATCTGAGAATGTACACATTTTAAAAAGAATGATAGGGTAATAATAATCAAACAAAATTGATAACCTTCAATTTAAAATATTAGCAATATGATTTACGAAATAGACGTTCAGTACATTAAATGTGTTTAAAATGCTTTATTATAAGGAAATTAAATGATATTCATAGAAAAAAAAACTGAAATTGGTTTTTAAACATTATAATCTAAAATCAATGACAAGCAAAACATTCAAAATAAAACTGTAAAGATTTTTAAAAATATATATATTTTTGTCCCACACTAACATTTACACATACACACGTGCTACTTTTCAATAAATATACATCCGGGTATTAGCATAAAACTAAAAATTGTAATTGATAGTTACACAGTATTATGATTTAAATCTAAACATTACTGTGATTACATTCACTGATATAAATTTCAAAAAGAATAAATTAAAAAATGAATAGTAAAAAAATAGCATCATAACTCTTGAAATTTTGTGTCTTAATAATAAAACAAAACTGAGAAAAAATTAAGGAATTAAAAAATAATTTACAATCAAAAGCAATATAAACAGAGAAGGCTAACTTCCGTGCTAAAACTAGGGTGAGGTCTTCCGGTAGTTTTGACAAAGACTTGGCTATTTGACTTGAAAGTAAATTACATTTTTAATAACAAGCATATATTTTATTTTCTGTGAAATTTAATTCGCTCGAATTTAATTTAATTGAGAATGAATTACAGTAAAACCTACTATAAAAATGTAGCGTTATTGTCCCTAAGCCCTATTTTTAAGAGAAAAATTCATCGCACTTACCCGTCACTATTCCACAAATAAAACTAGAGGGTTTTTACTAATTAACATCCAAACAGAATGAAGTATATATTATTTATAGATAGAATTAAAGTAAATTAAAACAAATAATAATCTTCACAGAAATAACTTTCACAAAAACTGTTACCAAAAAGACTACTATCACCGTAAGAAGTTCAGTTTATATCATGTGATCAAAACGTCACGAAAGTAGTTCCCGAGGCTAATAAAAAGATTGGCCTTAAAAATCACATGACTATTTTAGGCCTACTTTTATGCTTATATAAGTGACTTTTCATTTTATTTAATTTATCGACAAAAATTGTTATTAGATATATAATAATAATTTGGTAGGAAATGTCAAGTAAAGGTGTTCGGACACTTTTGTTTATAAAACCATTATAGTTTCAAAGTTCTATATTTTAGGAGAACTTTAAAGTATCGCCATTAGAAATTGGACAAGTTTATGAGATGTTTGCGAGAGTACAATGGCTTTCTTTGTTGTATTGTTAGTTATATTTGTGCTATCAATTTTCTTTTACTTTAAAAATATAGAAATAGATAATAATAAAAAGTCAATTGTTTATCTTAATCAAATGGCTTAAATTATTTTAAAATACGAATTATGAGGCCTGGATGTTTTTGCATTTTTACAATTTTTTTACCCTTCCAATTCAAATACAGTACCAAGAATTTATTGTTATTTTTTTTTTTTAATTTTGCTTTAATGTTAATGCTATTTTTAAAAAATGTACTTCTTAAGATTTAGATTTTCATTCCTGGTCAGTACTTGATCTGCATGCTGTACAACATTGAAATAATCGATAAAATGTTTCCATCTTTTCCTATACATATATGTCTCAATAAGTTTAATATTTAAAAAAGAAGATACTAGAAATTACAAACCTATCAGCCGTTTATCAGTTTTATACAAAAATTTTACCAAGATAATTACAACTCGTCTACAGAGAACATTGGATTTCCACCAACTAAGAGAACAAGCTGGATTTAAAAGTGGTTTTAGTACAGTAGGTCACATCCAGGTATTGACAGAAGTTATAGAAAGGGCAAATGAAAATGAATTGCCATTATGCTTTGGATTTGTAGATTATGAAAAAGCATTTGATTCTATAAACATTTCTTCAGTGATTAAAGCATTGGATCATCAAGGTATAGATCCAGGATATTGTCATATTTTAAAGAATAATTATAAAAATGCAACAGCAACAATTAGATTACATAATGATACTGGGAAAGTCAACATTGAGAAGGGTATAAGACAGGGTGATTCCATATCTCCAAAACTTGTTATAGCAGTGCTGCAAGAAGTATTTTGTGGATTAAAATGGGAAGCTAAAGGAGTGAAAGTAAATGAAGATTATTTAAGTCATTTAGATTTTGCAGATGATGTAATTGTTTTTGAAAATAATGCTTTAGAGCTACAGGAAATATTGCGGGAGTTATCAGATGAAAGTAGGACTAAAGATAAATGTTAAAAAGATTAAAGTAATGTTTAATGGAATTTCTCAAAATATGAAAATAAAGATTGATTATGATGAGTTAGAAAATATCTTGGTCAGATTATTAATATAGTTGGAAACAATGCATGAAATTAATCATAGAATTAAACTTGGTTGGAGTGTTTTTGATAGAAATAACTTGATGCTAAAAGGAAATATGCCTGTGTTTGAAAAGGGTTTTTAATAAATGTGTTTTATCAGTTTTTACTTATGGATCTGAGACTTGGATACTTAATAGAAGAGCAATACAGAGACTTCAGACCACTCAAAGAAATATGGAGAGATGCATGCTGGGAGTAACAAGAAGAGATCGAAAATGCAATATATGAGTAAGAGAACAAACAGGTGTTACTGACCTCATTGAAAAAATTAAAAGGCTGAAGTGGAGTTGGGCTGGACATATTGCTAGAAGAGAAGATAATAGATGGACAATTGAAATCTTAAACCAGATTCCAAGAGATTGTAAAAAAAAACAAAGAGACCACATGTGAGATGGATGGATGAAATAAGAAAATCGGAGAAAATAGATTGAACTTGGAGAGACCTTCATCCTGCAGTGGATTGATAATGGTTGATGATGATGATGAACTTTATAATTTCTAAAAAAAAATTTTTTTCATTAATCAAGAATTTTTAAAAAGCTTTAGTTAAATTGAAAAATGATTTTAAAACAAAATATTTTCGACATTGTGGAATAATTCCTGAAATGAAAGTGTTCAATGTAAACTGAAGAATATATTATATATTTTTAATGTAAAATTCAAAATAAACAAAGCTACTTGATAATAGAAAATCTTACATTTCCATGAAGATTCACCAATCCAATAAAAAAAATAGACAAGATATTAAAAAGTTTTTTTTTTTTTTTTAGGAAATTATATATATATGGAAAAAAGGCAATAGATATTTCTCTTATGTCGCCAAACTATTTTTAATTTTCGTATTTCCATTTTGCAAGTTTTAACTTTTATCCCATCATCATATATAATTTTGATACTAAATAATAAAATATTTAAAAACATTGAAATAAATACAATTTGCTTTAAATTTTTTTTTTTTTTCAATTCGTTTTTACTTTCCATCACTTTTTTTTTTTAATAATCTTTTCAATATAAGAACTTTGTAAGTGATAAAATTTTTGTAAAGATATGCTTATCAAAATATGATGAATCAATTATATAATTACATTCGTGTGTAAATCACACTTGTTAAAAAAAAAAGATTCCCCGATGAGAAATTTTCTTCTATCAATATTTTTAATTATTAGTCAAAGAAATAAAGATCTAGCTATCTATGTTTCAATATTGCATGCACTTTAAAAATTTTGATAATTGTTTTATTTTTTTATGTAGTAGATAAAGTCAATTTTCACCATATATACTATATAAACAAGACTATTATAAAAGACCAATTTGTTTCAGAGATAATTTAATCATGAAATTATATGGATTGAGAAACACACCTCAATTTTAATATCTTTATGAGTGTGACTTAAATTAATTTCAGTTTATTTTTTATAGCAAATATGAAATTATTTAGCTATCCAAGAAGTAATATTTAACTAAGATTGAGTCAATAGGGAGATCACCTTTAAAAAATTATTATTTTTGTTCCCTTTTCAACATTATTACAACTAAATATTCATATATTAGCACACTTCATCAAAGAAATTTAGTACAGTAGCCATCAGCTGTGATATAAATTTTATTAAGATGTTCAGATTATACATGCTATTTACAAATGATTTGATGAATAAAAGGTCATAAAATTTTATATGACAATGTGCAGAATTATTTTGTCTTTACTAATTCTCTTTTTTTTAACTGCTATCTAATTTATAAATTTTGAAATCCTATTAGATTTTTCTTCAATTACAATTGAGTTGTTATTGTTTGTAATATTTATTGATGAAGTATGTGGTTACATAATTTATTTTAGTTTAAATGTGTAGTATTTATTACATATATATATACATGTACTGTAGTTGGTATTTCAGGAGTTAATAGTACATTTTTATATTGTAAGAAATGATGGCTTATTAAGTTATAAATTAGTAATCAAACCATTGAAAGAAAGAGACTATATATTGTAACAGTAATTAGGGTACAAGCAATTATTTGATGGTACTATTGAGTACTCAGCTAATTATGTTGGTATTTATGATATCATTTCTTTATTGGTGTAATGTGTAATGCTTTTACTTTATTATTTCAGGTTTAAATTCTCATCAATAATATATGACAAATATAGAAACATTTATTTGTAAATTCTATTTATAAAGTAGAATTAATTCAGAAAATAATGGTGACTTTTAACATCAGACTTGCTTTATTGTATTTTATTTGTCTTGTGTTTTTATTTATTGAAACACTATGCAACAATCCTTCTTAAATGAGATTGTTAACTTAACAGTTATTTACAATAATAATATTATTTATCAATTGTGTCTATAACCATAACCTCCAGACACTTCACTCATCAGTGTGCATGTGAGCTGTGGGGTAGTTTTCTTTCTTTCTCAGACTTATATGTGTGGCCTATATTTTCTTATTAGCATATTTTATACAAAAAAAAGATATAACAATATTTGTTTTCAATATGTATGTAAAACAACAAACAGAAATTAATAAATAAAATAATTTATTAATGCAATAGAAGGTAAATAAAATAAATATAGTCTTAGTTTATAATTTCCTCTTGAATCCTCTTATCAAGCCGGATATCATAATTAAAAGTTCATATCTTTTACTTTCTCTAATTCTTTATTAGAGTCTCTTACATATATATATAAAATTAATTAGTACAGTCTTTATACTAATACTTTCATTCATATACATATATATGAATTAAAGCATAAATCATTCATTGAGTATTTTCATTTTAAATATTTTTATTCTTTAAATGTCTGGTATTACTTAAATATAAAAGAAAAAAAAAGTAAAATATTGAATTTGCTGCTTTCAAAATATCTTACCATTTTGATCCTTGAATTTAGATATCTTTTCTTCTCTTAATGAGTGTAGTATTATTGCTAATGAAACAAATGCTAAACACAATTATGCTTGGTGTTAGAGTATTATCATTCCATTAAATAACATTTTTTGACAACTTAGCTACATAATTCAGTTTCTTTCCTAACAGCTTACATTAATTAACATTAACAACTGGGAAATATGCTTAGGGTAGGAATCAATGTGCTATTCTCTTCTTTCTAGCCCTCCATATCCAAAAAATATCCTAATGTAATAAATATTTTCATAACTTCTTTATGAGCTAGTACATTCAAATAATTGTAAATCAACACACTCTTTTCTAGTTTAATCTTTTTTGCTAATTTTTCCCTTTTCTTTTTCAACATCAACAAAGGAGTAAGAGAAACATATATATATTTGTATATCGTCAGCTTCATTTGCACACATTCCCCTTTTTCCTTTATCTAGAATTTTTGGGACTGTCACCTAAATGAATTTCTAAAATAATTATTCTAATAAATTTACAAAATAAATATTTATTTACATAACAATTTTATATGTGTGAATATTTCACTCCTTTCTTTCTCACATCATATATACATACATATTTATGCATAAGAAAACACACATTCTCAAAATATGTAGCCTTTGCATTGCTATGACAAGGGTGACATCCCCTTCTTTTAAAAGAAAACAATGTGACAGTGAAACATCCCATTTCTCTTCTAAATATGAAGACTTCCTTAATTTAAGTTGATTTTTATTCCTTTATATCTCTTAATATATTTAAATTACATTTTTTAATGTTTCTTGCCTTTCTGAAAACAGGTAAACTCTTATTAGTATCTTAATAATTTTAATGTTCATCTTTCTATTACAAAATCATTGTACATTTTCATTCCTTTGGTCCTTTTAAAGGTCAACAGGGAATGAGCCATCTTTTGTAGTTCTTTACTATCAGCTCTGGCATTTTCCAAAATATGCCTGAAGTGGAGATAGAGTTGGCAACTTTTTATATTTTACCTGTGCTTTTCCATCTAGGTCATTATTAACTACTTTCTGCTGATTTGGATTCCACTCTCTTTGCTATCTAGGTCTACCTCTTTCTGTTTGTGGTGACCTTCCATATTTGATGGGTATCTCACACCAAGAACAGGTGATGAAGATGGTGACTGCTTATTAGAAACCTCTCTGTGGATTAAATTGACTTAGAGCAATATATCGCTAGTTCTATTGCTGCTATCTGTGTTTCTTTTTTTTCTCTTCCACCATATATAGCATTGATATCTTTGTTTCTGCCTGATGTTAATAATACTGACAAATGCACCCTTTTAGATAATTGCTGGCCTACAAGAGTGGGCTTATTTTCTTCATTCTGATTATGATAGCTCATATTCAATGCATTCAGGAAGTCAGAAAGCTCTTCAATTGTCTTCCCATCTGTATTGATAACCATCTGTTCTATCAGAAATGGTAAATTATCATTATTCTAATTACCTAGCTTTTGGTGATTCTAAATGCAGGTAATGTTTGTAATTTGGCAACTGGTCTTACTATACATTTCACATCCTTTAATAAGGAATTTCTCCTGTATGATCTGATAATTGATAGTTTTCTGTCTCTCTTCTGCTTTTACAGAAATTTGAGTTCTATACTCCGAATAAGTGATTGATTTAATTATTAATAAATTCCATCACTCTTTATTAGGTACATTTAAATGGTAATATGCAGTTGCCTCTTGTTCTTTTTTTACCAATTGATTTAAATCAAAATAGCTTTCTAGGCTATCCAGATGTTCCATCAGCATCTCTCCTGCGTCATTTCTGAAAGTTTGGATTTTTATAAATTGATTAATATAATTAAAATTCTCACAATGTCAATATTGTTTTGTTACCATTGTATTTTCTTGCTTCTCATTAAATTTTGTTTTTATTATATTACATTTATTATCTTCTTTATATTGTTTTATGGTCTCCTCAAATCAATTTCTTGTACTCTCTTTTAATTTATTATAATCAGCCTTATTGTCATTCATAGTGACAATTACTTCTTCCTATGTTTTCTGCAATATCAGTTGAGTATTTAAAAGTTCTTCTTTCAATGAAGAGTTCTCAATTTGAAGTCTTTCCACCTTTTTTGATCTTCCATTTCTAGCTTTTCTAATATCTCACCGATGGTTAAAACTGTTTTTTGTACTTGATCTTCATATATTTTGATACCTTCCTTAACCGTATCTTGTAAATCTAAATATAAAGTTTTTTTCTATAAATTCCATCTTCTTCTGTACTTGCTTGTTTATTTGTTTGTTTATATCTTTCTTCAGAGTAATTATATTATTTTCCATGCCTGGAAAATTTTCTTTCAGTTCTTCTTTAATTTGAACATACATTTCTTTAATTTTTTCATGGTTTTGTTTCATTTCTACGGTATTTTGAATATACATTTCTTCCATCTTTTCTTGTTTTTTTCTCATTTCTTCTTGGTTTTTTTTTTTTTTTTTATAGCTTCCAACAACATTTTTAACATGACTGCAGCTAATTTCTGCTCTTCTTGCATTTGCACAGTCAACTTTTTCTCTTGAATCACTGGCTCTGCCTTCATAGGTTATACTTCAGCTATACTGGGTAAATCAATAATCATTTGTTGCTGACTATTTTTGTTAAATATGTTACCATTAGTATCTTCTATGTAAATACACTTAAAAAAAATTTCAATTGGTTATTCTTTTTTCACATTAACTTGCTTTTATACAATTTACTCTTTTCCTCAATTATTTAGTAAATAATAGCAACATCAGCCTTTATCCCAGCATAATGTTTTCCAAATCTACCTTCGTTTGATTCTAATATTGCCTTTTAATTTTAGGTTCTTTTATGAAAAAAAATTATTTTTATTTTATACGTATATACCACACAGTCATCTGCCAAACTTTTTATCAGAAACAGGATGCTCAAGCCCTCAAAGCTGTTGGTACCAATTATATAACGGTATTATTTAAATATAAAAGAAAAAAATAAAAGTAAAATATTGAACTTGCTTTTTTCAAAATATCTTACCATTTTGGTCCTCTAATTCTTTCATCTTTTAGATATCTTCTCTTAATGATTTTAGTATTATTGTTAATCAAACAAGTGCTAAACACAGTTACGCTTGTGTTAGTGTATTATCGTTCCATTAAATATTATTTTGGCAACTTATCTGCATTGTTGGTTTTTTTCCTAACAACTTGTAATAGTTGGTATGAACAATTGGGCAATATATTTAAGGGTAGGAACCAATGTGCTATTCCTTCTTTCTAACCCTTCATATCCAAAAAGTATCCTAATATAATAAGTATTTTCATAACTTTTTTATGAGCTAGTAAATCCAAATAATTGTGAATCAACACATTCTTTTCTAGTTTAACCTTTTTAGCTAATTCTTCCCTCTTCTTCATTAACAACAAGCTGGAGAGGGGGGGTCTATCTTATTTATATACTGCCAGATTCATTTGCATACAGTCCCCTTTTCACTTTCTCTAAAATTTTTGGGACTGACACCTCAATGAATTGCTAAAATAATATATTCTTCTAATAAAGGGAATATTAATTACATGAATTTATGAATTTATCTGTGCATATTTACAAATTAAATAATTTTTATTTACATAACAATTTTATGTGCATGAATATTTCACTCCCTTTTTTTTTTTCATGATCTATGTATATGTATGATCATAAACGAGCACAAATATTTTCTCAAAATATTATGTAGTATTGCTATGGCAAGGGTTACAATATATTATAAGTCAAAAGTACTACTTATACATAAGATGACAAGTCTTGGATCTTTTTTATTTTACAATGAAAAATTATATCATTATGCAAATGATAAGTCACAAAATTTTAAATATTTATAAAAGAATTGATTGAAGTTGGTTATAATGCTAAACAAATTTATTGTACTTTATATCAATTTAAAAAAAAACATACTATTTTAAAAGAGCTAAAAGTTATTGATAAAAATGGATTTTATTCTATGTGTTAAATGCTCAAACTAATTTTTTTTTTGAATATATATTAAGAATTTAGTTAATGATCCTTTTTGTGTTCCATAGAATGATAATAGACTAGTAAATAATTTATCAAATTTTATGTAAGTGTATGGTTTCATATATAAGAATTGAAATGTAATCTTGAGAAAAGATTATTATATAAATGTATAAAAAATAAGAATGCTAATGATTTAATATCAGCTTCTGATTTCTTTGATCATGAAAAAATGTGTTTATCTTCAATATTAATCTTGAAAATGCTAAGATTTTTCATGAGCAGAGAATCCATTAATAAAAAAAATGAGGCAATTTTTATAAATAGAAATAAGATATCTATAATTAATTGACAATTTGCTATCATTAAAATTCAGGAATCTTGGGATATGAATTAATGGCATTTATTTCTTTTATATTTGAATTTAAATGTTTTTTTAGTTGAAGAAGGTTAAGAAATTAACTGAAAATACTTCTGTGGTTTGTTATAGTTTTTATAAATGTATTATAATCATTATAATTTATTATTTTTATTATATATATATATTTGTTATTTATATCAAAGAGAATTATATACAAGTAGTGGAGAATTAATTAAGATACGATATATGCTGTAATTTAAACTGGTTTTATGGGTTAGTGTTTGATTGGTAGGCTGATTTATTATACATGAATTTCAAATTAGGAAACTATGGGGTTATTGAAAGCTATTATTGGATATTAAAGCAATGATTATATTCTAATTTTAATGACCAGTAGTTACAGTGGAGTAAATAAACTTTACATGGGTGCATATATATTTGGAAGTGCGAGGGTTAGCTCTCTAATTTTATTTTGTTGTAGAAATGTGATAACAGTTTTTTGGAGGTTGGTTGAAGCAAATGTGGCATCTAAGGACCAAAATGTGAATAGAATAAAAATAGTTGTTCTAATGCTTGGGAAGAGTTCTCTCTCTTTCACTGTTGTTGATGAACATTATGAATGAGGCTGATTGGGACTTAAGTGTCACTTGAGAGTTTGATAAATTTGAAGTAATGGGCATTTAAAGATAAAATACTGGCTAGTTTCTTCCTATTTGTGGCAGAGTAGACAAGTTGAGTCTATATTGGAAGAAAATATTTTTTTAGCTAAGAACTTACAGGTTGATAATTCTTTGATAGCAAAATCAAGATATTTTGGGCTCTAACTATTAGAATTTTAAATTTTTGGAAGATTAGAGTGTTAATAACTTTTCAGTTTTTTGTTAGCAAAGTTATAAACTTCTCAGTAATTTATTTTAGTTAATAGAGTATGTTGTTTAAAAATGGAGTAAGTGGCAAGAATATTGAGAAGGTTTTTGAAAAAGATATTTTAACTGTTACTAGTTAGTGAAAGTATTGAAAAAGATTAGAAATTTGATTATTATATTTACTGTTCTTCAAAGGTGAATTATGGAGTGAGAATTCATTGTTTATACATATTTTTGTAGTCATCGCCATAGCTTTTTTCCGCATATCAGTTTGGTTTATACGGAATTTATTTTATTTTTGAAAGAGGTATAATTGAAGATCAGTGTATAATATGCTGTTTTGAGGAATATTAGAATATTAATGAGGGTGATTTTGGCATGTAATGATAGGTAAGATAGGGAATTAGTTATGGTTTCATTGAATATAAGTAGCATATCTTAAATTGAGGTTCTCATGGCATTTGTAAATGAGAAAACCTAGAAAATGATGAGGAGATGAAGGTAGATGGTATACTATTTCCAGATGATTTATTGAGGTTGAAATGGAGTTTGTAGAGTTTTGTATAGACTTCAAGAATTGTTAGTGTAGGAAGAAATTTTATGATGAGGCCATCAATATAGAAAATATGTTTAATGTTTTTATTGATGAGTGGAATATAGATGCCAAGTATTTTGTTTTCAATTTCTAATAGAAAAGAATTAATATAAGTTATAAATAATAAAGCATTACGGGAGGAACATTAGGGAATGGCATTGGTTGAAACCAAGTAAATTTTTTCCATTAAGAGTGATGGGGATTTCTCTGTTTATGAGAAGGTTGGTGAAAATATGTAATATAGGTGGGAGGGTGTTGTGTGTTAGAATGTGAATCAAATTCTTACTTGGGAATCAAAGGCAGATACAATATCTAATTGAACAGCAAGTGGACCATTTTTTTAAATATCTCACTTGGTCTATAATTGTTTTTAAATGAGTAATGGTTACAGTGATAGATAATCTTTTTTTTTTTTTTTTGCAAATTGATTTATTACAAAATTTCAGTTATTTTTGGGTATCCTCTTAAAATATCACTAGTTGATTATTTATTCTGCTTGTGATGTCATCTTTTAATTTTGTGATAAACTTTTTTTTCTTTTCTGAAAGATGTGAAAATCTCAACTAAATATATAATTGTACTTTAGCCATACTATAGCTAATAAAAGCAACAATTTTGCAATCTTCATTTTAAAAATAATGCTAATAATCTAAATGAAATTTGCATATCATAAAAAAAAAACTCTCGAGTTCATTAGAATACACATCTTCAAGGAATTGTGAATTTTAATACATTTCATATATGTAGTCCAATGAAGATATGCTCTTACAGTTATAGAATCAATATGACATCAGAAGAGCTGAAAAACATTATAATTGCTATATGATCTTGTTGTCCTATTTTTAGAATACTACAAAGCATCCAGTATCTTTATATTAAATCAATATGAGGTCTATGTTTTACTTTCATATAATAAATTTAATAGCTTCTTATATAATTAATTTTATAAAAGTGGCTGCTTCACTTTAGTAAACTACTCTATGCTTGTTAAAAACAATGCATTAGAATCTGTTATGTCTCCAAGTCCAACTTTCTATATGAAAATCTAATATTATTTAAACTGATCACATTCACAAGCTGATAATTATCCAAACCAAAAGTTGCTGAAATTTTTTTCTCATTGAGATTTTTATCATCATTTACCACAAATTCTTTGCATGTTGTTTGTTTTTTTTAATTACTTTTTGAATTGGCAAATATAGCCTAATCTTCAGCATATTGTAAGTTAGAAGCTAAGAAGAAGTTCTCATTTTTGTTTTTACTTAATTGAAGCTAACTTCATGTCAAATCTATTTCACAACTTAGTGCCCTATTTCATGGAATAGTCTGTAAACTTTTTTAAAGCTCACTGTTATAAAAATTTTAAAAAGTTGAAGCTAGTATGCATTCTTGTTTACCACTATTGTTAATTTCAAGTGTCTGGAGAAGGGAGGGGAGGGACCTTAGTAATAACTTTGTTTAATATAAATAAATCTTGGTAAATAACCAACCACCATGACAAACTTCAATTAACTGAATCAGATATTTTTGTCAAATCGATAAAAATAATATATAAAATATATCTTAGGTTTCACTTTTTTTAGTAATTTTCTGGCAATAAAAAACATATCTTTTTAATTTTCTAAAATTATAGTGAATCTCTGGTCTACTCATTTATGACTGAAGTAACTTTTTCAATAAAATTCTTGAAAATGTTTTTTTTTTTTAGTGAATAATGACATTTCATAATAATAATTACTATTTTTATAAAGAAACATTCCTTGGCACAACTGTATACATTTTTTAAAAATTTCATTAGCTTTGAAATAAATCAACTTTTTATTTTTAAAATGTTTTCAGGTACTTATTAATGTCTGTAGCCTATCTATTTTTTAAAATTATAAAGAACTTTTTATCAAAACTGAAGGTCTATGTTTAAATTGACTTAATAAAATAGGTATACCGTATAATTAAAAGTAGTCATACGAATTCTTATAACATTTTTCAAAAGTTCAAAATACCTATCTATTATACATATCAATATTACGTAAAATATTATCACATACTGATTTAATAGGATTCTGTTATCATTTTTCATTTCTCTATTACTTTCTAAAACATCCAAAATGACTACTCTTAACAAATAACTGATTCTCCTTTTCAGTTTTAATTCACCAATCATGTCTTATTTGTCAGTAATTGAACTTCTGCCTTTAAATTCCTGTATTGTTTATGATCTACATTCATTTTATTATTCAGCCAAGCTAAAATTGTTATATGCTTCCTTTACTAAAGTTATTGTTAATGCAAACATTGTCTGAGAACCATTCAGGGGACAGAAACAGAGTTACTCACATTCCCAACATATTCTTCAATTAATTTTATGCCTCAATGACATCATTAGTATGAAAATTCAAGTTTAGCATTTTATATTTTGCAAAGTTGTGCATTAATAATGAATGAAGCATTTGTTTTTTTAATCTCATCTATTTTTAAATTTTGCTTACTGTAATCATTTTTAGAAGTTGAATAGTTTCTGCATCTTAGCACTGATAATTAGGTATTTTTTAAAAGAATAAAACATATAAGATCTAGTAGGAATATCTAAACTTTGTGATGGTTACTGGATTCACTCTCCCCCAAACATCTTACTAACATGTTAATTTATAAAGTGATTTTATTTGTTTTTATAAAAAATAAAATTTTATAATGAGATAGAATGTTGTATATATATATTATAAATAATATTTAGGCCAACTTATTAAAATTTGAAGATTTTATTCAAGGTCTTTCTTTGGATGTTATTTTTCTTATATTTCAAGGAATTACCATCAAACACACTGCAATTGATATCCTAAAAGGCTTCTACATTGAGAAAGGTTTCATTATATAACACAAAATATTTACTTTCATAATTATTCAAAAGCAAGAAAATACCATAGTACTCTGAGTTAGGGCTTCCCAAATGAGATGACAAGATCCTTCTAGGGGAAAAATTCTACCAGGATAATAAACCAAATTTCCCAGGAATCTCTTTAACTTTTATTAAGATTTTTTCCCACTTTTTTTAAAGATATTGAAAATATTTGCACTCAAAATTTTAGCACATGTATTTTCTCTACTTTTTTGGTCGTAATACTGAATATCAATCAAAATTAGAAAAATGCAATACAGATGCCACAGATAAAGAATTTACCACACAAATACAAATATATTGAGTTGTAGTCATCTGTTATCTATAATTATAATTTATTAACTTTTCAGTATAAACCTATTGTTATGAAACTCATTTTTCACTACGAAATTCTTTTTAATATGCATTGGTAAATAAAAATGTTATGCAATGTTATAAAAATTTGACTTTATTAAATTCAAACTCAGGGAATTCCCTTATTTGTAGTTATTTTTTGTGAATACATGTACTTTATTTTATTATGATTATTACTGTGGGTAATTAGTAAATAAAGAAGCACTTAAATAACATTTGAACATTTTTTTCTTAATGACAAACTTTTGCAGTTAGAACAATTTTTTAAAGAATAAAAAAGATTTTTTAAACACATTTTGAAAATTGGAATTGTAAGTAAGATAAGTTTTTTTTATTTGGTTTGGTATTTTAATCTATTTTTTCATTATTATTAAATAAGATATTACATTAACCCTATAATGTCAACTAGAAATGCATCTAAAGCATGGCAGAAAAACATAGTGAAGATGACAAGATTGATATGGAAAAGAAAGAGTGAATTGATAACTTCAGTGGATTGTCAGTCAAGCAAAGATGATTTATTTAATTTAACCAACATTGAACTCACTCAATTCAAAAAGTCTGCAAGATTGTATGAATGTTTCATAAATCATCACTCAAAAATAAAATATGTAAAAATTGAGTACAATACAAAACTCAAGTTGATACTTGATGTAAAAACAAGATGGAACAGCCTTCTTACAATGCTGGATTGATTTATTGCATTGAAAACTTGCCTAATGAAGGTTTTAATGAATAAATTTTAATTTGAACAGTCTCAACAATATTGAAAATATTTCCAAGGATAAATATTTGGTATTGAATGCTGTAACAACAGTGTTGCAACCAATAAAAATTGATATTGAAAGACTTGGTCTACATAATGCAAACCTACTTGAAGCAGGGAGTGTATTTATTTATTTTTGATAATTTGTGCAAGAATAAAATTGATTCTCATCTTGAATGCTGCAGTGTATGAAACAGAGAATTATGGAATGATGGAATGCAAATTTAGTTGCCTTATTAAAATATTTAAACAACCCATTAAATTATAAATATGAATTGGTCATAGATTCCATTTACTTATTGTCATCAAAACCAGTATTAAAGGCTACAACTAAAAAAATTATTTTTTAAACTATGTTTCGGATAATGAATATCTCTAAGGAAATGAATATTTTTAAACAACAGGGAAGCGCATAAACAATTTAGAAAAAATTATATAATGCACCAATATCAACTGAATCAGAAAGAGTTTTTTCCTATTATCGGTAAGTGATAACATCATTGACAACTTATGTTTTTTAAAAAAAATATTATAAAAACTAATGTTTTAATTTCTCATATTTTATTTATTATTAATATGATTTTTTTTTGTTTATAATGAATTATTTTGTATTTAAGTTTTTTGCATTAAAAATAATGTTTTGGTCTGAACTGAAAAAAAAAAATTACACCCATAACAATTCAACATGCACTAAGTGGACCTGAGAATAGAATCATTTTTATCCTGGAATCCTTGGATTTGAACTTTATGGGAAATGAAAAACCCTACTCTGAATTTCTTTGCAATCTTTTTTGAAAGATCTCTAAGATAAAATGAACCACAAATTACTAATTGATAAATTGCAAAATGAAATCTACACCATCACAACAATAGTCTTTATTATTTATTTTTGCATAAAATATATTAATATGGAAATAACACATTTCTAAAAAGAGTTTGCCTTTTATTTAGGCTGGATTAGCTCCAGTATATAATAGATTACTCATATGATTGTCATTCAGAAAAAATACTCGGTATTGATCATTCATTATTTGTGCCATATAAAAAATATCTGTTGAAATTAATTTTTGAATAAGGGTAAATTTTCTCATTCATTCATTCACGCATGCAATTACATTTCTTCTCTAACAAAATACATATTTTTTGTTATACATTTCCTAAACTGATTGTCTTTTTTGGAAATACCCAATAAAATATTTTGAAGGCTAAAAAATTCATCACATTTTTTTTTAATATGCACGTTTTTTGCTAGGTACAACTTTGTTTATTGATCTAATCACCATTACATCTTAATACTATACTTCCATGTAATCTTCAATTTGCATGTGTGAAGGATTCAAGAGTCATCAGAAATATCAGATGCCTAATATCATTTCCTCACAGACATCATTTTTATATAACTCTGTGTGTGTGTGTAGATTTCAGTTTGTGACAACACATTATTATTAAAAAAAACATTGGATGATTCTAAAACAGAAGTGTTTCTTTTGTTCATATAACATTGTAGTATACATGCAGACAGTAGTAATCATATTTTTCTAATGCACTTTTGTATGTAAGTGAATATTGATGTGTAACATCTGTAGCAAAAAAAAGTATCATTACATTTTGATATAAAATTCACCATTGCTATTAGTGTTCATTTACTAAATTTTGTATTCAAATATGCTTTTTTTATTATTAGATTTATCAAGGTAAGCATGCATGTAAATTTTATATAAATTGATTATTAAAAATATAATGCCTTTTTTTCTTAGATAATTTAGTCTTTTACAAATAATCATTCTTATATAATAATGTACTCTGATCAAAATTCGATTTTATATTTTTTGAGCCTTATTTCAAATAAATTTTCTCATTTTAAAAATACAAACTTTTGAGATATTTTAATTATTTTAGCTTTATTAAAGATTACTTTTTTATAGTGATTTTCGAAATTTTTTGATTTAAATATAGTAATCATTATAAATCATAGAAGAGTTTTGAAATTACCAAATCTTTTGATCACTATTTTGATCCAATTTCATAACCTCTTTCTTGAACTATTATTATTTTCATTTAGCCAATTAAAAACATTTTATAACAATATTTATTATGCTCCCTTACCAAAATTCTAGCCACTCTAAAATAAACATTTCAAATGATTTTTAAATAGTCCCTCTCTCCATCAACATTATTTATGAATTCCATAATTTTTGTTTGTATCTTATTTCATATTCTGGACTGCTATTGAATTTTTTTTTTTTTTTAATCAACTCAATCAAAAGTTTCTTTATTACTTATTTTGTCTGATTCTGATATTTATCAAAATTTCCACTACAAAAAAAATTTTCTTTGTGATTTTTGTACTTTTAATAGATTTTAGATCTGATATGACATTCATGTAATTTATTTCATTTGTTATAATAATTACTTTAGAAAGTTATTGAAATTTAATGAAAAACTTCTTTAAAAAAATACAGATATTTATAAGAGCATATGCAGTAAAAAATCGAACATTCTTTTTATTGATGTAAGAAAGTTGCTATTAACTGAAAGAAGACTGATTCTTCTCTGAGACCTTAAAATTATCAAGCAGGACAAATTCCTAAATGTCCACTCCTGACATTCTTATTATTGCCACTATTATTATTATTATGTAATTGTTCATATAATAAATGAACATGGATAGTTTTCTCAGACAACATGCATCAAGTAATATGGTGATTTTACTAGATTTTTACTTCTGAATTTAAGATCAAGAAATACCATGGTATAATAATTCTAAACTAAAACATCAGATGAGCTTTCTTGAAATAAAATGAATGTATGTGTGTGAGTACATTTTTTATGTAAATATTTACAATCATGTTAGACAAAATTAAATTATGGTCCTTATTCCCAAAAGCTGTAGTTGGAAATCAAGGAATTGGTAGCCTAGGAAGTGGTTGGCAGCCAAAGGCAGCACATCACTTTCAAGAAAATAAAAATTGCACAAGCCAATAAACATCACATGATCCCCATTTCTTATGCTTGCTCTTAACTGTTATTAAAACAGGCAAAACTCTCTATATGTATTGCCACTCAGTGCAAACCAGAGTAATCAATGGATGCCAGAAGGCTTGTGCATAAAATCCCCATCTAGTGCATAAGCCTTCTGGCATCCATTGATTACTCTGGCTTGCACTGAGTGGCAATACGTATAGAGAGTTTTACCTATTTTAAAAATTGCACAAATTGAATGAAGAACTAACTAATGGATTTTATAAAGTTGGAAGAAAAGATGATTTAAAAAGTGGAGATGAGTTTTACTACAAAACACAAATATTGGAAACAAGTTTGTGAGAGCTATTATAAATAAAAATTGGAAGAACAATACTGGGGGGATTGATGATACATCAATTAAGGTAACAAGATTACACATAATGGAATATACTAAGTGCAGGCAATTTAGGCTTATGCCACCTAAAAGTACTCATTTGATAAAGAAGTAAAAAACTTCTTATATTTTAATCAGAACATACAACATTTTTAAATTGTCGTGGGATAGATTAAAGCTAGAATTAATAAACAATTGAAAGATGAAAAGAGTATGGATAAATTTGGGTTATGGTAATACAAGGAGGGGGAGTGAACATAGACTTGAGGAGTTCATAGAAGAAGAAAAAAGCTGCATATTAGGTATTGTTTTTTTTGAATAAATGTTAAACGGAAATGAACATGAAAGCATTCAAATGAAATTACAGAAAAATTGAATTATATTTTGATCAATAGAAAAAACATATCAAGATTGTAATGTTCTTAATAGAGTCAATACAGAAAGCGATTATCAATTAGTGGATGTAAAATACATGTTAATGAAGAACTAAAGAGACGAAAACTATAAAAGAAAAATACTTTTAATAGCTGATATTCCATATTTTCAGAAATACTTTAATTATTTTAAATTAGAACTTGCAAATCAGTTTAAAATATTAACAGATTTTGAAGATGCTTCAGACTTAATTGAAATCAATATGAAGATAACTGATACTCTATTAAGAATTGCAAGAAAGCTAGCTGGTATAAAAACATTTTACCAATAAATTTTCTTCTAATACAAAACAATGTGTGAAGAAAAGAGAAAGTATGAAATTTTTTTAAAGTAATTCATTAAACATAATTGAATATTTAAAGTTTTGTAAAATGATACAATAAAGATTTAATGATGATATAAGAAAGGAAAGCTATGGAAGGGGATAAAAGCTTCAAAAGTGTAAAACAATAACTTGGTTATGGAAAGAAAGTTGTTTCAGCAAAGAAAAGTTGGAACTATTATTAAAAAAGAAATTATCATGAAATGTGTTGAAGAGTTCTAACAATTATACTACATTTTATGAATTGCCAAGTTTTTTAAATGAAGAGATAAGATATGCAATTAAATCTATGTAAAAAAAAAATCTCCAAGAAATAATAAAATTATTATTAATATTTTAAAACAAGGAGGTGAAGAAATAAACTAACTGTTGGCAAAGTTATATATCAAATGTCTGAATGATAAAGATGTATCAGATGATTGTAAGATTGCATTAGTAATATTGATATTTAAAAAAGTTAATAAAGAAGATATTAGAAACTACAAAACAATCAATCATCTATCAGTTCTATACAAAAATTTTACAAAAAAATTACAACTTGTCTACAGTGAGTGTTAGATCCCAAGGAGCTTAAAGAATAAACTGTGTTTAAAAGTGTTCTCACTATGATAGATCACATCCAAATATTGAGAGAAGTTATAAAAAGGACCAATGAATACAAGTTGTCAGTATCCTTGGGATTTATAAAATATGAAAAGGCATTTGAATCTATACATATATAGATCTAAAATATTGTCATATTTTGAAAATGCAACAGGTCTGATTAGATTACATGGTGATAATAAGATTAAAATTGATATACAACAGGATGATTCCATATTTACAAAACTTTTGCAGCAATTTTATAATAAATTTTTTATGAATTGAAATGGAAAACTGAGCAAAAGTAAATGGAGATTATTTAAGATATCCAGACTTTGCAGATGATTTGGTTAAAACAATGCTTCAGATCTTTAGGAAATGTTGCAAGAGTTATTAGATTAAAATAAGAAAGTGGGATTAAAGACAAATACTAAAAAGAAAAAAAAACAAGTAAATTCAATAAATTTCTCACAAGGTGAAAATAAAGATTAATAATTATGAATTAGAAGTTAATACTTATAAATATATTGATCAAATATGAAAACATAATGGCTGAAATTAATTATGGAATTAAGCTTGGGTGGAGGCTTTTGATAAAAATAAATTAATATTAAAAGTAAATATGCTGACATGTTCAAAAAAGGAAGATTTTTTTTAATAGATATGTTTTATCAATTCTTACTTTTGGATCTGAGATTTGGACACATAATAGAAGAGTAATACAGAGATTTCAGACTACTCAATGTCATGAGGAGAAATGTATATTAGGAATAACAAGAAGAGATTAACAATGAAATACATGGGTAAGAGAACAAATAAGTATCACTGACATCAAGAATAGAATTAAAAGACTGAAATAGAGCTGAACTCATAAATTTCAAAGATATACTAATAGATGGACAATTGCAATTTTTAAAATTAAATCCCAAAATATTGTAAAAGATTTAGAAAGAAATGACATGTTAGATGAAATAAAGAAGTTTGCTGATGTGATGTGCAAAAGAGAGGCTATTGATTGGAGAAACTGGATTAAATTTGGAAATTCATCCTGCAATGGAATAATTATTGAAAATGATGATGATGAAGGACTCATTAAAGTTTATAATATTCTAAAGTTGAGATGCTATAACAATTGTGTTAATGATATACTACTACTAAAGCTGGTCAAGTCTAATTACTTGGTATAATAATTATTCCACATTCCTTTAAAAAATATATAATTTAACAAATATGCAGTAAAAACTTAAAGTTGAAATAAGAGCTTTTAAAAAAATGCACTGCTTTCTATTTACCAGGATCTTAATTCAAGTATAAGTTCTGAATTTTCATAGACCATTACCTTTTTAACTTGTAGTCTTTTCAGAAAATCATCATAAATCCACATTTTATTAAATACTAAGCTATATATCTAATGTATAGAATTCCAATTGGTGTCATAAAATCACTTATCTTTTACATGTATAGTGTAGACCAAAAATTGACATTAGAGAAATAAACATTGCAAGCTATCAAATGGGGGAAGGGGGGATATTGTGAAAAATATTTTTAAGATGACTGCCCAAATGTCATGAGTCTGTGACATGACTTCAAATTTTGGTATAAAGGACAAAATTCTAAGTGAACTCTTATATAATCTATTACAAGCATTTCATAAAAATAAATTTATGATTTATGTGCCAAGTCAGTTAACCAAGATAGTTATGTTCATATTTTCTTCATTCTTATTATATTGCATATATCAGATTTATATAATGTTAATCATTCTTTACTGCATGGGTGTTATTTAATTTATTGACATTGAAGAGATGTGATAAAAGAAATAAAAATAGGGCTAGGATCTTAAACAACTACTAATAACTTCAAATCTAATCAATTAATCAACAAAATACAAAAAAATCTTAAGACATAAATGTTAAAAATCAACTAATTAATCTGCAGTAATTTTAATGCTTATTGTAATATGTATTATGATTTACTAGATTATTTAAAGTTATAGCAAACAGTTCTTAAATATAATTTCTAGTTTAGTATTATGCATTTATTGAATATATAGCATTACTGAGGGATGTTTGAAGTTGAATAAACAAATTGATTAATTATGATAGTAATTTTTCTGAAATATTTCTCTTTATTCTAGCACCATTTATTGGAAGCTTATGTATTCAATAAGTACCAAATCGTATTGCTATTATATTTACATTCCAGAATAGTTTATAGCCATTTACAATGAAAATTTTAGGTCTAAAGCTGAAATTTACTCAAACCAACTTGTTTTTATAGATATATAGATCTGAATAGACCAGTAACTATATTTTAATTACCTTAGTTTAAAGATGTGAATATAATAGTAAGTACTACCATCTATTGTCTGTTGAATATTCAGATTTATAATAGTGAGTTCTAGAATAGAATAAAAAATAATGTTAAGCAGAAGAAAAGTTGTGTGGTAACAAATCATTCTAGACATAGGGCAAAAGTACATAGAGCAATCATAAAACTAAGATTCCTAAAATATATAGTTATTGGTTTAGTATCTGATCTATATAGCTATGAAAGCAATTCGATTTGGGCTCAAAACATTATGAGTTTTTTGAATTTTAGGTTAATAGGGTTGATTGTATAAAAAAATTAAAAGAAATTGCTATCCAAACTTTTCACTAATGAAAACCAAAAATTAGTTCAAGACAGTAGATAATATAATTCAGAGTCTATTGATTAAAACTTACAATAAATGTCTCTGGAAGAAAATTACCCCTGACAGAGCTGGCCCAAAAGCAGTGTAAACAGTACAACAACAACACAAGGCCCTGCATTTATCAATGCTCCAAGCTTGCATGATTTATATATTGTGAAAATTAAAAACATTTTATCAAACACACTGTAATTTGTATGCCCTATACGCAAAGTAATACACTTGTAGATGGACTGGTTGTGCAGTAATGCAGATTTTTCAGCTATGTGGAATGTATATTCCTAAATCTTTCACGATATTCTAGTCATGTTTGGTCAAGAACGATTTTGTTCATTAACATATTTGTTGAATCAGAAGCCGCGAAAAAAAAAATGACTATGTTATTAACGGATTCACAATAAGATATTCAAATATATATATATATTTGCATTATATTTATTTTATTTTCTCAAATATTGATTCAATAAAAATACACAAAATCATATTTATAACTTATAAATAAATAATTATTTATGAATTATAAGTACCAATTTGTGCAATTTTATTGAATCAATATTTGAGAGAAAAAATTGATAAATAAATGTAAAATGCAAAAAATTTTATTTTATTTTTTTGAATACTTTTTTTTTCTAAAACGAATTCTAATTCAAAATTAATAAAAAATTTAACGAAAAGAATCGTTCTTTACTTGATTTATAGTATTTGTAAAGCAATATATTTATATCTGCGAGTAAGATAGATTTTTTTTAAAATAACTGTTTTTTTATCATATGTAAAAGTCCCCACTCTCACTTTTGCATAAAAACTGCGCCAGCCCCTGTTTTTTTCTGGCTTGCTCTACCTCCTGAAAAAAGCCATGTATAGATTTGTTAAGATATTAGTTTACCATTAAAGGGTATAATTTAGATTTGGAGAGAGGGGGGATCAGCTTGTATAAACAAAGTGATTTAATTAAATAAATCGGGTTGCCTACCAAAAGCTTTTAAATATTCCACTCCAGAAAAAAAAAATCTCCAACTACTACTTATAGAGAAACGAATAATACTTAGCGGACTTACTGATTGATTGCAGGACTATGAATAAGTAAACAAGAATATTACATGTGGGCACGTATGTAAAAAAATTCCAAGCTTATCAAAAAATGTTTTGATTTGTACTAGATCTGTATTTGAATTCAGATTATAAACATGGTAGGCAGATATGCTACAGTTACACCATGAGGGTTTTGTAAAAGATAATAATTGGCTTTAATTATATATTTTTTATTCTTGCTTCATCTAAAGTTATTTTTATATGCAGAGTATAGTTAAAAGAGTTGCAATACATAGTGAGTTTGGACTAGTTTATATAAAGAGATAACGAAAAGTGAAAATATGTGAATAATAATCTTTTTTGACAATATATTCTAACCATGAAGGATTCACATTGGAGTGTTTCAATTGGTGAAATGATATTGTTTAAGCAGTGCTTAACAAAAAAATAAGATTTGCTAATGAGGAAAAAATAAAAGTTTTCTGTCATTGGAGAGAGTAAAATATAAAGATAAAATGAATCATTAAAAGTGGTAGACTTATTTTCAAATAAACTAAACATTACTTGAATTAATATAATAAATTAATACTTGTTTTTGTTTTAATTTAAAAGTGAGAGTTTTTTTTATTTACAAATAGACTTAAGTTTTTTAAGTATAAAAACATTTCTGTAGTTAGTTAATGAAGGGATTTGTAAAAAAGAATGATTGCAAAAGAATTATTTAATATACATAATTTGTATGGATTTAATAAATGATGTGTTTGGTTAAATTAAAATAACTGAATTATATTTATCATGCTGTTAAAACAGGACAGTTAATAAAGATAGTATTTAATAAAATCAGTACTTCATTAATTATTTCATTTTCCTTCAAAATTCTTACTTTTTATTTTTGGAGATGTGCATGTCCTAGATTGTTAATGCATTCATGTAGCAAATATATTGAATCCCTAATTATAAAAATAAAGAAGTAAAGTTAGATCCTGTAAAATCCTATGATAATCAAAAAATTATTTTTATTAATAATCAGAAATATTTATATATAAATTCAAATTTAGCGAATTAAATCAAAAAAAAAAATTGTTCTACATTCCATCTATAAATAGATATTTTATCTAATTTTGAAGGCTAATTCAGAGTTGGTCTGTAAGTTTCATTTTGCAATTAATTGCTCATTCTTCATAAATCTTGTAATTTTTTTTATAAAAATTATTTTTACCAATAAAATTTATAAAAATAAATGAGATTATATCTGACTGACTCAAATTTGCAAAATATTGTTCTTAACTCCAAAAATTAAAAAGGCATTAAAACTCTTAACAGATTCAAAAGTTTCATTAAAGTAAGCAATATTTAAACTTAAACTATAACATTTCCCCCATAATATAATAAAATACTATAGGGAAAAAATACTATTAAAGTATTTTATATAAAATTGAATAGCTGTGCAAAAATGAAGAAATTGATGCAAAGCATATTCCTTTGATTGAACAAAAAAAAAAAAAATTTTATTGAACAAATTTTAATTAATGTTCAGGGTTTCAACAATTTTTTATTATTTTTACTAAAAATTAAAACGTGGTCTTATTCTTGATGCCTCTTCTCCAAGTTTTTTTTATTTTACTTTTGAGGATATCTTAATATAGCTTTTCTTCCCTGATTCTTGCACAAATTTAAAACCCAGACAATTTTAATGAAAAAACGAATGGCTCTCAGTCACGAATTTCAAAAACACAATTATTCAAATATAATAATGGTAAGAAATTTATACAACAAAATAAAATTTTAAAAAACTACTATCATAAATCATTGATATTTGTTTTAATTTTCATAGTTTTGTAATTAGGTAGAGATAAAGGGTGGCTGCTGGAGGGTTGCATTAGATCCTAAGATCTAAGCATAGTGCTCTCAGATTCAATGCTTTTCACTGATGAAAGCCACAAGCTAGAAACTAGTCTGGGGTTACTGGACGAATAAGCACTAGATAGGAATTTTACGCACAAACCTTCTTGCATCCATTGATTACTCTGGCTTGAACTGAGTGGCACTACAGTATGAAAAGTTTTGCCTGTTTTAATTTTCTTACTACTCTGATAATTTTCTATAATTGAATCTATTAATGAGAAAAGCTAAACATCTAGAAGGTCTCAAGAGAATATTTTTGAAAATAAAGAAATCAGAAATTATGTATTTGGTTTCAATAAAATTTTGATGTAACTAAAGTTAATGGAGAGTTGGGGGGGGGGGGTATTTTAAATATATATAAACGTCATTGCCTTAAATTTGTATCTTCAAATATGAAAACCATTTTTAACTGGAACAATTTGTCAGGCCAAAATAATTTTATTTAAAAAGAAAATAAAAATCATTCCAGTTATTAACTAAATAGAAAATTAAATTGATGAGAAATAAAATTTAGTTGTTCATTTCTTGGTTAGAGTAGGAAGAAGTAGTTCAAATCATGTAAATAACTATCTAAAATATAGTTTGTATTAAAATATAAAATTTAATATCAGCTATGTATATATACAAATCTTTGTTGTTAATTTTTGCTTTTAAGCAAAAGAATTAAAAGAAAAATTTTAAAATTAAAATGTATAATTAATAATATGCTGCTGCATTGCAGTAAAACTTTTATATAATAATTTGTAGGCTTTTGACAGACTAAACACTTTTAGAGCCCTTGTTGCTCCAAAACCATAGTTTTTATATTGTTAATGTTATTATATGCAAATGTATGCAAAATTATTTCCTATAGTATCCATTTTATGGAAATGGAAAAACAAGTGTCTTTTCTATTAATTGATTTGATATTGCTGGTGATAAAATAAGCTTCCTTAATTTTTCTCTTGATGTCATTCCTTTCTGTGCATAATATATCAGCCTTGGAGGATTGTTCAAATCTGTGGTTGAGCTCTTGCTGATGGTCAGCAAATACAGAACTGCCTTCTTTTTTGTTTGTTGCTCTTGTATATGTGTATTTGTGTTGAGCCAATCTATTACCAATTATGGCATGAGTTTATCTATAATACACAGCATCATACCCCATTTGAGAACACACAATTCTATATACCACCTGGGGGATTTCTTCAATGCTTCTTTTATCTTTTTTACTATTAATAAGGCAATTGGTGTTTGGAGGGATTCTAAATCCCAGTTTAAATTCTTTCTGTAAAGTTTTTTTGCTGGTGCAGATATATATGGTACAGTCAGATGGTGTCTATCTTCTTTTTTATTTTGCTGAGTTTTTTATAAAAGCCTTTAATCCTGTTGGCTATTGTTCTGTGATTAAAGCCCATGCTTATTAAATCCATGATGTAGCTGGCGATGTTGTTTTTCTTTTCTGACTCTAATTTGCATAGATGGTGATTATGAAATAAGAAAGCAGATAGCCCTGCAAGTTTATGTGATTTGGGGGATTTTGAGAGTGGATAGAGGTAACTTCTAATGCACAAGGGCTTGATCATCATGGAGTAATTGAGTGCAGCATTCTCTCTATTGATTTTTAAATCAAGGTACTCGACTACATTTTTCTCATCCTCATATGTGCAATTAAAAATCAGACTAGAAAGAGTGTGGAGTTCATGTAAAATATCTTCATTTGTGCTTTCTGGTGCTGCTATAAATATGTCATCCACATATCTAATATAAATTTTACTTGACAATTGTTATTTGGAATTTTGGAAGCACATGTTGTTTGAAATGGTTTAAAACAATTCTGGAAACAATCCCACTTAGAGGGAGACCCATTGGCCAACTGTTGTTCATTCTATACCAGTTATTTTCATATGATGCCAAAATGTTTCACCTAGCCATTTTATAAAGTCAACAATAAATTGTATCTTAGGAGCTGGACAGTCTTTCTTACTTGGCTCATGTTTGATTATTCTGATTGATAGTTGTCATTCAATGGAACCATATAGTTCTGTGATATCTATTGCTGCAATCTTGAATTCTTGAGGAATTGCTGCATTCTTTATTCTGTCCACAAATTCAAATGATGATTTAATTGTAAATGAGCCAAAACCTAGATAGTCAATTAGCCATTTGTTAACTAATTTAGATGCATTGAAGTAGTGGACACTATCAAAGTCCTACTATCAAAGTCCAACATTAGTTTTAAAGGCATTCCCTGTTTATGCAACTTTGCATTTGTGAATACTCTTGGTTGTATGGTTGTGGATGGATAAATCCTGTAGTAATCAGCTCTGTTAAGGCCTTTGTACAAAACAAGTGATAAATTTATCTCTGTTAATTTTATTGTTGAACAATGTAATTGCCTCAAATTTCAATCTTTGAATCTGTGCATCTATTTTATCTTTTATAATCTGCAGCACTCATTAAGACAAACCTGCTCCCTTTATCTTCTTTCATGCATTTGATGTTGTTGTCACTAAGAAACTTTTTTGTATTATATATATATTTTTCCTAATTGCCTTCATCGCTCTTTAACCATTTATTTCTAATAGATTTAGTTATTGCAGTGATGACATATTCTCTATGCCAGGGGTGGGAAAATAGCAGCCCAAGGGCCATGTGGCCTGCTAAGAGTTTTTATGTGGCCCATCAAGACAATCGAAAATATCCACCTTGAACTAAAATTTATTTTCTGTGTGCGACGGAAGACCATCTCATTTTCCACTAGGATGGCCATGTCAATACACATGTGCAGTGCTTTTCCAGTTGATCTGGTTAATTTTAATTTTGTCTTTGCATTAGCAAATATATACATTTCCAACTTTAGTGAAACCATGAATTCTCCAAAAAAATGTAAAATTGGTGATGAATGCCATGTGTTTAATGAAGGGTGGACAAACAAAGATTTATTTGGTAATATAGCAAATAAAGCAGTGTGTTTATTTTATCATAAAAAAGGTGTGGCCCTCTGCTAACCTTCGCTTCCACAAAGTGGCCCTCGATGTGACCCTCTGCCAACCTCTGTGGCCCCCGAGTCAAAACAATTGCCCACCCCTGCTCTATGTGGGTTGTTAATTAATTCTGCTTTGATTTTCACTATGAGCTCCATTTTAGTCTGTGTCCAAGATCCTCCTATAAATTTAGATCCAAATGCTAAAGTGGATTCAACCTCTGGAGGCGGATAAACCCTAGACAAGTTGACATAAGCTTCTCTTGCATTCATTATATTAATATCCTGTTTATGCACAAGAAAATTTAATTTCTTCTCAGACTTCACTGCTAGTATCCTTTTGAATCTATCACATTTATTAATAATCCACAAAGGTTGGCTGGTTTTGGCTGTTATATTTAAGATTTATTTCTTTTTTTTTCTTAAGGGCATTCTTACAATTTCTTGAGATCATATCAAGAAATTTTATCTGTAGAGCTTGCCTGATTCTGTTGCTGTCATAAACTGATCTATCAATTATTAATTATACAAAAATTAGGTATTATATTAAATTGCCTAAAATTTTGTAGGAACTGAAGACTTTGCTGGAACTTACAAGTCACCATATCAATTCTTAGTACAAAAAGGTCATTAATAAAATTATCCATGATATTGTAATAACAAATTTTATTTCACCTTTACTTTGTAATTAATAATATGCTGCTGCATTGCAGCAAAACTTTTATATAATAATTTGTAGGCTTTCTACAGACTAAGTGCTTTTAGAGCCCTGTTGCTCCATAATCATAGTCTCTATATTGTTAATGTTATTATATGCAAATGTATGCAACATTATTTCCTATACTATCCATTTTTCTGGAAATGGCAAAACAAATATCTTTTATATTAATTGATTTGATATCGCTGGTGATAAAACAAGCTTCCTTAATTATTAAAATATTATTTTGAAACATAACAAAAAAATTAGTTTGGATATTTATTATTTTATATATATCATGTTTTTGTCTTTTATAAAATAATTAACGTTAATTATACAATGCTTTTTTAAGTGAGTTTAAATAATCTGTATGTAGTGTTAATATAAAAATATGTAAAATACAAAACTTGGCTCATGATCTAAATCCAATCCAATGAATGATAAAAGAATAATATCCGTAAAAAACATATTAGAATTGAAAGCTTTAATAATGACCACATGAAACAAGCAGCAAAAGAATCAAGATTATTTTATACATAAATGAACATGTAGACAATATCCTTTTTTTAAAATTCTAAAGATTTTACTCACATAATATTTATTTTTAGTAAGTATAAATGAATTATTGTTTTGTTTTTTTTTTAAAAAAGCCTCGATGGAATTGCTAAGAAAAACTTGAATATTAATGAGTGTTTATATCATTCTTTTTTATTATTATTATTAAAAGGTTATTTTTATTAATTTAAGGTTTTACATTTTACTCAGTGTTTATAAATGTTTACAATGTAAGATCTGATATCAATATTATTAGTTCTTATATCTATATCTTCAGCCAATCCAATATGAGATTCCAAAACAGGTTAACTGGTGTCTGTTAAATCAAACAATTCCCATGTGGCCTAAAATATTTCCATTGGCACTATTGATTTGTCTCTCCTTGATTTCCTTAATAAAATTTATTAGTAGTTGTTTAGTGTTATTTTGCAATTGTCCAAGAATTAGTTTACATCTGATTTTCCAAATGGGGAAGGCCAGGAATGTTGAGATTCTTTTAAGTGGGTATATTCCCTTTTTAATGCTGCCCTTGGGGGATGTAATGATGTGCTTATTTGTTTTCATATAAACATTTACTACATTTCTATGGATACTCAGTCCTTAACATATGTAAATTATGTGCTCTATGGTCTCTTTTTCCCTTTTGAAAATTTGGCATGTGGGATCAACTTTAGTGAACCCTCTCTTGTATACTAGAAAAGCATTTGTAGGGAGCATCTCCAAGTTCATTTTGATTATGAAGTCCAAATATTTAGCTTCTAGATTCCAATACCTGAACCCAGAGACTATCCTCTTATTGGTTATTTCCAGCATACTGGGGTTAGCCCTATTCCCCCAATGGCCAAGTTAAATGCCTCCCAATATGAGATCTTGTTAGCAAATGTTAGAGTTGAGGGCTGTACATATTTTCTATGTGCTCCCACACTGCAGTTAAACATGTATCCTTGTTTGGTGGGGGGTGATCAGTGGGTATTACTGGGGTTATATGCTCCTCATTAGGATATTTTTGGTTGAAATTTATATAATGAATTAATTGCTTTTTTGAAAATACTATGTTGAAATTGAGTGTAAGAACATTCCGTTTAGATTTCTTGGCTTCTGCATCTTCCTTATGCTGAAAGCCACTACTCCCCCCCCCCACACAATAGATTTGAGAAAAGGGAATTAATTTTTTTCTCAAATCCTTTGGTAAGGCTAATCCCAGGTAGGTAATTGTTTATCCTGGTAAATACTAATATATTTAGCAATGGGATCTTTCCATGGATTGATAGATATCCTTTAGAGAGGGTGTTAGTTATCTTTTGGGTGGTATCTAGTATTGAGTCTTAAATATCCCATTGCTGATGGAGATTTTGCATTTGGAAATTCTAGTAACTTCTGCTGGTCTGTCATAAATTTTGAAGGTATTTTTTTGCCTAAGATTAGCTTCCATGCTGTAGATTTGTTCATGTTATTTCTAACCCAAAATCCTTTGTGTATTGTTGCAGTATTTTTGTCAGTTTTGCTATGTACCTCTTTGATGCTATGAATACCACTATATCATCCATGTATGATATGTGGTTGATTTCCTTCTTTATTGTGGGTATAAAGATTCCTGGTAGATTTTCTTCTAGTTCTATAAGCAGCAGGTTTATATATGCTATGAAATATAATCCCTAGGAAATCAAGAATTGTTGTTTGAAGCTGGGTTCTATCCACCCATTCAGGGTTACAGATATCTTCTTATTGCACAATAAATTTGTCTATAATTTGGGTGAACACATCTGGTACAGAAATTTTTTTTCAGTATATCCAACAGGATTTTTGGCCAAACCATGTCAAACACCACCAAAATATCCAAGTGAATTGCAATGGGGCAAGATTTCTTTTGTTCCCTGATATGATCTATTATTAACTTAAATTGGCATATGGCATCAACAGTAGATATACCCTTTTTTGCAAACTGCGATCGAGATATATGAGTGAGGATTTTGTCTTGAATTTTATCCTTTATTATTGATTCTATTATTTTTATTATTAGTGGTGTTATTGATATAGGTCTCAAGTTAGAAAGTTCTGAGGGGATAACTTTTTTAAGGGGGATTAATGATATGGGGTACAATTCTTCGATCTTACAATGCCCCCTGCCAATTGGTCAATCATCCCCTGAATTATTGGAACCAAAAAATTACTTAGGTGAAGAAGCAGGAAACAAGAAATCATGTGAGGTCCTGGATGAATTATTTCTGGAAGGGATCTCAGCTATTCTTTTGTGTTATCCCATGTTCTCACTTGTATTCTTCCCACACCTGTTCTTCTTCCTTGCCCTCCTTTTGCATATTAATTTTGAAGTATTCATATATCTTCTGAAGCATAATCGGTCAAGTATGGTATTCTCCCTTTGCTAACTGTGATGATGGTGTTGATTTGTTTTTTCTTGCTCCCAACCTTTATCTTATAACTTTTTTGTCCAGCAATGTTGGCTGGTCAGACAAACTTTTGCCCTTTTTACTGTGATGTATTCTGCTAATATCCTTTGTTTCTTTCTATACAGTCTTTTTAGTTCCATTATTGCATTGAAATTGTGGCTATCATATAGAAACATCTCTAGCTTATCATCTATCTCTTTCAAATCCTTTAGTATTCCTGTAGATCCTCTTGACTCATGTTTGTGATGCTTTATTAATGATTATAGAATTCCCAGGAATGAGAACCAGGATTCAATTGGGGGACCTGCCATGATATTAATTTTTTGGAAGAGCTTCTGAAATTTATCGATTCCAATGTAGATGACTTAATCAGCATTCTTATAGTTTTATCATAACTATCTTCAACTGAGAACCCCATGTCCACCTTGATTTCAACTACTAGTGCTAAAAAGGCAAGGGCCCAAGATTGGCCTTCATCATAAAATGTATGTCTGGAGAGTAGTATAATATGTCAATTAATGAGGCATATTTCATGGTGTAAATAGAAAAGGCTCCTGGGGGAAAGGAACCTTCCTGATACATTAGTTTCCTGATCAATATGTGAATGTATTTTTCATTAAATTCATTGTATGCTACATTGAAGTCTCCCAGCAGGATTGATGGAGATGGATTTGTTGCCAATGCTATATTAATTGTATCACTCTATGTATCCATGATGGGGACTTTCGAATGTATAGATATATTATACTGAGTTTAAACCACCATATTTTAAGTTAACAATTAATATGTTACTACTTATGGGTATGATTTGGAATGAGGTGAGGCAGTCTTTTTTGTTGATCAGAATAGCTACTCCCACAGATGCTGTGAAGGATATTGAGCATTTAAAGAAACCGAAGTTCTCCAACAACTCTCCTATTTTTTTACTAGAATTGATGTGAAGTTTAGTCTCTGACATGCATAATATATGCAGAGCATGCCTTTCTATCCAATTCTTGATGGCACAGGCTTGTTCAAGGAAATTTAATCCCCTAGTATTGATTCTGACTATTTTTGAGTTTCATAAATCTCTCAATATAGTATACAAGGAATCTAGCATAATGGTTGAGTTGGTCAGGGCTAGAACAAGCCCTCACCACTATCTTCATTGCATTTCTCCATTGAATCAGCCCAATTTCCTCCTCTCTCAAGCAACAGCTTTCCCATGTTACACTCTTTACATATTAGGGCAGATCTGCTGAAATAGGGAGGATTACATTTATTTGCTCTGAATCTTTGACTACATCTTGTCCTTGTGTTTGGTGATCTTGGTTAACCATTAATTGCGCTCAGCTTTTTGCTTTTTCCTCCCGTTGTCTTCCTTTTTTCTCTTTCTTCTTCCCTTCATCTGAGATTTCAGAACCATATAAACCAAGATGGTCATTTTCTTGACTTTCATCCATGATCCAGCCATCTCCTTTCTCTAGATCAGTTTTGACTTTTGTCTTAGGTTTCCTTTTGATAGATTTTGTTATTGTGACACTTGAAGACATGCTTTGCAAATTGCCATGGGCTCCTTCATTTCTGCCACTCTATGTTTTGTATCTTGTTCTATAGTTTCCTCCTTTTGCATTTCTTTTCCTTGGTTTTTTAATTCCATTTTTCTGTTATTCAATCCCTCGTTCATTTCTTTTCCCACTCTTTTTACTTCTGTCTAACTGGGATATCTTCTTTCATTTCCTGAGTATTACATTGATGAAATTTATTCTTTCTCCCTTTACATTCAACTGCAAATCTTGGCTGGACAATCTCTGATTGGTGCATTCTTTTTTTAACAATAATAACCCTGTGGTGGTAATCCTCAAAATGAGATCACCAATGGTGAGCAATTATCTGATGCATGTACTGTGGGAAATTAAATGTTTGTAAGTACCAGAAATTCTGTGGGAAATTAAATGTTTGTAAGTACCAGAAATTCTGCTCTTTTTTCCTGGAGGTAATTGAAGTGTGAAACATTGTCGAAATTGTTTAGTATCCTTTGTAGATCATTTTCTTTAAAGTTAATATAGCCATTTTTTACTATTCCTGCCAAAATCACTGATCTGTTCATTTTTATTTTGCATAGGATTTTTTCATTTAGCAATAATATGTTTTTCCTAAAAATCTCTTTTTGCACACAGTTATAAAATTTGATTATTAGGTATCTATTGTTTGGATAATTAAGAACCTTATATACCATCCCCCATAGTTTCTTGGTCTTCAGCATTTCACAAAAGTCTTCAGGAACTTGAATAACTGATCTTGTTCATTTGTCACTGCTAAAATCAATGATTTTTCATTGTGATAATTCTGGAAAGACCTGTATAATTGAACTGGGATCGATGCATTAAATTCATCATTTATTCTGTTAAAGATATCCAGGTCAATAATCTTTTGTCCCATTTTGTTATATTTTTCCTCCTTTTTTTGTAAAAATCATGAGGTCCTCATCTCCTTCTTCCATTAAGTAGATTATATCATTGTAGGCTTCTTGTGTAACATTATTTTTTGCTATGTCTCTATTTTCATTAAACTTTAACACATTTGCATAACTTAGGTTTTTGGAATAAAAAGTTTGTTCTTTTTTTTGTTTGTTGATTGTTGCTATTGGATATGTTATTAGATTTCTTTATATTATCCATTTCTAAGTATTTTCCTTCATTTTTATGTTATGTTGTCCATTTGGAGTTTTAGTGTTTTCCTTTACCTCTAATGTTTCAGGTCCTTTTATAACATTTATGTCACTGTTTTTTCCTCTTGCCCACTAACTTTGAATATAAAATGGTTTAATTTTTCTTGAATTTGTTTTTTAAAAACTGAAAATAAAAAGATTCAACTATGTATAAAATTTATGTTTAAATTTGATTTTATTTGTTTGCTTTCAAATCAGCTTTTTTTTAAAAAACAAAACAAAACAACAACAACTAAATTTAACTTCAATATGTATCAGAACCATATGAAATTAGAAAAAAGAAAAGTCAGACATACTTAAAAAATGTAAAACTAAAGATATCATAGGTTAATGATTAGAGTACATCTCTCCTTACTATGACTTGCTAATTGAATTGGACAGATAAACTTTGAAGTTTTATTTATTTTTAAATCCATACCAGACATGATTTATTTAGATAGTCAACCTAATAGACTTAGTTAGCCATCTAGTAATGGTCATCTATCTATTATTAGCTGAAAGGTAAAGTTTTCATATTAGACTATCTAGGCTGATCAAATATGATGCAGCTTTATTATGGGCTTTTACATGGATTGAATTTATTGTTAGATGTATCAATAAACCAATGAAATTTAAAATAAGTTTATATAATCAAAGTTAGAAAATCAAAAATTAAAAAAAAAAAAAACTCTCATAAGGAATCTTATAAAAAACCTAATAATTACAATCAATATTTAATGCACTGCCAATTTCTACATATTTTTTTCCATAATATGTAAATAGAAGTATAGTATATATACTTAAGCTAGATGTAATTAGAGGATTTTTGAACCCAGACTTTCAAGCTGCCTTCAGTTATTCACTCCATCACACAATTGATAAACACAATCAGATTTGTGTCAAAAAGATAAATGATCTACTAATATATATATATATATTTCATGCTAAACCAGCACCGACCAACAGATCCAGATCATCATCTCTCACACTTATATATAATTAATGAACATTAAAAATATTAATGATATGAATGGCTGGAGAGTGGAGAAGACTAAAGCCTGTCCAAAACATATAATGGAGATCATTTACCTTTTTTATATGTATGTGGTCATATGTATCAGTTGTATAAGGTGGAGTGGATAACTGAAGGGATCTTGAAATTCTGGATTCAAATCCCCTCTACTTATATCTTTTTCATGTAATCTACTGATAAGCATTGATTGAGAAATAATTTAGAAACCAGACAAAATGACAAAATTCATAGAGTACTACTTAATATCAACTATAAAAAATGATTTTTAAATTAAAATAAGATCTTAATTGAATAGTTTATTCCTCAGTAGTTTATAAAAAATTAAAGCACTGACAGTGATAGAGTTAAAGTTTTTAAAATCTTGAGTTCTAGAGCCCACCAATCTATCACTGCACTAAAGTAGGCAGGACATAAGGTGGATGAGAAGTTCTAGCAATAAAGATATTCATAGAATAAAATCATCTCAGTACAGTGGTATGCAATGTTTCTTAAGTTATGAATTAATAATTTTATGTTAGCTTTCATTTGGATAAATGTCACCCAGAAACTACTACTCAGTTAAACTAATCTTAATACCATTAATTTTAAATATTATTAATTTTGCATTATGATGTGATATAAATGTATAATATGCTTTATTATAGATATTTTCCCAAACAACTATTGCTGGGATAATGTAAAAATAAGGTGCATTAATGTATTTCATCCTATTTTTTGATTGTTATACTTAAATTTCATAGATAATTCCATGACTGCCAAAAATTCTTCAATGACCCATGGGTTACACACCAGTGATCTAACAGATGATATTACCTTTAAAATATAATCTTATCAATATTACAAATTATTAGCATATATTATAATGATCAAAATGTCACAGCAAACCTGACTTATACAGTATAGTTCTAAATAGCAAAGAGATTAAACATACCACCATATATATATATTATATATATACACACACAAGAACTCCATAATGTAAAACATGAATAAAATAGTATTCATTTATAATCATCACAAAAATAGCAATGGAAACAAAAATATGATAACTTGGTAGTATAAAATCTCTTGAACTTTAATCTAACATACATATACATGATTATTCATGAGCATAACTACAAGTTGTTTAAAAACTAAAATAAAAAATTTATTTAAAAAATGTATATTATATATGTAATAATGATGAGTGCTAATGTAGCCTATACTCTATTACAAGTTGAAATCATTTTCTAAATAACAACAAATTACAAATTAAGAAAATGAAAAAGTAATTGATAAATTTCATATATTTTGTAACAATAAAATTAATGATTACAAAACAAATACATTTAATGAGTGTGATTCCATAGGCATTTTGAAAGAAATATAAATTAAGGATGATTAATTTATTTATTTTATAATTACTGTAAGTAAATTATTTTATTATCAAATTTAATTTGTTTTACTGTTCGAACTCATTTCAAACATAGCCTATTAACATATTACTAAATAGGAGAAGTTTTGCAATTCACTGGGGACACACCTATTAAAAGTACATTGACGTAATGATAGTCAGAGATAATAAGGCATCCAGAAGTAATCTTTCTATAAAGAAAGTGTTGCCTAAGATTTATTTAAATTGACCTGAAAAAGAAAAAAAAATGCTTTTGAGTATAATATTGAATTTAAACTTCACTATGATAATATCATTTTAATCATTGTCACAACAATGTTTGCTATATTTAATGTGAACAGAGTTGCATTTTTGAATATTGCAGACATTAGTATACCTTGTGAATATATAAAATGCGACCAGGTTTTACCCAATTTATATATACATTTACCAGATGTGCAAATATTTACACACTTGGATGAATGTGTGTTAGGAACAATCACTGAACATATTTAGATTGAATGTCCTAACCAGCTATGATGATCATACTGGGTATCTAGCTATATTTCCTGCATTCCCATAAAATAGGTTATCTATATGTCTGCCACATTGTAGATTATGGTGCTATTTTTATAATAATAAACATTTATAGATTGGGTTCAAATCCCTTTCTAGATTTTTTAATGTTAAGTCCCTATGTTAATACACAACTAGCTCAGGTGCGCATGACAAAACTTTTCAAGGTAATTAATCACTTTATTACAATAAACATGAACCATCATTTATTTTTAAATAAAGCAGTAATAACAATAATAAAAAAACTAATAGCTTTCTCTGTATCACAATTATATAGACTGATATGAGAACATCATGGAATAAGGACTAGTTTCTACTTGTAATAAGTTAATAAATCAAATTTATTTTAATATAATAATTAGGTTAGTTCTGGATATTTACAGATATTTACACACTACAAAAGTTCAACCCATATCATAATTATAAAATAAAATAATAAAAATACCAAAAAAAAAAAAAAAAAAAAACATTAATATAAACAAAATAAAAATACATTGAAATAAAAATATAAGAATATATTAATTAATGTGCTGCATGAAATATATAAGAGAAAATATATTAATTACAAAAATATACTATCATCATCTTGTTTTATTTTAGTCAATTCTGATACTTTATTTAGTTTAGGTATTTCTTTTAGGCCTATTAATAAAAAAATTGAATAATAAAATTGTACCCATTTATTTATTATTTGTGATCACATTTTTATGTCTTATTGATTTTTATTTTGAGCTCATATATATGGCAACTTGATTCCACATGAATTAAATTTTTACAGGGATCATTCATTCTACCAGTTTCTTGGTTAACCCAATTTTCACAGATATTAGAAAGTATAGTTTTGGAAATCGAATAAATTCACGTAGTTTTCACTGCAATTATTTCTTGGTGTGCTCCACTTTCAGTTTTTACACTTAGGATGATTTCATGGATAGAGCTGGATTGATTTTTAAATAGTTTCCATCTGAGCTGGTTAGAAATTCAGTATTGTCCTCTTGTTTTATACACATATCTTAATTTAGCATATGAGTCTTTGATAAATGTATCTTTATGATTAGTAGCTACATTATGGCAGAGTCACATCATACACAAACCAGGGACTTAGCCTGCCCTTACAAAAATATCTATATAAGCCATATTTTTCCTCATTATGGAATATTACTGTTCTTTGCTGACTAATATATCAACACTTTATCTGTGTTTCAGTTTCTTGCACCTTCATCTCAGTATGCTGTTTTGATTCTAACTTAAGAGAAGAGGCCAAAGACAAGCAAGAGCAACATCAGAAAAGACAAATTTAAGTTTAAACAAGTGACAAAAGATTATTAGCTCTTTTATATTTTTGTCTCATCACTGTTTTGAAAGTCATTTTCTAATCTGATATTCATCTGTCACATAATTATTGGCTTATCTGTGTATATATATTTACTTTATTTTAATTACTTTTATTACCATAAAACTTTTGGTATTTGTTAATCCTTTATCTAAAATTTGTAGTTAATCAAATTTTATCAAAATAGCAAATATTCAGGACTAGTTAAATATATATTTTTTCGTTTTTATACATCTTTTAATTAATTAATTAAATCTTTGATTTTCTGTTTGGGTTTTTATTTTAGCTTAAAAATTTTTATTATTTAATTTACCTAAAATAAATGTATTCTACTGATATACAGAAAGATCTATTTTATTGATATATGAAGATATCTATTTTATTTAAGTATATCTCTGTTTATATATATCAATGTTTGTAATCAGCATTAGCATATGCTACACTATAAATAAAACAGTGATAAGTGTTAATATAGCCTATTCTCAACCACAAGTCAAAAACAACTTTTAAATAACAACAAGTTTCATACATTTTGTAAAAAAACAAAAAGCATATACATTTAAAAGTCATATCAATGCACAATAATTACAAAACAAATATCTTTAATGAATGCAATTCCAAAAACATTCTGAAAGAAATAATAAATTAATGATGGGATAATCACACTTAACGAGTTTATTTATTTTGTAATCATTATGCATTGGTTGGATTACTAAATATATTATTTTTCAGGTTTATTTTCTAAAAATTATTATTTTTGATTTTTTACAGAATGTCTGAAACTTGTTGAGTATTTTTTCATTTACTTAATTTATATTTTATAGCTATGTGAATGATGGTTCTATTCTGTAGTAGTGAACAGGCTCTACTAGGAACCACTTATTTATAGAAAAATCACATCTTATTTATGATGAATCATTTTATATATATGTGTGCAATGCTTACATAAAAAAAAACAAGCATATTATTTAATTTATTAGAAATACATTTAAAATATTATGTGTTCTAAACACATAATAAGTTATTTTAATGTCAATTATTGCAGAAATTTTTGAAATGCTATATATTCTAAAGCCAGATAATATACTATATAATTATACAATAATTCAATTTGTATATTTTATTAACTTTGGTTAACAATTTCTTAAAATAATATTAATTGTATATGAATAAACATCTTGGTTATCATTATATTCTACATATGCAATTTTTTCCCCATCTTAATTTTATTGCCTCTTGCTGAACTTATCTTAAGAGAACTATATGCACACACTAGTCTGATACTTATGTACATTTTAATATTCACACTGAGTTTTAAAGACTCAAATAATGTTTTTTTACTTATTCGTTATCTTTAGAAGGAAAAAGATTTTCCAAAATATATCATTTCACTCCAATAATATGGATAAATAATTTTACAATTGAATTCTGTTTTTCAGTGCACTTATCATTATATAAGTTTTGTCTTATATAATGATTGTGACTTTCTTTGTCATATTTTCTGTGTGTACAATATTGTGTATATTTTCATGCATATCTATTACTTAATAAACCTAATTTCATTGATTTTTTTGTTTGCACTAGCATTAATCAATAGAATTGATACAAACTATTATCACTTTCAGCTATTTTATCATTATTTAAACACATGCATTCTCTTGACTTCATAAGCCCAACTCTTATTCTAATTATGCAATAATAATTATTAATCACTATTTCCAATTTGCTAGGAAATAAAAGCTGTTTTTTTTTAAACATTAAAAACGTTGAGAACGTGCTTCAAAGAAAAAAATAATTACTCATATAGTCAGTTGTTGTAAAGGTCATGTGATATTTGAACATCCAAGTGTAGTTTTTTTTTGCTTCAGCTAAGACAAGAAAAGCACTATATTTTTCAATTATTTGAAGTCATTACTTTCTGACTGAAACAGCGTTGCATTTCCGTGAAGGCAGAATGTATATATAAACACTTGTGATCAAGTATTCGCTCATAAGTAACTATAAAATGTTGACTTTTTGCAATCAATAAAACGTACTCCCTAGCTAAGGTTTTACAAATATAAAAAAAGAAGAACTACATAAATAAATAACTCATACTTTAACAAAACTAATTATTTGTCAGATAATGAATCCTTCCATAGTTTGCATGTTTGAACTTGTTTGCATGATTGTAATAACAGATATTGATTTTCATAAGGAAGGCAATTTGCAAAATTTTAGCAATTTAATGACTTTAATTTAATCAAAAGCATTATAACTAAATTCATCAGATACTGAGAGACGTTCAACTGTAAGAAAACTCGTAAATTAAGAGAACTGGAGATGAAATTGCACACAAATTTTAATGTTTCTTCAGCATGACCATTAGTGAAGAAGCAGCTGGCAGAACATTAATACTGATTGGAAGTTAATCATGAAAGACCATTACTGTCAAATATTAATATAGGTGAAAAGAAATTGAACAAACAACATCAGAACAATCATTTAACATTTGTTCAATAATAAATCCTATTAACCCTTATAATAATACATTTTTGTATTAAAATAAGACTAGTTAATCTTACAATAAACTCGATGTTGTGGAAATATATTTTTAATAGTTGTACATTTAAAAAATATAAAACCGTAGACGTGCATTTTCTTTTTTTGCTCAATTTGAAATACGTTTATTTAGCATTTTCTAAAAACTGTGATAATGAAATCTTTTTATACAAATACATATCTTAATAATGTAAGGCCCATTAAAGTTTGTGATATAACTCTAAAATTGGGATACTAAAACAAATTATGTTAAACGTGTAGTAAATTGTCACTGGAATTGTTATTACTTATCCATAATAGTCTGTTGCATATTTACTCTTTTGGATAGAAATTTTAATTTATATTTCAACTGTAGTATCAATGTTGTTGTTTCCAAGTCTTTGTGCAAGTACTAAAAATTGCTTATAGTAGTAAAAGCTATATATGTTTTTAACATGTATGCACACATATATATATATATACAGTATAGATGAATTTGACATGAATATACATATTTGTGATACAATTTAATATATAAATTATACACATTAAATGTCAACAAGAATAATTAACAAATAGTTGAAAAGATTGTTCAATAATAAATTGAAAAAATGCTGCACTTAAACCTAGGCCTGTATATGTTTAAATGCTTTGCTCTCTCTCTTTCTCAATAAATAAATAAATAAAACTTGCAATCCTTTTTTTTATTTTACTTGTGATGAAAATTTATGATGATAAAATCCAATATAATACCTACACAGTTTCAAATTTATAAATTTTAAGCAGCAGCCATTTTCTTGTGAAGTTATTGTAGTCATAGTGACAACATTTGCATCTGAATTAGAAAATTAAATTCATTTAAAATGCCCCTGATGGTAATTTTACCAAACATAAAAAAAAAAAAAATTATTTAATTTTAAATTTATACCAATTTCAGAATATATATATTGAAATTTATAATTGCATAATTGACTATTTATTAGTCTGCATTCAGAATAGATTACATTTACCTGTTTAAAGAGGTTTTTAACCCAATAAACATCACATGACAAACACCTCCTATGCTTGTGTATAACTGTTGTTAAAACAGGCAAAACTCACTATACGTATTGCCACACACAGCAAGCTAGAGTAATCAATGGATTCCAGAAGGCTTGTGCATAAAATCCCCATCTAGTGCCTACTCATCCAATATCCCCAGACTAGTTTCTGGATTATGGCCTTCATCAATGAGGAGCCTTGGATCTGAGAGCACTGCACCTAGATCTTAGGATCTAATGCAACTCTCCAGCATAAGAGGTGTTTGTCAAGTCCTTTTATCTCCATTTAACTACAAAACTATGAGTCTTAAACTGAAAACACTTAATATTTTCAATCCAAGCACATTAGCTTATATAGTCATATGGGTCTGAACCCAGTTCAGTACCCATACATTTTGGTGTCTTTGGTTCTTTAATAACCATAGCCACCACTATCCTATTAGGCAAGATTGGTTTTTAACCCAATAAACATCACACGACAAACATCTCTTATGCTGGAGGGTTGCATTAGATCCTAAGATCTAGGTACAGTTCTCTCAGATCCAAGGCTCCTCACTGATGAAGGCCACAAGCCAGAAACTAGTCTGGGGATATTGGATGAGTAGGCACTAGATGGGGATTTTATGCACAAGACTTCTGGAATCCACTGATTACTCTAGCTTGCTGCGTGTGGCAATATGTATAGTGAGTCTTGCCTGTTTTAACAACAGTTATACATAAGCATAAGAGATGTTTGTGATGTTTATTGGGTTAAAAACCCATCCTGCCTAATAGGATAGTGGTGGCTATGGTTATTAAAAAACCAAAGACATCAAAATGTATGGGTACTGAACTAGGTTCAGACCCATATGACTATATAAGCTAATGGGCTTGGATTGAAAACATTAAGGTGTTTTCAATTTTAAGACTCATAGTTTTGTAGCTAATTGGAAATAAAAGAAGTTTGTTGGAGGGTTGCATCAGCTCCTAAGATCTAGGTGCAGTTATCTCAGATCCAAGGCTCCTCATTGATGAAGGCCACAAGCCATAAACTAGTCTGGGGATATTGGATGAGTAGGCACTAGATGGGGATTTTATGCACAAGCCTTCTGGCATCCATTAATTACTCTAGCTTGCTGTGTGTGGCAATACGCATAGTGAGTTTTGCGTTTTATAAAGGTTTATTTAAACTTCCCTAGTATCAATAATTTTAATCTCTGTGGTCAAGTTGCAATCTTTAGTGTCTATATAAGTATACTGGAACATTAACAAAGGTAGATTCCACTTTTATTGTTAAAAATTGCCTTGATAGTAATTTGAAATTGTTGATTGTTATTGATATTAGGATTGTCCAAGTGTTGATTGGTTTTTAATGATTACTTACAAACCCATTTAGCCTTGAGAATTATTACCCTTATTATTAAAGTAGTACTTTGGGTGCAATTTGAAATTTACATTTGTAGTTTGTACTTTTATAATTGCTATTTATTAGTCTGCATTCAGAATAGGTTACATTTACATATTTAAAGAGGTTTATTTAAACTTCTTAGTATCAATAAGTTCAATCTCTGTGGTCAAGTTGCAATCTATATAAGAATATTGAACCATAATTCCACCTTTATTGTTAAAAGGAGTTTGCCTTGACAACAGTTTGAAATTGTTGATTGTTATTGATATTGGGACTGTGTAAGTGTTTACTGGTTTTTAATGATATATATATAATGCATATGGCTTTATTGCTTGGAAGTTTATAAAAAGTTTGAGTACCAGATCTATGAGTACCAGAATTAATCTGGGAGTCTGCTGATCCCAAGTCAGTCACTCTACTAGCTGCATCAAACCATATAGGATAGAATCTATGTAATAATTCCTTACTTGCAATAAATGGATTGATATACTCTTTTCAATTATCTTTTATTAAAGTTTTTGTGTAGATTCAATGTTTTCTGACACAATAAATTCTATCTACTGATTCTTTTATTGATCATATTCTCTATCAACAAATTTAATTCTTTTTCACTCTTCAGTAAATATTTAGTGTGTATTGTGATATAACTTTAATAGTTGCAGGACCACAAGTAATCCTAATATAAATTTATTTATTCATAAATTTCTTTTTTATTATTATTTAAATTAATGATGTGTTTTTATCATATATTTCCCAGCTTCAGCATATTAGCTCTCTTCAGTTAAGTTTAATCTGGTAAGTTGAAATGCATATTAGAAACCATTAATATTATTTTCTGTATCTTGACTATTATGTTATTTCAAGTATAAAAATAGTAATTAATCTTTTTATAAATATATATATGGAAATATATTGAAAATGATATTATCTTATAAATTTCTTTGTTATTTTTTATCAATTACAAGAATTCAGTTTTCCAATAAAATGTCATTATATAGGCAATACCTATATAAAAAAATCTGCATGCTTTCCACATCAATATTTCCAAAAACTAATGCAAAACTTTAATGAAATTTATGTTTTAGCTCATCTTCAGTATATTCTAGTTGCTTAATCATTCTCTTTCTTGAAAAAAAAACAAAACAACAAAACTTATTTTACTATGCATAAGAAATTATCATAATAAAGATCTGAAACTTAAAAGAGCTAAAATATCTATGTAACATCATTGCAAGTCTTGTATTGATGCAGTTTATAATTTCAAAGTCATCTACAGTATAATTTAATATATTATTCTGAACGAGCTTTCAAGAGAGTGTATTATTCTTTTGTTAAATAGAAAAAGGAATAATATAGATAATTGAGAATTACAACAAGCAAAAATTAGTATTAACAACTTGGCATGTTCCTCATAGTATATTGAATTATTTGGGAAAAAGTGATAGTGCCTGCTTTAACATTTGAAAATGATGTATCTTGTATTGTCCAGAAAACTCAGAACTTTCAAGTGCATTGGTGGTAAATTATAAATATCTAATGAATCTATCCAATGTAAAATGGAATGGTCTTTCTTTTTAATGAGGAAAATTAAAAAAATTTAAAATACTTGAAACTAGATTAGTAAAATCAGCGTGAGTGGGGAGGACAGAAAACGTTGTGCAAGGAAAGATTTACATTATGAAAAGTTAATAAAGTTATCTTTTATGTATTTATATAAAATGTAGGATAAATATGTAAAGAATGTATTATAGTTACATAATTATAAAGGGTGGAAAATTAAAAAAGATAAGTTAGTGAGACAAAAAGAATCAGAACAAAGAGCTTTGCTAATTGCTCAAGAAGCTTTGAAAATATGAATAAAAAATAATTTGAAATTTTTAAGAATAAAAATTATATAAGATATAAAAAGATATATGATAACACTAAACAAAGATTATTGTTATTTGGTGCAAAGATAGAAGTTTTAGATACTAGAGATTGTAGGCAAAAATCAAATAAAGATTTAGATTATACATGAAGTTTATGTGAAGATGAAAGAGTATTGAAAATTGTTTGTAGAATCTAAGATGTGAAAAGAAGATCAAGGTACATTGTATTAAGATTAAGAAAAAAAATTAAAGTAAAAGAGAGATTTTATAATTTTTTGTTTGCTCATTACAACAAAATTAAAGGAGCAGAATAGTAGAATTATCGAATTAGCTTTTATTAAAATGGGATAGAGGGTTTAAAAAAAGATCCAGAATGGGAAAAATAATTGGGTAATGCAAATTAGAAATATATATAAAGGTTCTGGAGGATGGTAATACATAAAAGATACTAGCTTCATTTAAGAAAAATCCAATTTACATCACATATTATTATGCAACTAAATGCCCTATTTGGTTAATGTAATCAAAACATATCAGTAAATAATAAAATAAAAATAAATAATTATTTTTTTATTGGAAAATTACTTCAAGCAAGTTTTTATAATATGATGCAAAATTAAAAAAAGCAACATGTTTTATTAATTGAATCTGAATACTATATTGCTAGTATTTATTTTTCATTTATAGATATATAAACAAATGTTCATTTGGGTGATAGTATATTTTACAATTTCTCCTAAAAGTTTACATTCATTTTTTAAATGCTTTTACTTTGCAAAGGGCTGTTTAAAAGCCTATTTTATATTTTTACTAAAAAATAAATAAACAAGTGCTTACATTCATTTATCATAAAATTTAATATGCTTGTATACATCGACACATCCGTCTGCTCCTATATTGGGCTTTTTAACTCATAACTCTTGATAGTCTTGCTAAAAAGCTAAGAAATAGAAGCAAAAGTATTAACTTTGAAAAGTTAATGCTCCACTAATTAAGACGATTATGCTTGAAGATTTAGTAATCACATGCAATTAATAAGTTGACTAACATAAATAATCTTTATCCTGTTTGCTGTTGATTTTATTTTTGACTATTTTTTTTACTATCAATCAATTAACCTCTCTAAATGTTGATCATCACAATATATACATTCACAGAAAAAGTAAATTTGCAATAGTTTTTTTTAAAAATAGATTTCTATTAAATTAATTTGTTTACAACCATTTATGCCACATTTAATTTTTATGCATTAAATTCAAAATACAATTTTCACAATAGTTTAAGTTTACAAGATCCAAGATTATATAAAAATATTATGTTGCCATAAAGTTAACACTCCCAAAAAGCAATAAAGCTAAAAAAAATACAGGCACTAACATAAATAAAATCAAAAAATTTAAGTACTTTTAAAGTTATTAATTTTATGTTTACAAACACATTACAAATTTTGATAGCTGAGTCATAAATTGACATTCTATAAACAATTTTATTACATTCTCAATAAAATTATATTTAAATGTTTACCTAAGAGTAATCTTGTGTTTAATTTTTATTCAGCACCTACATGTTTTAAAATGATATATAAGAATATCATTTTTCCTTTAAAAAATTAATAAATTATAATTTAAATATATTATATCATTAATTGAGTGTATACCCTTTTTCTATATAGTATGCATAAATATATGGGGAATTATTATACAGATTATTTACTCATTTTTAATTTGTCCCCCTCCCCTCAAATAATAATACTGTTATAATTTTATTTTTTGGGAAATAATTTTGAAATAATAATTTATCATAATTTTTGCAATAGAAAATCATTTTTAGTCATAAATAATTAGAGAATAATTAAAATATTTACCATAATCTATGACTACTAATAGCTTAGGATGATTACACAATTTCTTCAATATTTATTTTAAATTTAGTATAGAAAAATCTTTTTAAAGTGTGCACTTCAGAAAAATATTATATCTTTAACATCAAGATAATATGATTATCATTGGAAAGTTTATTAAATACTTTTAACATGTCAAAAACATGCATAATTCACACCATTTTTCTATTAATTTAAATAAAATATATTTTTTGAATGAAGCCATCTAAGGATTTTATGGAATGAAACTTAGATTATACCAATTAAAGCAATATATATATACCAATTAAAGCAAAATATATATATATATATATTGTGGCATGCATATCCATTATGTATTATCCATATATAAAGTCTCAAATCATAAATAAAGAAAACAATTAGAAATCATTTGTATTTGCACAATGTTAAATATAATTCGTGTTTAGTAGTTGAATAAATTTCATTTCAAAGTAAATGCAAGAATGAATGTATAATTTATTTAAGTCAAAATAAAATATTAAGTGTATCCTATTGAATAATATTAGACTTCATTATAATTATAAAGAAAGAGATTCACAAGTCACTGACCAATTTTAAAAGAATGCATTGTTGCCTGGAAAACACACACTCACCCAAAGACGGGGCACAACAGAAAATTTTACTTTGGAGATTTTTTTTTTACCTGCTGTTCTTAAATATTTTATGGATTTAAGATATAAGCCATAATGCACGTTGAGTAGAAATTATGAAGAAGAGGACATGAGCATCATAATAATAAATAAAATGGATAACAACATTAAAATAATAATAATTTTCTAACATGGAGAATACTATGCTGAACAATATAAAGTGATTGAATGTTTGGATGTCAATATAAACAATAACATCTAATAGAAGGTAATAGCTGGATACTATGGAGACACACTTCATTGACTAACATTGTGGTAATATTATGATAAACATCATGAAAATATAGAACCATAATTAGAGAATGTTAAAACTGTCAATAGTGGTAATAAACACTAGCTTAAATAAATGATTTTTGAGAATTCATCATTAAATTAACCTATACCCTATTTTCAATACATTTTAATAACAACAACAACAACAATAATAATGATGATGATGATGATATATTAATAGATATCTATTCAAAATTCTTTCTTTTTAAATTTAAAGTAATAATATAATTTATTATATTATTAAATATAAATTTAATAAATGGATCAAGTAAGTAAAACAACTTGAATTGATCAGCATTAATATTTTAGTAAAATAGTTTAAAATTAATAGCGTAATTAACCTATAAATTTTTATTTTGAATATATGTAAGCAATTATGATGAAAGCTTTTCTTGATCTTTCATTGTAATTGTTAAATGTATATGTTTAAATAGTATTTAAAGTATAGATTACAATTTAGTTACTGTAATATATCTGGAGTATATCATAATGATACAATGGATTATTTTAAATTTATAATTGTTGAACTTAAATTGTGTTATTCTCTTAATAAACTTATATATTATTATTAATCAATGCATCATTTGATTTACCTATTCTATAAATCACATTGCTTATGAGGTATTGAGCCACATATTCCAAATTACCTATTCATCAGATAATCAATTATTTATTTATTGAATTATCTATCTATCAAATAAAATACTTATCAATGTATAGGCTCATTAGTGTCTTATAAATACATAAATCTGTTATATCTATGTTATTATTATTATCATAAATTCATTTGTGGGTAAGGTTAAAGTTATTGTAGTGTGTCCTGAATTTACATTTAGAATAAGTTAAACTACAAATTCAGTAATTACACATAATTACTTTGATCTTCTTGGCTTAGATTATTACACATAGAATTTTGTTTATCAACATATTAGTTAAATTTGAATAATAATTTATGATGATAATATTTATTGTTTTAACTAAACTACAAAATCAGGAGATCAATGAAGTCATGCTACCTGAGCTATGCATACTAATATACACATTTTTATTGTTGCTTTCCACATTTTAATAAGATACATTAATATTCTATTGCATGTTGGCTGCCCAAGTACAGCTTTTTTCTGTTACAATATATCAATCCTAAAAAATATTTTTTTTGATTACTATATCATATTAAACTGTATATGCTATTTGATGACAAAAATTAGCAATTCATTAATTTAATAAATTATTTTAATTTATTAAATCTAGAAATGTGGCCTACCAATGTTAATAAAGCACTATAGATAGATGGCAAAAATAAATTAAAAAAAAATAAATTAAACAAAAAATTTTCATAAAATTTCAATAACAGGGATATGCTAATTAGGAAAATTTCACATAACATATTAAGACAAAGAAGATACTAGCAATTTACAAACATTATATATATATACCATACATATTTAATAGTTTAATAAACATTTGTTATGTTCAATCATGCCAACATGAAAGCATCATATGGCAAATAACAAGTCATGTCAAAGAAAAAATTTCATAAGAAATTCATACAAATTAAACAAATATTTCAAAATTATTGGGATAAATTTTGTCAGTTTAATGACTGTATTTATAAACATATAATATTTTATTGTTATTAAGGTTCTATTACAAATTCATCAGGAAATGACAATATTTTTTTGTTGTTGTTTTTTAATCATGTTTTTGCATTTAAAATTATCAGTAATACAAATTTTAAAAACTTGTATGATTTCTAGTTTATTTTTTCACCTTACATAACAAGATGGGTAAATTTAGTAGATTGATTAATAAATATTTTGAATATATGGAGTTATTTTTATGTTTACATATAAAATTGCATATTATTTTACTTATATTCTAATCACTATACAATAAATTTTACAATATAATTCTAAATATTGAGATATTAGAATAGATAGTGATAATAAATTATTCTGGAAGAGATAACAAGCATAGTCACTATTGAAATTTTTTTTAGCAGTCTCCTTTCTAATTGAAGTCCTAAACAAAGAAAAGAAGTCTTTTAGTATTGATTACATCAATAATCAGATTTTAATTATATATCAAAGTAATTAACTACAGTAAAAAAAACAATAACAAATATTAACTATTTCATTAAAATATAAAGCTGGATTAAAATTATACATGTTATATACATACATTTATCTTTAAAAAATGCATTTGATGACATTTTCCGGGTTCCAATTAGGCATATGATTTTTTTTTCTGGTAGCCTCTCATAGATAAACAGGTTAATTATCCATGCTTAAAAATAAGATTACATAATCTTTAAATATCCCATTGCAAAGGCTTTCTTCATCATAAAAAAGCAGTGAAACAATTAAAAGTTTGAGCAATTTTTCACCCTTGTTTTCATTCTTTAAATGAAAATAACTAGATTTCATTTACAAACTAATACCAGGTATTTAATTATATTGGCTATGGGCCAATTATTTGAGGGGGGGGTGGATCAGGAGATTCAAAACCTAATTAGAATCTAACAAAATTTTTAAGTTTACCTGGCCCAGATTCGAATCCAGATATTAGAATATTTCATTATTGGCAGTCAGTCTAAATAGAGAAAAAAACAAAATAAAAATTGTTACCAAATAGCAATTTTCAAAGTTGATGAGTAATGTATTTTCTGTCTCTATTCCTTTGTGGGTTTATTTGGAGAGGCTTTTTTTCTCATAAGCAAACTATTTAAGACCATTTTACCTAAGTAAAAAAAAAAAAAAAATCTGTCAAAAAAATTCATTATATGGGAGTCTAAATTAATAATATTTTGATTGAAAAATCTAATTTGAAAAATTATTTTTTATATTAACACCATTTTCTTTTCTTTTATCATGGTTTATTTCTGATACATATTTATATACTGAAATAAAATAGATAAATGCAGCTTTTTAAAATGATCTCAATTTTAATATGCACACATCTTTAAAGTTTCTTTTCTTTTTTTTTAAAAAAGGGAAAATGTCAACAGATTTTATTAACAGAAACATTAAAAATTTAGGAAATTTTAGCAATTTTTCAAGAAAATGTGCTTTAAACATATAAAAACATACACATGTGGAAAAATATGAACATCCTGCCAGTGTCTAAAAATTTAAGCACTTCACAAAGAAAAAAATGCTTCTAAAATAAAATAAAATTAAATAATCTAAAAATAGAAAACAACAAATGAAAATATATAACTTAAAACTTGCTCTCAAAAATGTTAAATTATAAATGCTGTGAAACAAACTTAATGTTCAATTTAAAACAAAACACACTAAATTAATTGAATTTTAGACTCAAACTCAACAATTTTTAATTTAAAAAAAATTATTTGAATTAATCAGGCATTTTATTTTGTAATTATTTCTAATGAATTTAGTTTATTAATTTTTTTAAAAATGTGTAAGTATAATATGATTTCTTTATAAAACAATCAAATATTTAAATAAATATATAAATTTCATCACATTATATACAAAAAAAATCTAAAAAATATCTGCCATTTCAATTATTTTCTATTTTTTATCAAAGCATAATTCATCTGAAACAAAATACATTGATAAATATAACACACACAAAGACTCACAATATTATTGCTAATATTTGGGTGTGTTTTATAAACCTATTATACATATATTTGTTTAGAAAATAATTCCAGTGCATAATGCTGTACTGAAACTAATGTTTAATTTGTCTTTATATAATAATAGTAAAACATGTTTGTTTATAACAAAAAGTTAAGATCATTGCTTGTTAAAATTTCAAGTTTCTTTGTTCGAGTTAGATCGTATTTCAATATTTAAGATCTAATGGCGTACAGGTCAAAGTGGTATTATTTTGAGCTGGGTATTTTGAAATCGAACTCTGATGTATTTATATATTAGTTCACAGAGGGCAGTACTGGATTTCTTAATCATGTGGGGTGATTTAATGTTTATATATATTTGTTTTTATTTTATGGTTCAAATGAATTTATGTCTTGACAAAAATTGTAGAAAATGATTGATATGTTAATAGATACTTTTTAATATTTTTTCTGTAAGAGAAGTTTAATTCAATTTTAAAAAAAAATTATTTATTTTTAAATATTAATTAAATTTATATATTTAAAACTGAGCTAAATTTAAAAAGAAAAAAAATAGAAAATTAAATTAAAAAAAAAAAAAAACAATTTCAAAATTAAGTTTTTTGCCCTGAAAATAGATAACATTCCATTATCATTTTTTCTATCAAACATTCAACAAAATTTATTTTAGCATCTCACTTTTAGAACTTTATTCCAATAATGAAGCACTCTTACAATTTTAAAATATATTATTTCAAAAAAACAGTTTTAAAAATATCTAATAGTATAGAATAAATGTTTTAATATATTCATTTTTAATGATATTTTAATGCAGCTTGAAAGCTATTACAGATTATGTAAATAAATAGTTATGTGGCATTTAGTTTAGAATAAGTATAATTGATTGTAAACTTCCTCACTTTTTGCAAGTTCCATTTTTTATCTTGTGTCTACATTCACCTTTAAAAAATCATCAAGGTTTTAAGTCTTTTCATCAATTTTATTTCTTTAAACAGTGAGTTTTTAAAATTGCATATACAATGGAGAATTTTATATGCTAGGTGTTAACTGGTTAAATATTCTAATTATTTTGTGGCTTGTTAGAACAAAATTCAAATCAATTTCTGTTCTGCATTTATTTTCACATTTCCATTCTGCTAACATTTTTGAACTTTTTAATAGTAATTTTAAAAATATTCCGGTTTTTATGTCTGTTTTTCTGAAGGCAATCTGATCATTATCTCATCAAGAACATACTTTTCCAATTAAAATTTGCTAAAAATTCTGAATCTAGATTTGGTACTCAAGATAACATTCATGACACCCCACTCCCTTCTTTTTTTTATTATTTTCAAAAACAATTTTTTGAAAATGTTAATATTAATTAAGTGATGTTATATTGAACAGCCAAATACTTTGAGATGTTTGTCTGATCTAAAACTTGATTTAGTAAATTCTGTATTTCTGAAGAAATTTAGATTTCAACAAATGATAAAAACTACTTAGCAAGTGTAAATTTAGCATTAACCAAGCTACATATGAAAAAAAAAAAAAAAAGAATTAATTGTAAGAACTATTCTTTTTTTTTTATTAGTCATGTTTTTTAGGAATAAATAATTTTAGAATTAATTCATTTCACTTATTTTTAGGAATGATGAAACATTTCTCAAAAGAAAAAAAATATTTTTTGGGGATCATTTTTTCCTATTTTAGTATTTGGTCAATTTCTGCTATTCTTTCATCTGGGTAAATAACTTCTCCCATGTATGCCATAGTGACATTTTTTCTTTTTCAACAGTTTAATTAATGTTTATAAGAGTATTTACAATGCTGCTACAAGTATATTTGGAAGAACCTATTCAACCGATAATCATAACAAATATTTTTGTTCAACTATTGACAGATTGGATGCCAATTTAGTTTGCACTCATAGCCCTTTTAAAATCTAAAGACCAGCCCAAACCATGCGGATACATCCAAACAATAAATGACATAAATATTGAATAAAAGTACTTTAAATTCATATTTTAGAAATTATAAGCTAGTAAAAATAATATGGTTTATTTCATATGGGCATATAGTATAATTTTTTAGTATTTGGAAATTATAAGCTTAGTTTGATCAGACTTTTGCAACTTTTGGGCGATACTTTGTATCGACCAAACCATCCTTCCCCCTCCCCATAAATTATGGTGCTTTGTGCCATTATATTTCAAATATTTTGTGAAGGTAAATTTTAAAAAAATCCTAATAAAATAAAGCATATTATTTTTACTAGCTTATAATTTCTAAAATATAAATTTAAAGTACTCTATTAACATTTTTTTAAATTCAATATTTATGTCATTTATCAGTTGGATGTATCAGTGGTGGTTTTTTTAGTTTCAAAATGGTTGTGAGTGCAAACTAAGTCAGAAACACAGATTGTTGTTGTAAATATTTTGTCACAGTTTCTATATAATATGATGGTATACTTTGGGATTAGTGCTGATTTCTGCCAAATTGATTCTAACTTTGTGAACATATTTGGAAGTATCAGTTTAGGTTTAGCAAACTTTAAAAATGAGGGTTTGAGTTCAAATTAATTTTTTAAAAAAAGTATTCTTAATACAATATAAATAAAAGATTTAATAAAACTAAACATTGGAAATTGCTTTCATTCCTAAGGGTGCAGTCCTGATAAGTACTCTGCTTTTCTGGTGCTAACTTTTGTAGTAATTTTGCCTCATAATAAGTGGTTTTTTCATTCAAAACTTTTTTTTTATTAACACCCATTCTTGCTTCCAATGGCGTCTTCATTTATCATAGAAGAAGGATTTGATAGTGATAATAATTGTCCTATGGATTTTGCTGAACAAGTAGCCATTTGCATGGCTAAGAACTTTTAGATTCTCAACTTATGCATGGAAAAACACCAGTTAAAGCTAATTTCATGATTGATTTTAATAAAAAGTTACTTCCTGGGAACCCCACTATGAACTTTCATGAAGACAGAAGGAAAATTGAAGACACAAAGAAGGTCATTATAATGGAGGAATTTCCTGCATTAGGAGTAATCTTTAAAAATTTAATAACATTTTAAACAACAATAATAAAACAAATTTCAATGATATAAAAAAATAATATTCCCAATGATGTACATCCTATAAATACAGAGCCTCCTACCCCAAACTCAACCCAACTATAATATCTAACAATATCTCATATGCTAATGCTTTGCAAAGATATTCCAACAGGCTTGGAAGGATCTTTCAGAATGATAAAGATATTTTCAACATGTTTGAGGATGAAATAACCTCAACCTCCCAGGTTGAACCTACCAATATTGAGTTTCCTTACTTAAATTTGGATCATCAAGCTTTAAATCATTTAACACACAGGTTTAATGCCACAATTCCCTCACAACTCCATAGATCATTTTCTTAATTACACTAGTATAAAACCTTAATCCTAGTTGTTACAAACTTGAATTGTGATTTATTTCATTTTCCATTTGATGAGTTTGTTAATAAACTTTCAAGGAAGAAATTATGGAATCATGTTTATAAGTCATCCCAATAGCAGATACCTAATTGTTGAATTTCATGATTCATCACAAAAATTAATTTTCCAGAAATCAATTAAATTCATGGGTAACAAAATATTATGTGTGATTGATATGAATAGGCCAACAATCCTTAATGGCCAAATCTACAATTGTTACCTTAGCTTTAAAGAGGTTGAACATCTTCTCAAGCCATTTGGGTTTGTTTCAAATTTTTGCTATCTTTTGGAAAGAAGGGCTGAAATACCAGTCCTGACCTATACAGTGACTTTCACCATTACTCTTAGTAAAGAGACTAATTTAATGTTCATTCCTACTATGAACTCTGCTGATACTGCTCCACTAATCATATCTTTTTGAGATGTTCCATTGCAGTGCTTCTACAGTAAACTGCAGACACATCTCATTAAGTACTGCTCTTCCAGGATATGTCATATTTGTAACTGGAAAAAACCAGGTTGCACAATTGCAGACTGCTTAATACCCCAGGTAGCATAGACTTTTCTTCCCCCAAGAATGATACTACAGTACATTATTTTATCAGCACTATACCTTTTGACATACACTCCCCACTAATAACAACAAACTTCCTGTGGCAAATGCTTCCTCACACTCTTCAAGAAGCAGTAGCACATAACCTAGGTCGGATTCCACAATCATGGAACTTCCAACATAATTTAAAAAAAGTAAATCCAAAAGGTCTAAACAAGGCATCAGTGATTCTTGGATCAATGGCGATAAGCAAAGGTTTGATGGGTCTAGTAAAAGCTCATCTGACATTGAATCTCCAAGGGTCATTAAGAAAGGGAAAAAAATGAAATCAGACTCTACAAGATGATAAAGGTCCAGATCTTGATACCCAACACAAAGATTTCTGCATGGGTGTTTACTAAGGCATTAATGTGAAAGAAATTACCTCACCAAAACAGTATAAATATAGAAAAAAGAGTCAACTGGAAAACCTGAGATTCATGTTGGTCTCAAGGTTGATGGCAAGAAATCCAAATTTCCCTATTAAACCAGTCAGGAAAAAATGAGTTACAATTTTTTCAGCTCTCAGACCCCTGACTTCTTTCATACTTTGTTACTTAATTCTAGCAGAGGTTTGTTTTTGGCTCCAAATTTGACCTGATGAAATTTAAGATAGCTGGTTTTAATGTATGAGGCCTTAACTCAATTAAAAGGTCAATGAAATTTTAAATTGGATTTCTCAATATTCACTGCTTATAATATGCGTTGCTGAAGTATCCCTTTTCAAATCCAAAAATTCCAATTAGATTCAGAAAAATTGGTTCTCTACATCTGCAGGGATTGGTATTCTTATTCCCAATAATTCCCCCTTTTAAATCAGAATAAATTAATCAATTTCTCCTAATTGCTACCCTCTTTCACCAGTCCTTTAGATTAAATGTGATCTTCATTTATTTTAAGAGAGGTGTCATTAATTCACTTGTTGATACAACAAATTAACTTAATACTTATCTCTAACCCTTACCCTAAGATAATGTTGGGGGATTTTAACACTTCATAGCAGCACTTTAATTCTAAGTATATTCATCTTATAAATACCTGCCTCATGTGTGCAGAGGGCTTCTTTTCTATGGATGCCTTCCCCTTTTATCCTAAACAATACTCATCCTTCATTGACCTGGTCTACTATTCCCCTGACCTTGCCTTCAACCCATTCCACTCTCTGATCATCTCATGATTGTAATTAATTTATAAGTAGAACTGTGCCCCCAGTTCTGTGAAAATTTGAAGTCCACCACTCAAATTCTTCTTAAAGCCTTGGCTCTAGAGGCAATCCTCTCAGAGACCTATATCTATTTTAGAAAAATTGACATCCTGACCTTACCTCTGACAAAAGCATGGTTTACCTACACCAATATGCTAAACTCTATCATTTTATTTCATACATTCAGGAATAAGGGTCCAACTTCACTTCAGTGAAAGTTGGAGTCCATCAATAACACTCTGAAACATATGCCTTTTGTCTTACTTCAATAGAATCTATTATGAGTCAAACAACAATATAAGAACAATCAACAAATCATTGCAGATTATCTATCCACCAAGAAGTCAAGAATGTCCCTCATACAGCCTCATAATTGGTCTGGGGGCTATATTAGATGGGTCCTGGGCCACAGAGAAAAATTAAATACTCGTTCTTCTATCAAAGTTGAAAATAAACTCTAACTCAGGGAACAATATGATTAATGAAATATTTCATTTCTTCAAATCCAAGCTGACAATTTGCCCTCATGAGCCAAATCAACTGGTTTTTAATGAATCCACAATATTAAATCATGACATCTCAGAAAAAGACATTAGAACCAAATTGTTTCCAGTGCTTGATAAATACATCCAGGTCTCCATGCTATTTCTCAATTCATTCTGGCACACTTGAAAGATTTACAATTGCAATCATTCATGTGATGGTTAACCTCATTTCATCTAAACCTCTTCATATTGATGGCCTGTATCCCATAGGGATGGTACCTATTCTCAAAAAGAACCTAATCCCATCACCTCTTGAGAACCTCAGGCCCATCTCCATGACCCTGTTGATGATAAAGATTATCAAATCAGTTTTAAAGGATAAAATTCAGGATAAGGTCCTCTCATTTATTTCTCGATAATCAATTTGCCAAAAAGGGTTCATCCTTGGCTGAAGCCATTGGTTTGTTATAAAATGATCATAGACTACAATTGAACCTTTAGAAAATCTAGACTGATGGTCATACAGCTGGACATTGCTGGAGCCTTTGACTCATTTCAGACCCATTATCTTCTCAACCTACTTGGAAAGTTCGACATCCTATTTGGCATTATCAATATAATAATTAATCTCCTCAATAATAGAGACATTTCCATCTCCCTAAATGGGAGGATTTCTTCCTCTTTCTCTCCCACAAATTCTATTTTGCAGAGCTCCCCACTAAGTGCCCTGCTTTTTATAATTTATTATTAATCCATTGTTAATTAAATTCGAGCAGAATCTCTCCGGTATATTCATCCCAGACCTCAAGAAATCAATCCCCTATATCTCATTCACAGATGACCTGGCAGTTTTTCTCCCTTGCCAAAGCTAATACCCAAATTTGTGGAAATTCTGCAGACCTTTTCCTCCAAGTCTGGGTTGACTTTCAACATGGGCAAATTCTCAGCATGGAAGTTATCTTCTGGGAACACTATCACCTCTCTCTCTTCTTAAAAAAATTTTTTTTTTAGTTTTCCAATCTTTAATGAACCTCAGCCATGAGAAAAAACATCCAAGGATCACTTCTCTATACTCACAAGATCACACCTTAAAGTCTATATATCTCTTTTTGCAAAGGACTCACTTCTGAACATCCTAGTGTTTCCAAGAATCTCTTATTTCATGCTGGTCATCAATTTCTCATAAAGAGTTTATTAGCAAAATAAACATTTTATGCTCAAAACATTTCTGGAAGGGCAAGACTGTAGCCTTAAGAAGCATACAAACTCAATGGACTTTCACTTCATTGCAATGTTCCAATCCCAACATACCTATAATACCATCCTAACAATTTCCTGTTTCCCAATGAATTATGTTTCACTGCTGTTTTCCCTATGGACACCCTTCCTCCTCCTTAGAAGAGCTTATTATTGCCTTTATTAGAGCTCATCTCAAAATTTATCATTATACCTATTAAACAAAATTCTCTTAAAAAATTATATTGTGAGGCATATCATCTTATTAATAATGATACTCCTCCTTTTTCATCCCTTTATTATTTTCTAATCATACCATAATTAAAAAATTCAAGTGGTGGCATCTGGAACCTAAATATTTTGACTTTTTAAACAAGATAAACCTAAATGTCCTCCCTACAAACCATTTTCTGGTTACCCATAGGAGTTTCTCACACATAGATTAGGTCTTCCCTTTATGTCATAGAGAAGATGAGACCATGTTGCATGTTTTCTGTCATTGTACCTCGCTTCAATGTTATAGAGACATTATAGCCTCCATCTATATAAGCTAGTAGTCCACTCTCACTATCCTGATTAATAGTATTGGCAAGGGTGTGTTTTCAACTATTAGGATCTCCACTTTCTTACTCTTTGCATATTGGTTTATTAGATGTAAGCTTATCTTTAATCATACTATTGATAAATCATGTCAATTATTCACATCAAAGCTTCAGACTATCCATGATAGAGACAAAAAATAGTTCCTTTATTTATTTTTTAAGACTACATGTGACCTTTCCATTGCAGATTTTTTATTTATGATGCTTGGGCTATACATTTAGTTGTTCTGCAAGACTAGTTGGGTAATCCTCATCCCAGCTTTGTTGTTAACTGTATTGCTCTCACCATTGTACTAATGTAAACATATTATATAATCAATTAAGTTCTTATAAAGAAAAAAAATCTTCAATTTCTATCATATTGGTAATAATTATTTAAATTTAAACTGAGTTCAAAAACACTTCTATATTAATGTTTTCAAAAATAATCTTTTTAGATAAACTTGAATTGGAACACTTTTTTTTTTTTAAATATAAAGTTTTCTAATCTTTTTTTTTTTTAAAAAAAGAGTATTAGAATCAATGTGGTTGAAAAGTAGCACTAATCCCAAACTAGGTATATGATTAATTAATTTTCAATTATTTATAATTGTGTCTTTAGGACTACAAATTCCATGACAATGACTGTTGGATCTTTTTGTTACATTGTATATTCCATTTATAAGTTTAATTTTGAAATGGAATCATCTCAGCTGCTTTTAGTCCAGAGAAAATTTGAATTTTTTTCACCTTTTATTTGATTTAATTGATAAATGATTTGTCTTTCTTGTCTTTATGATTTTTCTAAAAATATCATATCTGCTTTTTATTTGATTTAACTTCTTAATTTTTTTTGCTTCTACAGAAAATGTTTATTGTGTTTTTTGTGTTTTTATCAACAGTAAAAAAAAATAATAAAAAAAAATCTCAGATGCTAAATTTTTCTTTATAGCATTAACATTTTTTTTTTTTTAAATAAAAAATAATTTTTGTTTCAATAAATCATTTTATGTTTATGTTTAAATTATGCTCTTATATCAGTTTGATCTTTATAATATCGCACATAAGTCTGCATATTGCTAAACATGACAATTAATATGCCTTTATAAATTGTAAAATGTATTGAATATGGATTAAAATTCATTTAATACACCAGAAAACAGTTACTAAATATTGTTTTAAAAAAATAATTAAGTAACATTTGAAAATTTCACATTCGGCCTCTAGAGATCTGATTCTAGACAGCAACAAAATGTTTAAAGCAACAATTTTTCTTTAAGAATATATAAATTACATAAAAACGGATTTTTTTTAAACATTTGTATTTTCCAGTTTTAAAATGATTTCATGACATAGTGATTCTTCTGTTTACATGATGAGTTCAAATTTAGGCTAATTGTAACTATGGAATTTTAATTCATAAGAAGATATGGGACTTTTTTTTCCAGGAATACAGTCCATAACTATTTATTCACTTATTGGGTATAGTAAATAAATGTCCAACAGGATGATTATCATTTTCAAACATTACTGATCAATTGCAGGGTGGAAGGTTTCTCATTTAATCCAATTTCTCCAAACCCTAGTTTCTTTTCACCATATCACCACACCTCAAACGCCTTATTTCATTCATACATCTCATATGGTTTCTTTCTAGGTCTTTTACAATATTTTGTAATCAAGTTTAAGATTTTGACTGTCCACATATTTATTATCTCTTTTAGCAATATGTCCAATGCAACTACACTAAAGTCTCCTAATTCTTTCAATGATATTAGTAACACTTAGTTTGTTCTTTCACCTATGTATTTTGTTTTTGATATATTCTTGTTACTACTGATATACATATCTCCATACTTTGTTGAATAGTCTGAAGGCTCTATATTGCTCTTCTGTTAAGTGTCCAACTTTCAGATCCATAAGTAAGAACTGGTAAACACATTTATTAAAATCTTTCCTTTTCAATCACATAGGTATATATTTTTTAATATTGTTATTTCTACTAAAAGCACTAACCAAGTTTAATTCTTTGATTAATTTCATCCATTATATTTCCATCTGTAAAAATCATCTGACTATGGAATTTATAATTTTTTACTTTATTTCCTTCTTTCTGAGAAAATCTATTGAACATTTAAAAAATCTTTATAGCATTTATAGTACCAATTTTTTATTTTCATCTGATAACTCCTAAAAACATTTTCTGAACTTCTGAAGCATTATTTGCAAAAACAATCACATTATTTATAAAATTTAGGAAATGATCTCCATTTATTTTTACTTCCTTTGCTTCCCATTTTAAATCACAAAATATTTCTTGCAAAACAGCTATAAAATGTTTAAGAGATATAGAAATACTATGTTGATCATTTCAAAGTTGTTCTTTTTAATACATTATGTAATCTGATCATTATTGTTGCATCTTGATAAATATTTTAAAAAATAATATCCCAGGTCTATATTGATAATCCAATGCTTTAATCACCATAGGAAAGACTTATAGAATCAAATGCCTTTTCATATTTCAAAATTCAAAGCATAATAGCATCTTATATTTATTGTTTATTTTCTATAATTTCTTTCAATATTTAGATGTGACCTACAGTGTTAAACCATTTTTAAATGCTTTGTGTTGTTTTGGTTGATTAAATCTAAAGTTTGCTAAGGACAAAGTGTATTACCTTGATAAAAAATTTGCATAAGACTGATAGAAGAGTGATTGATTTTTAATTTCTAATATCTTTTTTTTCACCTTTCTTAAATATCAACATTACTATTAAATTATTTCAATCATCTGGTATATCTTTATCATATAAATATTTGGTATATAACTTTGCCAATAATTCCATTATTTCTTCATTTGATTTTTTAAGATATCAATTATAATTCCATCACTTCTTGGAGCTTTTTACTTCTCCATACATTTAATTGCATATCTCACTTCTACATTTAAAATTGCTGAGCAATGCAGAAGATGTAATAGCTATAGGAATACCTTGTTTTCTTGTTTTTTTATTATTTTATAGAATTCTTCCATACATTTTATGATATCATCTCTCTTTTTAGTATTAGTTCCATTTTTTCTTATTTTGGAAATAATTTTCCATCCGTACCAAAATGCTGTTTTACAATTTCAAGACTTAAAACAATGACAAACTCTACATACAGTAGTGTCACTCAATGCAAGCCATAGTAATCAATAGATCCAAGAAGGTTTGTATACTGGGTGGCACAACTGTATGGAGAGTTTATCACTCTTTTAACAACTTGTGTAAGCAAAGGAAATGGTGATCATGTGATGTTTATTGAATTAATACCATTCCTGCCCATGAGATGATGGTGACTTACGTTATTAAAAAACCAAAGACAGCAAAATGTATAGATACTGAACTGAATTCAGATTTATGTGATTATACAAGTGAATGAGTTTGGATGCTGGAGGGTTGCAGTAGATTCTAAAATCTAGATACAGTGTTTTCAAATCCAAGGTTTCTCACTGATGAAAGCCACAAGCTAGAAACTAGTCTGGGGATATTGGATGAGTATGCACTAGTTAGGGATTTTATGCACAAACCTTCCTGCATCCATGGATTACTCTGGCTTTCACTGAGTGGCACTACTGTGTGGAGAGTTTGTCACTATTAAACAAGAAATCATGATCATGTGATGTTTATTGGTTTAATTTTGAGACATTCTCTTCTATAGTTTTTCTTACCAATTCACATTTTTTTATATTACCAACTTTTTTAATACTAATTTACAACCTCTAGATATTCAAATTTTTTTAACGGATCATAAAAAAATATTTTTTTTCTTTTCTCCATATATTGTCCTGCATCAATAGAAAATTTAATAATAAATTGCTGCTTTTTGCAATAGCTATCTTTTTTGAAAATCTTAATAGTGCATCAGTTATCTTCTTACTGATTTTATTCAAGTCTAAACCATCTTCAAAATCTGTTAATATTTTAAAGTAATTGCAAATTATAGTTTAAATTCATTGGAGTTTAGGAATATTAATGTTTTCTGAATAATTTTCATCTCTTTAGTTTTGCATTAACACATATCTTACATCTGGATGCAATGATCACTTCCTGTGTTGAATCTATTAATTACATTACAATCTTGAAATATATATTTTCTGTTAATCAAACTATAATCTAATTCTGCTATATTTTCATTTGGATTCTTTCATGCAGTGGCGATTTGGGTATAGGCACTGTGGAACTGCAGCATCCCCTATTAGGATTTAATATGTCTTTTTTTCTTTATACTTGTACATTATACAATCCTTAACCTTAATGTCAGTATCTCTAATTCATGAAAAAATACAAAAATCCTTAAATGGAACTGTACACTTCACATTTCCAGTGACACAGTGTTGGCTGTTGTGCACATGCATTCATGTCTGAGATAAGAAGCTACATTCTAGGTAGATAGAGCACTGTCATTCACTTAGTGTTGACCCTGTTGTGCAAGTGTAAAATATTTAAGAGAGTATGACAATGTGATAAATATACAGTTTTGAGGGCTTACAATCTCCCAAAGATGTGTTAAATTTTAAAAAAAAAAAATTAATTGTTAAATTAAAAAAAAAAAAAACAATTGTGATAAATTTCATTAAAAATTTAAAAATATTTTTTTCTTATATACAATGTGGAAGTGACAAGATGCTCTTAACATTTTCATACTTTGGTTGGTAGTCTAACCCTTTGGTTTTCAATTCAGCATGTCTTTTTGTTAACAGTTTTTTTTTTTTTGATAAATTGTAACCATGAACAAAATTTGGGACCTTTCTGCCACAGAAAATGATGCAATGGAGTATTTTCAAAAGTATTTAGAATTGCATACCACCGATCTGAATAAAATGTAAATATTGTATTTATATTTTTCTTTTTAGTTTTTCTATTAATAGGCTAATACAAACAAAAAAATAAAGTGTAAATTTTGAAATTAATTTTTTTCACAATTTCTTTTTTAAAAATAACAGTAATAAATAAAAAATAAAATGTAAATAGTCAATACATTTCCTAGCAAACATTTTTTAAATAAACATTTTCTGTGGGCATGTGAAACTTTATATTTATGAAAAATATGGGCTGACATTTTGGTTTACTAGAATACTCACAGATATCAGTTCTTTTTGATTTAGTATTATGTAAATTTACTTTTTATATGTTTATTTCATTTTATACAATATCAAAAACAATGACTAAACATTTTCTGAAGCAGCCCCCCATTTTAGTTACAAGCTGCACTCCTTTCAGGTTCATTTCCATTTAGCATTTTTCTCAAATAAAGAATTTACAATAGTTTTTCTTTTTTTTTTTTTGCAAATTTCCTCAACTTTATGTCCTCTCTCATTTATAATATCATAACTAAATTTATCCATATCATGTTTATCTTTCACTTGTTTACAGATTCTAACATTAAAGTCTCTCATGACAAAGTGCTTAATATATCCATATAAAAATTCTCTATTGTTTCATTACAATGAAAATTTGATGCATAAATTTGAATTATCTGCATTTGGTATCTTCCATTAATTTGAATAACTAATCTTGTAATTCTGTTCTGATATATCATCAATTTTTCACAATATTGTCCTTCCATTTTTTAATAAATCTCACTCATTTGTGCTTCCACTTTTTAAATCAATGGTCTCTTCATGTTTTCTTTCTAACTTCACAAAGTCCAACAATTTCCCATTTAATATTAAACAATTCTTTCAGTTCATGCAATTTTCCTTTACTTGAAAATGATTTGCAGTTATAGGTACTTAAACAATCAGCCATTATTGAAAGACAGCCTGGGTCACAGTCAGGGAATTCTGAGTAACCTCTGTCTTCAGCCACTAACTGCTGCCTTGGCTGGTGACTTTATAGCCTCCTAATATAAGAACCTTTAATTTAGTTCTGCCTGACATAATTGTAAATATCTGCATTAAAAGGTTCATTTACACACATTCATTCTGCCTTCAAGAAAATTCATCTGATGTTTTAGTTAAAAATATCAGATAATTGACAAGAAAGCCCATGGTGTTTCTTAGCCTTAAACTGAGGTAAAAATCCAGTAAACTCACCATGATGGCTAATTCATGTTAGTAAAAAGCACATCCATGTTTATTTATTATATGAAAGCCCTGTGCATTATGGGGCAGTTGGTGGAATGTCCAATTTGGGTTAAAAAGGTTCCAGGATTGATTCTGGATAGCAATAAAGCCATTAGCATATTTATTTTGTCCCGCATGGTTTGGCACAGTGGTAGATCATCCTACTTAGGATTGGAAGGTCTCAAGATTAATTATGGTGCTCAAACTTCATATGAACTCTTAAGCAATAAAGCCATTAGCTTTATTATTTTATATGAGTAATCATATAGTAATAACAGCTGCAGCAACAAGAAAGTATGAAGTGAATCTTAGGAATTTTGTCTTGCTCAGTTCCTTCAAGTTCTCAAAGAAGAATCAAAGTTTCTCCTTTCAATTAATAGCAAACTCTTTTCTGCAGTCCTAACAGAATAAAAAAGGACAAACTTGTACTTTATCATTCACTATTTGACTATCTTATGCATAATAACTTCACTTTTAATTTCTGAAAGGATGTAGAAATATCATTCGCATTATGGTGAGCTATTTAAAAGTTTTTTTAAATACAAACTTTGTTTTATTGAAAAAGCTATACTTTGTGTTTGTTGATATTGTGTTTGATGATGAAGAGTCTGTATGTAATGTTAATACATAATTCTGAAATAATTTAGAATCTGGGCTGAATAAATGTGAAACTTTTTTTAATAGGCTTAAAATTTTTATTTTAAATAGGATGGAAAAAACTCATATTATTACTAATCCAAAATTAGCAAGTGTGTAAATTCTGTTTTCCTTTTCTGTTTCACTATGAAGAGCTGTTGGAGTATTCATTGTTTTGCAATAGACCATTTAAAAGAAATTTTATCACTATTACTTATGTATATTTGTTATAATGGTTTCTTTTAGCATCACATTTTACGAGATCTACTAATTGTGTGAAATGCAGTTATTGTGATACTTAAAAATGCAAATATATGTAAGATTTTGACATACACATGTACATGGCACACATAAAGAGAAGCTTAAATTAATAACTATGTCCTAATAATCATTAGTCACTGGCAATCACTTGAGGAGAAAGATTTTTCAATATTTTTCCACAAAATTATGTTCACTTGTCTTTTTTCCCAGGGATCCAGCAAAATTTCCTGCCATCCTATCCTGATTTTAGATTTTTTTTATCTGTTTTTATTGAATCAAAAATTAATTAAATTCTTTGATTATTAACTTTCCTTGTTATACACCTAGATCAATTTCCATTAAGTTTTTATTATAATATCTGCTTCAAACTCATTCAGTTATTATTCTATGTGCCTTGTATTTCAAGTGCAAAATGAATTGTTTCACCACCATAGTCAAAAAATCATGTTTAAAAGATTTTTTTTTTAACTATATATTTATTTTAAATATAGTATTATACTTAGAAAATATTACTTTCCATTATTTTAATTCCTTCAATTTTATTCAGCTTAGATAATTTTTAACCACTTTAATGCTTTTCTCATTAAATATAATAGTCATTCATTATACTAGAGATTATCCATCCACTTAATGAATAATATTTCTGTAGTCTAATTTTCACTACACCATTCTCATGTAAGGTAGGGACTGGTTTCTTTCTGCTTTTAATATCTTGTGGAGAAATGTATTCAGAAAGATATACCCAAAGATATGTGAAAAAGATGTACAATCCCTAAAATGCACATTTTGTGATGAACTAACACTCACCAGTTGGCCTAGATCACAATCACATACCGTTATCATTGTTCAATATATATATAGTTAGCCAATTACTACAGTTTAGTTGAAGTATCATACTCACTGCCTTCACAACTTTGACACAAACCACTTAATGGAAGTAAATTACTTTTTATTAGTATTCATTAGACTAAAGATTATCCAAATAATATTTTTGTAGTATAATTTTCACAGCATCACTCTCATGCAAGGTAGGAACTGATTTCTATTCACTTTTAATACCTTGTAGAGGGGTGTAATCATAAACACATGATCAAAGATGTGTGAAAAAGAGGTATGATTCATTTATATTATAATTAATACAATTTATATTACTGTAAAAATATGTTTGAATCAAAGATGATTTAGTCCTGACACTTCTCAATCCATATTTTTAAAAAGTTCTAAAATTACTGAAAACAATTCTAAATGAATTAAATAATTTTGTGCATACATTTTAAACTTTTCATTAATTTTTTGTAATTACTGATATGACATTTCTATACCTTTTTTAATTTCGAGAAAAGTCCTTTCATTTTCCTGATTTTTTTAAAAGCATACACTTGATATATATAGAATAGAATGCTTTTTATAAATTAATGAAACTTCATATTTATTAAATCTTAGAATTACTTCGTTTACGTTTATAAAAATCCCTGTCAAAATTCAGTTTTTTCTCTTCGCTACGTTAAGCTTTTCTTTTAATCTCTTAAAATTTTAATAAAAGTTTATAGATCACATATAATTAAAGGGGATTTGAACTCAGACTTTCAAGCTATCTTCAGTTATCCACTCTATCTCATGCAACCGATACAAATGACCACATACATGTGAAAAACATAAATGATTTCCAATAAACATATTTCGTGCTGAAACAATCAGTTGGTTCAGATCATCACCTCCCACATATATAACAAACTAAATTTTTCGGAATATTATTTATCTTTTTTTAACGGCAACATAAGTATATTATCAAATTGTCGAGGAGGTGATTGTTTATATATATATAAACAATCTTTTCTTAACGAAAAGGTCAATATTTTGATCAATTCTTCTTCACTAACTTTAACCGTTTCTCTTTAATGTTATCACAGTCCAGTTATTTTCGATTGTTTAAATCTGAACGAACACATTTCTCTTCAAATGATACATTAAGTATCCAAAGAACAATTAAGCTTTCTTTAAACTCTTTTTTATCTTTAGTAATTTTGTTTTGGATTAAATTGTAATTAAATAAAAGTCTTGTATTTCTTTGTTCATCAATCCCTTAATTTAGATCAGCCCATTCTAATTTGGAAATTAAATCACATTTCACAATCTTTCATTTATGAGTTTAATATTATACTTTTTTTTTTCTGCAACCAAATTAACAACTTTTTCTAATCATTATTGAGCTCCACCTCAAACAAGTGATAATTTATTATAAATATTTTCCAATGTATATAATTCTTCTTCAATAATTCGATGTTTTCAATTTTAATATCAAAGAGCAACTGACATCACACAAATTTATGATTAGTATCTGTTACAAAACTTTGTTTGCATAGTTAATAACAAAATAATTGCATTATGACTTTGACATCTTTTTTTTTATTATAAATACCCACACAGGTTCATTATCAAGATAAATTCTAGTTTTGCATTAACATCTATCACTACTTTATAACAAAAAGTTATTAACATCTATAGCAATAATCAACATTATTTATACTTTTCCAGAGGATCTATTTTAATCTCAAGTAATTATTGGACACTAGATAGTAGTGCCTTCAAAAACTCTAAATTAGTTTCTGGCAATTAGTCCACCAAGCAGCCAATTTTATTTTATTATTTGAGCAAATGACTTGAAATTTTCAAACACTCTATGGATTTGAGTCCAAGTCATTTTAATCCAAACCTACCTATTTATTGTAAGCGTGAATAATCAAAGCTCAGTAAATGATAAATTCTTCCTCTTTAATTTCTATTAGCTTTCTTCCCCCAATGAGATGTATAGATTTGAATATCCTTTTTTTTTTTACTATTTTGAACCCAAATCAAACTATTTGTAAATAATCAAAATTATTATCTTATATTAGTCTATTTCATCTGGGGGCTAGAAATTGAAATATATAATTATATACTTAATGAATAATATTTCTGTGGTGTAATTTTCACTACACCACTCTCACACAAGATAGACACTAGTTTCTATCCAGATAAACTTATTTTATTTTGGTTAATCTTTTCTAGCACTATTAAGCTTGTGTCATTTGAGATATATGACAACTATTAGTTGTTGATTCAGAAAAAGCTAAATAATTAATTTTGTAAAGCTTATATTGGAAAAATAGCCATTATGTGACATACTGGTAAATATGGATAGATAGGTTTAAAGTTTTGCCTCTTAATATTAGGCTTAACTATAAGTATTAACTATGAGTATTACTAATAAGATCTAAAACAAATTTTTATTGATTTAATAATAAAATTATTTTTGTTCATTAGGTTATAACAAGTCTCCATAAGAGTCAGTATTCAATCAAAGATAATGACAGCCTTTTTAAAATCTCTATTTTATACTATTTCCAGGTGTCTTAAATTTTTTTTAAACTAGTTAATCAAACAATCTGAATCAACTACAACTTTTGGTTCTGTGTATATTGTAAAGAATCATGAAGGATATGTAAATTACGAATAGTTTGAATCTATCAATTCTTTTTTTTCTGCTGATTATTTATTAACCTAGAACTTTAATAAGATATAAAAATTTATGCACTTAGCAAGTATTCAAGTACAGCAGGAAAAGAATAAGCAGAGATAAACCTTCTTTCATATTCCTATTACACATTTAATAGATAAACCAGACTCATAATTAGGAAATTAAAATATATGTAAAACACAAAACCAACATTATTAATGATGAAAAAAAAAAGTTTTTATTTATAAAGTAAAAAAGCTTTAGTTATTATTTTTTACTTATACTAGGATTATCAAGATTGAAAATATATGCAAACTATTTCACTACTATAGCATAAATATCAGAATAAACTGAATTTTTATTAATAAATCACATTAAATCATTGAAATTGCTATCTGCACATTTTATATATATAATCTGTATCTATAAACAATTGTCAATATTTGCAAGATTTCTTTAGAGATTTAAATTATCACAATGATTATCATATGCCTTTCCAATTTTATTTATTTATTACAGTGACAGGTTTCACCATCTGTGTCATCAGATCTGAAAATGACCAGTAATAAAATGGTTTATACTTCAATGAAAAAGTGCATAGAAAATACAAATTACAAAACATCAATATTTAATAATGTAAGCTGTGAATTATTGATAATGTTAGAAATTCATAATCTTAATTTAAAAAAAAATCGCATTTTTAAAAAGTTAGTTAATTAAAAAATAGTAATTAATTGTCAACACTTTTTTTTTTTAAAAAAAAAAATTGCATGCGTATTTGTATAATTACAGTATCTTATGACGTAAATTGAAGTCACAACTTCAATATATTATATAAAAAACAACAACTTCAATATATTTAATAAAATTACTGCCATCTTGTGGATTAATTTATAAATATAATAGCAATAAAACAAACTACAGGAGTTAAATTTGTGGCGGGCATTGTAAATACAGATATTATTTATGTGAATCTAAGTATATAAAAGTTTTGCACACAATATTTACATGTCTGTACATACGCATATTATCAGCTAAAAGAACATCCTTTCAAAAATAATCAGTTAAGCATTGAAGATTCGTCATTATTAATATTCAACATCTTCTGCTAACATGTTTTATTTTTTTCTTTTAGATTTCATTAGAATGCGAATTTTACCAAACGAAAATACGCAGTATATTTATGCTTATTATTTGTATATGTGACTATTATATTGCCTAATGGTTACAATAAAAAACTTAGTGCTTGAATGTCCATATCATATTCAAGCGACATGCTCATACTCTGTGAATCAAAGCTTCCACCTCTTATTTAATTAATTGTATACCAGTTGTTGATGTTATTATTATTATTTTAAAAAACAAACTCTTATTCACTGAATGTCTTTGTTGATGAAATCACAAATATAATTTTCATTAAAACAAAAAAAAAAAGCGAGATCCACCGGATTTGCCAAAGAACTTTAAGCCAAGCAATTACTTATTTAATTGCTGAAAAATTTGAATTTAAATAAAACATTTAAATAAGATATTTTTGCATAATGATTTAAAGGTTTGCTATAAATAGCACTAAAATACTCTAATGTTTTTCTAAAGCAGTGTGATATTTAGGCACCAGAAGAATCAAGCTGAGCTTTCATACAGGATCCTTAAGTCAGTGCATTAAATAGCACTAAAACAATTTCTATAAAATACATAGACTTTAATATTAAAGAAAATGTAATTAAGATGTCTTCAAATTTCTAGTTATTTTACAACAATTGGTAATTTTAACAAATTGTTTTAAATTATGGTTTTATGGATTCTCATAAAATAAATTTATATTATAATTAATATTTTAACTTTAATTATTGGACATTAATTACCTGCTTTGACATCTCCAAACGTTGGACTATCTAGCTCATTTGCATACACTTTGCATACTGCTTTGTTTCCTTGCCCTATTTCCTCGTTCTGCAATTTGCCTTGCCACCATGAATATGAGGCAAATGGCCTCAAAAGCGCTTAGCGTATAATAATTTTTGAATCTTTATAGCTTCTTGTTCAAGTGTTTCATATGCTTTTTAATTTGTATATTAAATTATCGAGGGAGAAGTTTAAAATCCTTAATATTAAACAATTTTGGTAAATGAATATCTGCATAGAAACAAACTAATTCATAAATCAAATGGTTCAAATTAAAAAAAAGATATAAGGATTTAGAAAAAGACTATAAAAATAAATAAATAATAAAATATATTAATTTTAATAGCTTTACCAGAAATTTGAGCACCGAAAGTGTCAGAACTGGATATAACTGGATATCTTAAGCTCCAGAGTTTGCCCCTCTATCACTACATTAAATTATCTAGGAAAAAATAAAATTGTGCAAAAATATTTAAAAATCTATTTGTTAATAATGATAACAAAAAAAAAAAAAAATAGACATATGGTTTATAGCTTGGAAAGTCATAAAATGTGATGGATTGACTATGAAATTCCATTCAATTGAGTAGATTGGAGTTTTTTTAGCTTCAGTAAAAAATCAAACCAGAAATTTTAGTTCTTAAACTGACAAGTCTGCATTACATCTTAACATAAATTTATCTAAACACATACAACTTAATTAGGATCTAATGAACAAAATGATAAAAAGATTTATTCAATCTACCTGAACTGAGTTTTCAATAGAAAGGTCTTCAACAAATTTAATGCAATTTTTTTTTTTTGATGACAATAAACTAAATTATGATATATTTTTTTAACTTTAGAAATGCTAAAGCAAAAATATGTCTATTGTATTTTGGAATGAAAACTGTGTTTTATTATTTTTGGAATAATGATAGTTTTTTCTTGAGGATAGGATATATCAAATGTTTACTTGAAGGTTTGTAATTGTGGTATTTTAGTTGTATTTATATATTGAACTATTTCCATCATCTAATATAAGCTGAATGGATTTGAAATATTTAAATAAAGTTAAATTTTTCTAAAGACATTCAATACTTATATTAGATGATGGAAATAGTCTAATCTAATATATAAATACAAATGAGACATCAAATGAGTTTATGATTTCATGAAAATTTGTGATACAATAATCAATATAAAAAAGTTAGTTGATCATAAGCCACTTCCAAAAATTTGATATTGATTGCTATTGCATTCCTCAAATAGCTCTGCATTTTGTTTTCTTTGCATTTATATAGATCTTTGCAATAAAGCACATGATTTCAAAAAAAAACAAAACAAATGGTTTCTGGTTTCATGATTTGTCATTGTTTTTTCATTTAAAAAGATTGTTGGGATAAATTGTGCAACCAATTCAAACAAAAATAAGAAAGTGAAAGATATAGAAAATTAAGATATATATATATTTATTATTGCTTAATTTCTTATACAATAATTATAGAAGCAAAATAAGAAATAATACACAACACAATTTTAGAAAATTATCTTATTAAAAATAATAAAGCATAAAAATAATATTTCTTCCTAAACAAATTTTAATAACTTATCCTTTAAAAATAAAACTATAGGTAATTGCACACAATTATATATATTAATAATTACAATATTAGCAAAATTAATTAGCAAAATTCCATGGTAATTGAATAGGGGTTATTTTAAAGTCAGATATGATGCTATTTTTTCATCTCTCATCTTTTTATATCATATGATCACTTTGAATCAGTCATGTAAGCATACTATGCACATGCTGAACAGTATGATAAGTTATAGATGTTTTGTGTAATTGTATCTAGATTTCATACATAAAGTATAAAATGTCAACATTTGGACTGTTCTTATAAAAATAATAAGCCAATAAACATCACATGACCACCATCTCTTATGCTTGTGTGTGTGGCATACGTATAGTGAGTTTTGCCTGTTTTAACAATAGTTATACACAAGCATAAGAGATGGTGGTCATGTGATGTTTATTGGCTTACAACCAATCCTGCCGAATAGGATATTGGTGGCTATGGTTATTAGAGAACCAAAGACACTAAAATGTATGGGAACTGAACTGGGTTCAGACCCATATAACTATATAAGCTGATGGGCTTGAATTGGAAACATTAAGGTGTTTTCAGTTTAAGACTCATAGTTTTGTAGTTAAATGAAGATAAAAGGTGGTTGCTGGAGGGTTGCATTAGATCCTAAGATCTAGATGCAATGCTCTCAGATCCAAGGCTCCTCACTGACGAAGGCCACAAGCCAGAAACTAGTCTGGAGATATTGGATGAGTAGGCACTAGATGGGGATTTTATGCACAAGCCTTCTGGCATCCATTGATTACTCTAGCTTGCTGTGTGTGGCATACGTATAGTGAGTTTTGCCTGTTTTAACAACAGTTATACACAAGCATAAGAGATGGTGGTCATGTGATGTTTATTGGCTTAAAACCAATCCTGCCTAATAGGATATTGGTGGCTATGGTTATTAGAGAACCAAAGACACCAAAATGTATGGGAACTGAACTGGGTTCAGACCCATATAACTATATAAGCTGATGGGCTTGAATTGGAAACATTAAGGTATTTTCAGTTTAAGACTCATAGTTTTGTAGTTAAATGGAGATAAAAGGTGGTTGCTGGAGGGTTGCATTAGATCCTAAGATCTAGATGCAGTGCTCTCAGATCCAAGGTTCCTCACTGACAAAGGCCACAAGCCAGAAACTATTCTGGGATATTGGATGAGTAGGCACTAGATGAGGATTTTATGCACAAGCCTTCTGGCATCCATTGATTATTCTAGCTTGCTTTATGTGGCATACGTATAGTGAGTTTTGCCTGTTTTATAAAAATAATATAGGGGAAAAGATAATATAAGTTGCAGGTAAGAGTTTTTGATTTGTAAATCAAAATGCAATGAATTTAATAATAATAAGTACTGTACATATGACGGAGATATAAGAGATGATGACCTGAGGCAACTGATGAGTGTTCATTCTGCATGAAATGCATTTTGGGAGTCATTTGTCTTTGATAAACTATCTTTATTCATGTTTTAAAAAAAATGTTTGATGGTGTGGAGATTATTACGTACATCTGTAAAAGATATTACGTGAGCAAAGAGAAATGATGTTGAATTAATCCACGTGTGTTTAATGAAAAAAACAGATGTATTAATCTTTAAGATTTAAAGTTTATATCTGAGTTAGGGATAATCTCTAGTCTAATAAATGTTTAGTGATAATTATAATTGTATTTATCTAGAACGGTTCACTCAAAATTGTGGGCGGAGTAAGTTGATCCTTTAAATCAAAATTAAACAATTTACTATTGATAAATACTGAACAAATAATAAAGATGTGAGATTGTGACCTGAGCCAACTGATGAGTGCTATTTCGGCATAAAATGCATATTGATAGTATTCTGTTTTTGTTTTTTTCAAATATAAAAAATAATATAGGTTATGACCAAATTATATATGGTAATCATAAATTCAGCAGTCACCATAGTAATGCAGCGATTTCTATTTTTAAAAAATATTGTAACTTTTATGTTTTCATATACAACTTGACAAATAATTTAATTAAATTATGGTTAGGATATTTAATATATGTTTATATATATATATAATCTCTTAATAGTGGAATTGTACAACCTAGATAAAAATGTACACAAGAGATTAATATAGTAAAGTCATATTACATTTTGTCAGAGTGCAATTTTCTGTTTAAATCCTCAAACTTCTCAATAATTTAAGAGTGATTAAATTATCTAGTTTTAACCAGTTTCTTTCAGACTACTTTCTTGACAAATTATGTCAAAACAAAGTATGAGAAAAAATTCTAAAAACTAAGTATTTTTAAAAAAAAAAAAAAGAATTTTCAAACAACAAAAAGATTCAAAAACACAACTGTTTAACAAAAAAAAAAAAAAAAATTTATAGCACAATCCCTAATTGCTGTTTCATGAAATAAAATTTCCTTATTGATAAAAGCTTTTGAAATAATTAAAGTAATTAATAATTACGGTTTTAAATATGGATACAGAAATATATATATCTGAATAATTATCTTAGACTTTATATATATATAAGCTTTCCATTCTCTTCTATTCCTATTGATATGATAAAGTTCTTATATCATCATTTCTATTAATCCATCCATCCATCTCTTGAAGAACATAGTTTATGGAAAATTAATTTGAAATATTATTTTATTTTTACCATTAAGAAAAAAAAGAATTTCCAAAGAAAGGTTACAATCCAAATCAGTCATGAAGAATATCTCATGAAAAATGGTACTTGTATATTGTTCCTTTGCGTTCTTCGCCAGGCGTTTTTTTGATTAATTATCCATTTTCAAGGGCATTGAAGTATATTTGTTTTGTTTTTTTCTTAAATTATTTTATCAAACATGCTACTTGTTAAGTTTAAAAAATATTGAGAAATTGAATGTAAATTCATATTAACTTTAAAAAATAACATTCACATTTAATGAATTATTTTTTTTATGTATATTATAACATACAAATTGTTAACACGTAGTGAAGATTATTGTGATTTTTTTAAATGTTTACCATAGCATTTGTTCAAACTGTTGATTATTTTTCCTAACCTTTTGCAAAAATGATTAAAATATGTAATTTATCAGTGAAAATTATGAAATAATAGTGCCTGTGCAAAGTGTGTTAATGGGCATGATATGAACAGATGTAATGGTGGTGTCATCTCAAAACATGTTCAAAGCTAGTATTCTTAATCTGAGAAGGATGGAGTAAGTTTGACACTTGTAAATCAAAATACAATAATTTACTGTAGATAAATACTCTTCATATAATATATATGAGAGACGATCTGGGCCAACTGATAAGTGCTGGTTCAGCATGAAATGCATCTAGGGTGTCATTTGCCTTTTATTGTATCTTTATTTATATATTTTTAAAAAGAATATGTGGAACTATGGAAGTTTAATACATTTATAAATATATTACACATGGGAAAGATAAAGGTGAATAACTTCATGTGTGTGCATGTTTAAATTAAAAAAATCAGATATATTAAATCTTTAACTGAAGTTTAAAGTTTTTATCTGTGCTAGAGATAATCTCTAGTTTAGTAAATGATTAGTGATAATCATTACAGTATTTATCTGAAGTGGATGGTATCAAAGTTGTGGGTGGAGTAAGTTTGACACTTGTAAAATCAAAATGTAACAATTTACTATAGATAAATACTCTTCATATATATATATATTATATGAGAGATGGTGACCTGAGCCAACAGATGAGTGCTGGTTCAGCATGAAATGCATTTTGGGGGGAATTTGCCTTTTATTATATGATTTTAAAAAGAATATGTGAAAGTATTGAGGTTGTTTAATATTCCTTCATCATGTTTTTATTTTATTAGTTATATTAAATTTTATTTAATTACAATCATTTGGAGTTTTGTGTAATTTATTGTATTTTTATAATCATCTTAAAAAAAAAAAAGAGATGTTTAATAAGATATTTAAAAAAACAAAACAAAACAGACATTTTGTTTAAAACATAATGCCCCTGAAAATGGATAATGAACCAAAAAATGCCCAGTGAAGAGAGCAAAGGAACAATATGTAAGTACCTTATATATATATAATTAAAATTTAAAGGTTTATTTTAGAATTACTCAATCATGACAATTTCAAACCTGCTAAAACAAATTTATAATAACTAATGTCTTATGAAGTAGGTATTTCATAGGCAGTCTTAATAATTTGAAGTTAGATTAAAAAGTAGTATGATTAGAATAAATTTGGACCCATAAAAGTAACTTTGATTATATTTAATATTTATTTTAAACTCAAACATTATATTTCTATGCACAGACATGTTAAATGATTTATATGTATGTGAAACTTTATAATTTTCCAACATTAATTTCATTAATAGAGAAAGTTTATTTTCTAAAAAAAAAAATTCTTTTACATGATTTCTTTTATTGATTGAATAAAGTTTTTGCTATTTTAAGTCCTAAAAAAATGTATTCATTATCAGATTTGTTTCAATTAGAAAGGAATGTAAAACCTCTGAGCTTATGTTAGTCTTATTGTGTCTGTGAGACATGCTGAAATTTAAATATAAAGTTAGTTTTCCCAGCACTGTGACTGCATTTGAGTTAAGTTACTGTAAAGCACTAGAAAAATACAAATAATAATTGAAATATTTGATAAGTGAAAAAAGAAGCCATGAGGAAATAAAAAAAAAAAAAACCTTCTAGGATCTCTTTCTTTGACTGTCTGTACCAACTCTAAAGTAATATATTGATTATATTAAAATGTTTTTTCAATTTTTACATAAAAGACTTCATCAAACTTCCAGAAAACTTTATAAAAGGCAATTTTTTTTTTTTTACAGTACCTAGCGCAAGAAACATTAAGAAAAATTGTCAACAATATTTAAATACTCTGATGTTCAGAAACAATTTATATTAGTGCTTACTTACTTTCTAGTTATGTATATAGATTTGTCACAGTTTATATGACTGGTCATCGAAGTGCAAGTCATGGGCATTACAGAAGAATGCCAATCTCTAAGCTCCTTCTAAATACCACTGACTTTTGCAGTTTTTTATTGTAGCTCACATACCATTTGCTACATTAGGGGCATATATATAAAAAGTAGAAATTGTTTTCTAAATAATTTATTGCTGCCCAGAAAGTAGGAATAATATCGACATATGGATGTGTTTTCATAAGAATTTGATACAAAAATAATCAAATATATGGAAAAAAAAAAATCAAATAGAATGCTGAACAATTTTATTTGCAGCTATAAAAAAAGGATCCTACTACTCTTCTATACTATTTATGGATAAACTAGCTGAAACAATTCTATGCATGCTTAGAATCTGAAAAAAAAAAGCTTAAGCATGTCAGACAAATAAGTACTTCCTATGAAACCCTTCACACATGAAAAAAATATAGACAATATTCTCTACTTACATCTGGATATAAAAATGAAGAATAGTATGCCATTGATCATTGTTCTATATCTAAATATATGAATAAAGATTTTGTTGACAAAAGAACACCGAATGTTATTCAATATCAAACAATTCTGAAGGTTTACTGAAATTTTAGATTTTATATGGATTTGCTTAAATTATAATGTAATAATAATAATAAAGCTTAAATATCTATTTTCAAGATTGTTCATAAAATAAAATCCCTATTTTTTTTTGAGAATATATAGCCAATAAGATAAACACACAATTGACACACAATTATAAACATTTATATAGTACAAAATAATTTGCAAAAAAGAATATTAAAAAATTAAAAACATACAAGCTGTTAAGTGAAAAGTTTGATACTAATTATATAAGCAGGCAATTAACAAGTTTGAAATGTTAGCAGAAAGAACACTCTATATATCAAAATATATTTTTTTTCATTTCATAAATTGTAATTTAACTTTGATTATGCTTTAAACAGAAGTTTTTCTATCAAGTGATCAACATTATCCTATAAAGCAGACCTGTTTGCATCAAATATATATAGACATATATCAGGACGATTATTTATAAAGCACTAAGATAATATTTTATATTAAAACTATTAATAAAACAAAATATTTTAAGGTAAAATGGATGAAATTAATCATAGAATTAAATTTGGAGTGCTTTTGATAAATATAACTTGTGTTTGAAAAGGAAGATTTTTAACAACTGTGTTTTACCAGTTCTTACTTATGGATCTGAGATTTGAATACTTAATAGAAGAGCAATACAGAGACTTCAGACCACTCAAAAAAGTATGGAGAGATGCAGGTTGGGACTAACAAGAAGAGATCGAAAATGCAATATATGGTTAAGAGAACAAACAGGTGTTACTGACCTTATTAATAAAATTAAAAGACTGATGTGGAGTTGGGCATATTGCTAGAAGAGATAATATATGGACAATTGAAATCTTAAACCAAATTCCAAGAGATTGTAAAAGACCCAGAAAGAGAACATATGTGAGATGGATGGATGAAATAAGAAAGTGTGCAGGGGTGATGTGGAGGAGAGAAGCTAAAGATCAGAAATGGATTGAACTCGGAGAGACCTTCATCCTGCAGTGGATTGATAGTGGTTGATGATGACATGTTTTTATAGATTATTAGAATTTACTTTTTTTTTAGCAAGTAGACACTGTGGCTTTTTTGAAAATTCTGATGAATTCTTCTACTATATAGCAAAATCAAAAATCATCTTTTAAATTAAATGTAAAGACAGTGGAAAAAGTATTAGCAAAGTTATTATTACCAATCAAATAATGATTAATTGCTTGAAAGACTTATGCCAAACTTGAGATCCTGGAATGAGAAATTGAACCTCGATTAGAAATCTTTAGTTCCATCTATACTTTATCACTTTGCTGAAATGCAAGACAGTTATTGTTGACTAAAATGTATTCAATTAAGCACTTCTTCTGGTATTTTATGAAAATATTAAAATAAAATGTAATTTTTTTTAGTTTGTGAGCCACCTATAGTTATCCATTGCAGTATTATAGATAGAAAATATTTATTTCATGTAAGATTCTTTGTAACGATTTTATAAAAATAAGTTTAAAATTGGATAAAATCTGCTATTGTGTCAACAAAAATATTATCAAGTCACCAATGTGACAAAATATTATTGATGCTAGTTGTATAATATACAGACATAAACAGGACATAAACTAATTTTCAAATTTCAAAAATTATTTTTAATTATTGTGTATATGGAAATTATAACAATTACAAATTATGATTTATAAATATAATCCATTAACTTAAAATTGTGAAAATAAATTTCTCCTATCATAGAACTGTAGAAAAAAAATCACTTTGTTTGAGTCTAATACATTTCAATTAATATACAATCGTCTGTACTCGCAATTAAAATGTTTTTTTTTACATTACTACAGAGGGAGTGAATTATTTTTCATATATATATTAGTAGATATCAGCCATAAAAAATCATTCATCAAATTCATGAACGATTTGGAAAATATTATTATATTTTTGTATAACTAATAAACTAATTAACATTAAAAAGTTTAATAGTAAATTTGTATAAAACCAAAGTAAAGCTTCGCATATTTTGTTTGTTCCGGAATTTTTAGCTCTCACTTATTATTCAACAACTGCACAAAACTGATTAGGTCAAAGTTTGTTTATGGCGACAAATTATTATCAGCTAAAGAAAATCATGTAAAAGAAATAAATTGAACAATTATAATGTTAAGTACATCACATAAGTTTTCTTTTACGTTTAAATAATTTTTGCATTCAAAAAATTAATTAAAGATTTTAAATAATTTTAAAGATAAAATTAATTAGGAAACTGCAAGAATGAATTTAAAAAAATTGAATGAAAGCCTAGCCTGGGTAATGATATTACTGTAAAAATCAAGCGTTGGTGGTAGAATGGTCAGCACAGCTGCCTTACAAGCAGTTGTCCCGGGTTTGCTTCCCGGCCGATACTTTGACTCATAAAAAAGAAGAAGTCAATAATCTATAATACAGTAATTACAAGTTGAATATCATATATAAACACATTTTTGAAAACATATACTTATTGAATACTTTATGCTTATCAACAAATAGAAAAATTTATTTAATGTGTCCTAATATATATATACGCAGTAAGACTACCACATCCAGGCCACTTAGTTCTATGATTTTCCTTGGAAACTATACATCCACAGATAGCATCGAATATTATATATTTTATACATCTTTTTTTATACAAAGTATAAACATTTAAAACATGTATACTATATGCAGCACATTTATATACAATCACAATACAAATTTAAAATCCTGCAATATACCCATTAAGATATTTTCATCAACAAATACTGAACAAGACACATATCCACATAATCATCAAGAACAGGCTATATTTAAAATCCATTTAAAACGTTTTTAAAAACTTTTTATTACTTAATAAAAATTCAAAAGAAATAATGAACAAAATAAAAAGATTTATAAAATTATATTTAAATATAGTCTGATCTTTGTATATACAGATGTTTATGTGGATATGCACTATGTACATTATTTTTATTGATGTCTTAATGGGTATATTGCCCAATTTTAAATTTGTAAAGTGACTGCATATAAATGTATTGCATGTAGTATATGAATATTTTAAATGTATCTGCTTTGTATAAAAGATGTATTATATAAAATTTGATACTATCTATAGATATATGGTTTTCAAGAAAAACCTTGGAAGTAAATGGCCTGGTTATGGTGATACTACTGCCCATATACATATTACGCCAATTGAAATTTGGTGTAATTTCAGTATATGGTGTAATATCAAGCATACATTTTTTTTCTAATTAGTTTTAATAGAAAATGCTTGTTAAACCAAAAAAGATACTATTTTTGCAACATAAATTAATTCTATTTGTATAAAATACATATGTAAATAATAAAATTTATAACTTTGGTAGTTATTATTGTTTCTTTATTCTATATTTTATTTACTACATTTATAGATCATAAACAGTACACACAATTATTAAATGTCCTAAACATGTACGTTATGTTTATATATGTGTAATATTTTATTGGAATATTGTGAGAAAATAGTGTAAATTGTTGTTGCGTTAAAAGAATATCATTCGTGTTTTAAAGTGTAAATATTATTTTTTTGTATGTAATGATTATAAAATATTTTATTATTATTATTATTACTGTAAAAGAGTTTAAGTCTGAAATGCAGGATTATTTTGGTAGTAGAGTGAATAAAGAGCATAACCTTGGATATACTGATGAAATTCACGTCAATTGTAAGAAATTATAAATAAGACTGAACAATTCAAATTTGCTCTCTAACATCCTGACTTTCATTAAAAGCAAATCTAATTTCTTATATATATATTTTAAAAGTATTTGCTTGATAATGAGAAAATTGCCAAATACTTATCAAAAGAAGAAAAGTAATTTATAGCATTCAAATTCATCTCAATATTTCTCTACTGGAAAATGATTGTCACATGTAAACAAAGTATTTTCATAATGAAATATCAAAACTGACATGCTACTGTATATAAGAATTGTTTCTACTGATAGACATCATTTTTTAATATTGATGAAGTATTTTAACATAGGATTTAAACTAATTTGTTTCTACATTGTAAATGGAGATTGGAATCTGTTTATTCATAATGCCATTATATCAAGTTTGATAGAGGATAAAAAAAAATACTTAGAGAATATTAGAATTTAACAAATACATTGTTTTGGATAACTGTTTATATTTTTACTTTGTTTGGATTAGTGAATATCATTATAGTTCACAGAATAGACATTGGAACTATTGTTTCTTTGAAGTGCTGCAGAGGATTGTGTTGAGATCATATGTTAGTATGTGTTCTATTTATGTATTCATTTATATATTTTATAAATATTATTGGTTACTATATTTTAAGTTAGTTGTTATATATAAAATAAAAGAATGTTAAACTTAATTTAAATTTATATCCTAAATTTTAATGATTAAATTTTTGATTTGAAATATTATGTTTATCCATTGATTACTTTTGGATATACATGTTTTAAGTATTGAAAATCTGAAAGAATTATATTGAAACATTAATTACTAATTGATATTCTATTGTCAACATAAGATAAATGAATAAACAAACTTATTTTTATATTTTAGTTTAATGGAGTACTTTAATATGAATATTATAAATTATCATTAGCTTTCTTATACTTTAAATAGTGTACGTGTGCAGCAACATTTTCATTTACATACATTTTATATATCATATATTAATCATTAAATAGGTGAATTTTTGCTGTATAAGCACCTATTTTTATTAATACTAATTTAGATGGAGAATAGATTTCACAATATTAAATTAGAATGTATGTCAAACATTTATTGTCTATCATTTTTTATATTGTTAATAAATTTTTAATTCATTTAAATAAAAAAACTTGCTTTAGTCAATATTTAAATTAATAATGTAAACCTATTGGCTAATAAAGTTAATATATGTTATTGTATTGATTTACACCATATATATTTTGTAACAATCCTAAAATAGTATGGGAATTCTCTACTATAAATATATTGTTTGAGTTGGGTATATCTTATGTGATAACAGAATAATTGATTTAATATAGATGTTTAATAACTAATTAGAAGATCACCATAATCATTTGTTATATGCAATAGTTACTTTTGGATAAAACTGAGTTAATTCAATAGTTTATAAAGTATAGTAGTTATTTAGGGTAAGCAAAAGCAATTATAACTGGATGGTTAGTGCAGTCTTTTAAACTATTATTTATTGAATATGTCATAATAACTTATTATTTAATTAGAAAAATGATAATTTTGTGATGTTATAGAATTACTGATTGCATATATTGAAATAGAAAGATTTACTCCTTAGATTTAAAGCTCATAGGAGATTATATATTTAATTTAAATATTAAGTTTTTAATATTACCATTTGTTTATAATAGAGTATTAATAATACGATTTAGTTTAGTAACTTGGCTTTATTGATTTGAATAATTGGTGATTTGCTAATTGTATTTATATAAATGTCAAATAAGTATTTCATGTCATTATGATTTGAATATTGCAAATTGGAAGAGTATTAGAAATATTGACTTTCATTTTATATCATGATAAGTTAGCACAATTGGGGAGGTATGTTAGATGAGTCGATTTTGTATATTGCGTTTTATTATAATTTTAGTATTGTAAACATTTTATTCCATTACAATTTGATGTTGTAAATTTATGAGGTTTTAAAAGAAAATTTTATATATTTTATTAATGATAGTTAATGTGCATAAATCTGTGGGATAGCAAAGCCTCTTACCACCATTCAGTATTTTTATCCTATTACAATTGATTTACCCAACAAGGGCATATTAGTATTTATGAGATAGTGTGGCTCTGTTAACATTATTTTGTGGGGTGATTTGAAATATTAGTTTCTTGTACTTTTATTCCATTATGTGGTGACCAACAATTGGGCTATACCTTTATTCTGTTACAATTGGTGTCTTAAGTTAGCAGGCTATATTAAAGTCTTTCCTATTCTTATATTTTTATTGTTAAAATATACACCTGGGTCTCGTTTTATGCGGATTATTTTAATGCAATTTTGAAGTTATGCAATTCATGTTTCTTCTTAATATATTTGTATGCAGCTTTCTTTTATGCGATAAAAATTATTATATCAGAAGTTGAGCTCCGATAATGCGCTATTACTTTAAATATTATAAATTATGCGCCCTCACACGTCATATTTAAAGTAATAGCGCATTATCGGAGTTCGACTTCCATCTAATAATTTCAATATTTTCAGTGCTTTATAATAGTACTGTAATGGATATTTACACACATTAAATTTTACAAGATTATAATGTAAATCTGTTCAAACGTTATAGATGCCTGTACTATGCATATTGTTGTTTTTGCATTTTAAATCACATTCTATTTTTGCTTTTTAAAAAAAGAATATGTAATCAATTAATCATTTAGTGTCCGCAAGTAATAAGTTTTACAAGATTTATCTGTTTAAACGTTATAGATGCCAATACTATGCATGTTGTTGTTTTTGCATTTTAAATCACATTCTGTTTTTGCTTTTTAAAAAAAGAGTATGTAATCAATTAATCATTTAGTGTCCGCAAGTTTATTTTTAAAAGGTGAGTAACAGTGGTGGGCACAATTAAATTTGACAATTAAAAATTAAAATCTGATTTTTAATTGTAATTAACAATTTAAAAATTACATAATGTGATCTGAAATTAATGTAATGTGAAACAATGAAGTTTGATTTTTAAACAAAATTGAAAATTAA